>CM068590.1:42340939-42756969 GCA_035048485.1 Pteria penguin | reverse complement strand
CGATCTGTATTTTGTTCACAATATTTGTCATCAAATTTTAGAGGGTGACCTTGACATTTAGCACATGAACTTGAAAAATTAAAGGTTTCGTCATTTCAAATCATTAGTATGGGTGCTAAGTTGACGGTTTCAGCTAAAATGGATTACAAGATGTTACGATGTTTAACATGTCACTTTGACCACTAATAATGAAATACAAGAGGCCTTGTCGTCTTGTGATAAGTAGCAAAGTAGAATAAGTTTGAAGATCCTTTCCTTAACTGTTTTGTCCGCATCTTGTTTACAATATATTACTCAACAATATTTACCATGCGACTTTGGTTTTGACCCATGGTTTTAAAACATAAAAGGTGTCTGAAGCAGGTACTAAGGGATCGTATACCGTGTACGGGGTCTCGGGTTATACTGTATGATGTGAATTAAGCATGTGCTGAGGGATCGTATACCGTGTACGGGGTCTCGGGTTATACTGTATGATCTGAAGCATGTAGTGAGGGATCGTATACCGTGTATGGTGTCTCGGGTTATACTGTATGATCTGAAGCATGTAGTGAGGGATCGTATACCGTGTACGGGGTCTCGAGTTATACTGTATGATCTGAAGCATGTAGTGGGGGATCGTATACCGTGTACGGGGTCTCGGGTTGTACTGTATGATGTGAATTAAGCATGTACTGAGGGATCGTATACCGTGTACGGGGTCTCGGGTTATACTGAATGATCAGAGGCATGTACTGAGGGATCGTATACCTTGTACGGGGTCTCGGGTTATACTGTATGATCTGACGCATGTAGTGAGGGATCGTATACCGTGTACGGGGTCTTGGGTTATACTGTATGATCTGACGCATGTATTAAGGGATCGTATACCGTGTACGGGGTCTCGGGTTATACTGTATGATCTGAAGCATGTAGTGAGGGATCGTATACCGTGTACGGGGTCTCGGGTTGTACTGTATGATCTGAAGCATGTAGTGAAGGATCGTATACCGTGTACGGGGTCTCGGGTTATACTGTATGATCTGAAGCATGTAGTGAGGGATCGTATACCGTGTACGGGGTCTCGGGTTGTACTGTATGATGTGAATTAAGCATGGACTGAGGGATCGTATACCGTGTACGGGGTCTCGGGTTATACTGAATGATCAGAGGCATGTACTGAGGGATCGTATACCGTGTACGGGGTCTTGGGTTATACTGTATGATCTGACGCATGTAGTGAGGGATCGTATACCGTGTACGGGGTCTTGGGTTATACTGTATGATCTGACGCATGTAGTGAGGGATCGTATACCGTGTACGGGGTCTCGGGTTATACCATATGATCTGACGCATATAGTGAGGGATCGTATGCCGTGTACGGGGTCTCGGGTTATTCTCTATGATCTGAAGCATGTAGTGAGAGATCGTATACCGTGTACGTGGTCTCGGGATTTACTTTATGATGTGAATTAAGCATGTGGTGAGGGATCGTATACCGTGTACGGCGTCTCGGGTTATACTGTATGATCTGAAGCATACAGTGAGGGATCGTATACCGTGTACGGGGTCTCGGGATTTACTTTATGATGTGAATTAAGCATGTGGTGAGGGATCGTATACCGTGTACGGCGTCTCGGGTTATACTGTATGATCTAACGCATGTAGTGGGGATCGTATACCGTGTACGGGGTCTCGGATTATACTGTATGATCTGAAGCATGTAGTGAGGGATCGTATACTGTGTACGGGGTCTCGGGTTATACTGTATGATCTGAAGCATACAGTGAGGGATCGTATACCGTGTACGGGGTCTCGGGTTATACTGTATGATCTGAAGCCAGTAGTCAGGGATAGTATACCGTGTACGGGGTCTCGGGTTATACTGTATGATCTGAGGCATATAGTGAGGGATCGTATACCGTTTTCCGGGTGTCGGTTTATACTGTATGATCTGAAGCATGTAGTGAGGGATCGTATACCGTGTACGGGGTCTCGGGTTATACTGTATGATCTGAAGCATGTAGTGAGGGATCGTATACCGTGTACGGGGTCTCGGGTTATACTGTATGATCTGAAGCATGTAGTGGGGGATCGTATACCGTGTACGGGGTCTTGGGTTATACTGTATGATCTGACGCATGTATTAAGGATCGTATACCGTGTACGGGGTCTCGGGTTATACTGTATGATCTGAAGCATGTAGTGAGGGATCGTATACCGTGTACGGGGTCTCGGGTTATACTGTATGATCTGAAGCATGTAGTGAGGGATCGTATACCGTGTACGGGGTCTCGGGTTATACTGTATGATCTGAAGCATGTAGTGAGGGATCGAATACCGTGTACGGGGTCTCGGGTTATACTGTATGATCTGAAGCATGTAGTGAGGGATCGTTTACCGTGTACGGGGTCTCGGGTTATACTGTGTGATCTGAAGCATGTAGTGAGGGATCGTATACCGTGTACGTGGTCTCGGGTTATACTGTGTGATCTGAAGCATGTAGTGAGGGATCGTATACCGTGTACGTGGTCTCGGGTTATACTGTATGATGTGAAGCATGTAGTGAGTGATCCTATACCGTGCACCGGGTCTCAAGGTATACCGTGTGATCTGATGGACAGATAAAGAGACATAAGATGATGAACTACCTTAACGCCAAGCCGACCACCGGAATCGAAGTCGGATTCTCAGATTATAAGCTTAGTGTGATACTACATTACAAACCGGCCCTTAGTTCAATTAATGTTTGTGGTAAACAAATTTATATGGCTATAGTGTGACAGTTAACACACAGCTTGATCAGACGATTAAACTTGACATTCATGTACAGTTAAAGTAGACAAATACTTTATTTCCAAGCTTTAATACTTCCTTCTTCGGGAATCAGTTTCCTTGTATCGCATTTGTAGCGACTAGACACTGATATATAATGATATTTTTATAGCTTCACTCCATTTGAGAAGTTCCTACTTACAGCATTTCACAGTGAACTGCATGGGAGTAATTCACCAACGAGTATATCAACTTCCCTGACATGGGGCTGAGGATGTCACTTTCCGTAACAGGTGTAGAGAATGTCAACTCCACTGGCTTCAGTGACACGGGCAAAACATGTCACATTATTCGACACGGTTAGAACATATCATATTCCTGACCGGGTATAGTATATCAATTTCCAAAAGAAAGACCCTAACATAGCACTTTCCGAGACGAGGGGTGTGACACTTTCCGTTATACAGGCAGAGCATATCACCCTCAATGACACAAGACAGAACATGTCAAATTTCTAAGTATATGACATTCCATGCCTTCTGGACCCTTAAGACAACAGGCCGCGTTCTGTGACACAGCGTACGGCTTGTTTATCTTACATAACATGCCAACTTCCATGATACGGGGAAAACAGATGTCATTCTAAAAGATGGAACAGGGTTTTTTTTATTGATTGATTTTTTTACGTCACACCACGAATATTTCACGTATATGGTGACGGCATCTGCCTGATGCGGGGCATACAAATTTTGACTTTTGCGACGGACCCACTCGAAGCAGTGAGGGATCTTTAACGTGCCATGCATACCACGACACGGGGCCTCGGTTTTTACTTACTCATACGAAAGACAGAACACCGGAATGACCAGAGCGGTACTCGAACCCCGGCCTCCCGATCAGGAGTCCGACGCGATACCACTAGGCCACGCCGGCTTAAAATGGGACAGGGCATGTCACTTTGCGTGACACGTGACATAGCATGTCACCTTCTTGGATATGGACAGAACGTTTCTTTTTTTCCTGGCATGAGTTATAAAACACAACTTTCAGAGACATGTGGTTAGATTTTCGGGAAGATATATGCATAGAAATGTGTAAATGTAATATTAATAATAAACAACGAAACAGTACCGATCAGTTATCCAGTGTCGAAGTCCAAAAGGGGGAGGCTAAATTATGAAATGTCCCATACAAACCGTTGCAAACCTCGGAATATATAACTTTTCGGGGTGACACCACGTGTCCGGGGGGGCCTCCTGTTTGTGTACTACAGTTATATGGAAACATTTCCAGTTCGGTGATAGTCCCAATAGTAGACCTTTTATTTAACGCATACAGAAACAGCGAGAACAAAGTGTGTTATAGTAGAAATCAAAATTAATGGTTAAAATGTTAATCTATTCTTATACAGAATTTTATATCGTGAAAAAGACTTTCATCAACAATAGCACCCCGATCTCCATGTCAGTGTTAAAGTTATTATACGCAGTAAATATTTACTCGATGAACAAAGGAAACATAGGTACTTGTGGTATATCTACGTATTAAAGCATACACATTGCGATTACAGTGTCATAACATACGCATTTTACTTCCTGGTTCATAGGAGCACCAACCATGCGACATTGGTGAGTACACTTTTCCTCGTAGATTTCTCATTTACTGTTGACTGAATCTGATAATATATTATCATGAAAGTCATTTAATGTCATAGATAACTCCATCTGCCTGGCATAAACTGAATCCTGGACCCAGTATAACAAAAGGGAGTACGCCCGGCCGTGTACTACCTCGGTCCCCACATCCTGACTACCGGGAATATTCGAAGTTCTGTGTAATTTTCGCTTGACTTCGCCATCATTAGTCAATAAAACCCACAGGTTGAGGATAAAAACTCCAATGAATTAATGAACTGTAATAATACGTAACTAAAAAGTTCTTTAAAATATATAAATAGAGGCTACTGACAAGCCTGGTTAATAGATATAAATAGAGGCTACTGACAAGCCTGGTTAATAGATATAGATAGAGGCTACTAACAAGCCTGGTTAATAGATATAGATAGAGGCTACTAGCAAGCCTGGTTAATAGATATAGATAGAGGCTACTGACAAGCCTGGTTAATAGATATAGATAGAGGCTACTGACAAGCCTGGTTAATAGATATAAATAGAGGCTACTGACAAGCCTGGTTAATAGATATAGATACAGGCTACTGACAAGCCTGGTTAATAGATATAGATAGAGGCTACTGACAGGCCTGGTTAATAGATATATAGATAGAGGCTACTGACAAGCCCGGTTAATAGATATAAATAGAGGCTACTGACAAGCCCGGTTAATAGATATAAATAGAGGCTACTGACAAGCCTGGTTAATAGATATATAGATAGAGGCTACTGACAAGCCTGGTTAATAGATATTAATAGAGGCTACTGACAAGCCTGGTTAATAGATATATAGATAGAGGCTACTGACAGGCCTGGTTAATAGATATAAATAGAGGCTACTGACAAGCCTGGTTAATAGATATATAGATAGAGGCTATTGACAAGCCTGGTTAATAGATATAGATAGAGGCTACTGACAAGCCTGGTTAATAGATATAGATAGAGGCTACTAGCAAGCCTGGTTAATAGATATAGATAGAGGCTACTGACAAGCCTGGTTAATAGATATAGATAGAGGCTACTGACAAGCCTGGTTAATAGATATAGATAGAGGCTACTGACAAGCCTGGTTAATAGATATAAATAGAGGCTACTGACAAGCCTGGTTAATAGATATAGATAGAGGCTACTGACAAGCCTGGTTAATAGATATAGATAGAGGCTACTGACAGGCCTGGTTAATAGATATAAATAGAGGCTACTGACAAGCCTGGTATATAGATATAAATAGAGGCTACTGACAAGCCTGGTTAATAGATATAAATAGAGGCTACTGACAAGCCTGGTTAATAGATATAGATACAGGCTACTGACAGGCCTGGTTAATAGATATATAGATAGAGGCTACTGACAAGCCTGGTTAATAGATATAGATAGAGGCTACTGACAAGCCTGGTTAATAGATATAGATAGAGGCTACTGACAAGCCCGGTTAATAGATATAGATAGAGGCTACTGACAAGCCTGGTTAATAGATATAGATAGAGGCTACTGACAAGCCTGGTTAATAGATATAGATAGAGGCTACTGACAAGCCTGGTTAATAGATATAGATAGAGGTTACTGGCAAGCCCGGTTAATAGATATAAATAGAGGTTACTGACAAGTCTGGTTAATAGATATAAATAGAGGCTACTAGCAAGCCTGGTTAATAGATATATAGATAGAGGCTACTGACAAGCCTGGTTAATAGATATAGATAGAGGCTACTGACAAGTCTGGTTAATAGATATAAATAGAGGCTACTGACAAGCCTGGTTAATAGATATAGATACAGGTTACTGACAAGCCTGGTTAATAGATATAGATAGAGGCTACTAGCAAGCCTGGTTAATAGATATATAGATAGAGGCTACTGACAAGCCTGGTTAATAGATATAGATAGAGGCTACTGACAAGTCTGGTTAATAGATATAAATAGAGGCTACTGACAAGCCTGGTTAATAGATATAGATACAGGCTACTGACAAGCCTGGTTAATAGATATAAATAGAGGCTACTGACAAGCCTGGTTAATAGATATAAATAGAGGCTACTGACAAGCCTGGTTAATAGATATAAATAGAGGCTACTGACAAGCCCGGTTAATAGATATAGATAGAGGCTACTGACAAGCCTGGTTAATAGATATAGATAGAGGCTACAGACAAGCCCGGTTAATAGATATAGATAGAGGCTACTAGCAAGCCTGGTTAATAGATATAGATAGAGGCTACTGACAAGCCTGGTTAATAGATATAAATAGAGGCTACTGACAAGCCTGGTTAATAGATATAGATAGAGGCTACTGACAGGCCTGGTTAATAGATATAAATAGAGGCTACTGACAAGCCCGGTTAATAGATATAGATAGAGGCTACTGACAAGCCTGGTTAATAGATATAGATACAGGCTACTGACAAGCCTGGTTAATAGATATAAATAGAGGCTACTGACAAGCCTGGTTAATAGATATAAATAGAGGCTACTGACAAGCCTGGTTAATAGATATAGATACAGGCTACTGACAAGCCTGGTTAATAGATATAGATACAGGCTACTGACAAGCCTGGTTAATAGATATAAATAGAGGCTACTGACAAGCCTGGTTAATAGATATAGATACAGGCTACTGACAAGCCTGGTTAATAGATATATAGATAGAGGCTACTGACAAGCCTGGTTAATAGATATAGATAGAGGCTACTGACAAGCCTGGTTAATAGATATAGATAGAGGCTACTGACAAGCCCGGTTAATAGATATAGATAGAGGCTACTAGCAAGCCTGGTTAATAGATATAGATAGAGGCTACTGACAAGCCTGGTTAATAGATATAGATAGAGGCTACTGACAAGCCTGGTTAATAGATATAGATAGAGGCTACTGACAAGCCCGGTTAATAGATATAGATAGAGGCTACTAGCAAGCCTGGTTAATAGATATAGATAGAGGCTACTGACAAGCCTGGTTAATAGATATAGATAGAGGCTACTGACAGGCCTGGTTAATAGATATAAATAGAGGCTACTGACAAGCCCGGTTAATAGATATAGATAGAGGCTACTGACAAGCCTGGTTAATAGATATAGATACAGGCTACTGACAAGCCTGGTTAATAGATATAAATAGAGGCTACTGACAAGCCTGTTTAATAGATATAGATACAGGCTACTGACAAGCCTGGTTAATAGATATAGATAGAGGCTACTGACAGGCCTGGTTAATAGATATAAATAGAGGCTACTGACAAGCCTGGTTAATAGATATAGATAGAGGCTACTGACAAGCCTGGTTAATAGATATAGATAGAGGCTACTGACAAGCCTGGTTAATAGATATAGATAGAGGCTACTGACAGGCCTGGTTAATAGATATAAATAGAGGCTACTGACAAGCCTGGTTAATAGATATAGATAGAGGCTACTGACAAGCCTGGTATATAGATATAAATAGAGGCTACTGACAAGCCCGGTTAATAGATATAGATAGAGGCTACTGACAAGCCTGGTTAATAGATATAGATAGAGGTTACTGACAAGCCCGGTTAATAGATATAAATAGAGGCTACTGACAAGCCCGGTTAATAGATATAGATAGAGGCTACTGACAAGCCTGGTTAATAGATATAGATACAGGCTACTGACAAGCCTGGTTAATAGATATAAATAGAGGCTACTGACAAGTCTGGTTAATAGATATAGATAGAGGCTACTGACAAGCCTGGTTAATAGATATAGATAGAGGCTACTGACAGGCCTGGTTAATAGATATAAATAGAGGCTATTGACAAGCCTGGTTAATAGATATAGATACAGGCTACTGACAAGCCTGGTTAATAGATATAGATAGAGGCTACTGACAAGCCTGGTTAATAGATATAGATAGAGGCTACTGACAAGCCTGGTTAATAGATATAGATAGAGGCTACTGACAAGCCTGGTTAATAGATATAGATAGAGGCTACTGACAAGCCTGGTTAATAGATATAAATAGAGGCTACTGACAAGTCTGGTTAATAGATATAGATAGAGGCTACTGACAAGCCTGGTTAACAGTTATAGATAGAGGCTACTGACAAGTTCAAGTTCAAGTTCTTTATTACTTTGAGCCATGCGACTCATAGGTTAGCAACATATATACAAATATACATACATATATACAATACTCCTAAAGTAAATAAAACAACAGTTATATAATACACATAAGGTAAATTAAACAAAGGTTATGTACGAAAGTATGGGACATAATCATTCACTGATGGACTATGGAGAGTATATGCGTTATAGGCAGTAAAAGAGCTTATAGTGACTAGGTTCGAATCTTGTTGGCAGCGTGGAGATATTTACCAAGGTACATAAGTTCTTTATTGTTGTGGGTACTTAAAAGTTGAATTAATTTAAACACACTTGATCTTCGGATGTAATAGTTCTTTGTGTATAGCTGTCTTAATGCGGAGTAATGAGGACATACAAGAATAAAATGGAATTCGTCCTCAATTTCGTTGCGATTACAATGATTGCATATACGATTGGCTCTAGCCACATTACTATAACGTCCCTTTTCAATGCTTAGATTGTGAGATGAAATTCTGATCTTTGTAACAAGTTTTCTGTGTATAGGGTTTAGTGCCTTTTGTAGATAGAACTGCAAGGAAAAATTATCTATAAGATATTGGTACATCCAACCTTTGGATGACCGATAAATATCCGTAAATAGTGTTTGTTTAAAAATGTCATATAAATTTTGTTCCATTAATTTAAGACACGTGTTATCAGAAAAATTATTGTCAAAAACTATATAAGCTAAACTAAGTTGACAAAGTTCGTTGTATATATTTGAAAACCATAGTCCATTTGACTCTGATGAGTCCTCGTAACATGATTTTAAAATACAGTTGTTAGTATTGCGTAACTTAAACCAATATTTGAATATACGCAATTTTCTATTTATAATAAGGGGAAACCTTCCGAGTTCAGAATATATTAAATTGGAATAAGATTTCTTAACACCAAGAATGGATTTACAAAAAGAAATATGGACTTTTTCAATATCTGGGGCTTTGTGGAAACCCCATATTCCGAGCCATAACAAAGTATACTGCTTATATATGTGTCAAAAACAGCCAGCTTAGTTTCAATATTGAAATTACAATTTGTTAAAGTACAATTGATAGCAAAAAGAGCTTTTCTTCCTTGGTCAGCCAAATGTTTTTGGGTTGCATTAAATTTTCCGTTATAATTAAACAGCAAGCCAAGGTAATTACATCGATCAACAGTTTCTATCTCAGTGTTGTTATATGACCAGTGTTCATTGTGACGTAATGCACCACCATTTCTAAAAACAAGAATTTTCGTTTTTTTCAACATTTACAGTCAGATGCCAATCATCTGTATATTTTTTTTAAAGCAGCAAGCATTTTCTGTAAACCTTCAGCCGACTCTGAGATTAAAACAGTATCGTCGGCGTACATCAATAAAAATAGATTAATTAATTGAATTTCTACAGATGGACAGTTTTCACGTATAAGATATGATTCAAAATCATTGACATACAGAGAGTACAGTATCGGGGACAATACTTCCCCTTGTAAAAGACCGGAACAAAGTGTTCAGACAATATACCATTGTGTTTTATACATGTTTTAACATTATCATATAGGGGCTTTATTATATGTCATTTGATAACTTTTCATTTTACTGATCAAAAGTGATCAATGACATATACAAAACATTTTGCCCTGTATACCAATTCTAATAAGTTTAAACCACAAGTGAACTCTATCAATATAGTCGAACGCCTTTTTGTAGTCAAAAAAACAACAATATAAACGTTTTTTATAAATTAAGGTTCGATTAATAAGTGACTGTAGGACAAAAATGGCATCGGTTGTACCAAGTCCGGGTTTAAAACCAAATTGGGCGTCAGTAATTATATTATTTTCTTTATCCCAATCAAGCAATCTTCTATTCAATATAGATGTAAAAAGTTTGCCGAGGCAACTCACACTTGTAATACCCCTGTAGGTGTTGGGGTCGATCTTATCCCCCTTTTTAAAAATTGGTAAAATACAACCATTTGACCATGCTTCAGGAAAATAACCAGATCTAAAAATTGCATTAAACATAGTATGCAAAGACGGTAAAAGAATATCTTTACAGTTTATAAAAATTTCACTGATCATGCAATCTTCAGCACAACTCTTATTAGTAGATAGAAGTTTTATAGCAAGATCGGTCTCTTGTATTGAGATATCAGTATCAAGTTCTTCGTATACTGGTGTGTGCACATCATCATAGTTGATATTTCTAGACTCGGACGTGTGATCTTGTGATGATATAACATTTTTAAAATGGTGGAAAAAATCGTCAATAGGGATGTTGTTACTATTTACCTTAGATTTACGTTTTGAAAAAATGCTTGTAAAACTGTTTTGGGTTGTGCTTTCTTATATATTCTAACAAATTACCTTCATGACGTACAAATTTTCGCTTTAATCTAAGTGCACACTTTTTATAGTTTGATTTTTTCCGGACAAGAATAGCATGATTACTGGGTGATTTACAATGATTAAAAACAGAAATTGCTGCTCTGTATTCTTTGCACAAAACTTTACATTTATCGTTAAACCATGATTTGTCAACGGGTTTGGGGTTTTTAACAGTATGTACATCTCTCTTACTATTTACATGCACGTCACAAAAAGGTAAAATGACGTCTGCTAAAGTGTCTGTGTAAGCTGTCACAGCAGAGTTCACATCGTCCATAGAGTTCATTGAATTATTAACCATATCTACAAGCAAAGTGGAACTGTCAGACAATTTACTTAGAATAGTTTGAGTATTGTTATCATCCCATTTGACACCAACAGCGTCCTGTCGTCCGTGGCTATTTAAAACAGTGCCCGAGTGGTCATTTGACTCTATACTCTTTAAACCAGGTAAACTGACACATACTGGGGAATGGTCTGAAAATGTATTGAATTTCCCTGATGAGAAGGCTTCTATTTTGTCAATCATGGAGGAGTCAGTCAACAAATAGTCAATCATACTCATTGCATTGGAACCAAAAAATGTTACGCTGCCTTTCGGGTCATCTCGGTGTCTGCCATTGATGATGCGCATACCACTTGGGTTACAAAATTTTAATAAGTTTCTCCCAAATTGATTGACTGACTTGTCCATGGATTGCCTCTGTTTAATTATAGTATCGGAATGATAAGAGAATAAAGGTTGCAGAATATCAACAGTATCAGTACTTAATATATCGTTTACAATATAATCAGCTTTGTCACCACAGCGAGCGTTTAAATCACCAGTTACCAAAACATGACCCTCATTAATGTAGTTTACAGCAGAGTTCTCTAATAAAGTGAACATGTCAGTATCATTATGGGTATAAAATACACTATTTTCGGGTGGAAAGTAACAGAAAGCTAGAAAGGTTGCTTTGTCATTTACAGAGGTTATTTTAAACCATATAATACAACCATACAAATTTTCTACAATAGATACATGTTTATCAAGGCTTGACTTAATAAAAATAACGATTCCACTACCTTTCCTTTTTTCCTAGGGAATGAATACGATATGATTAGGCAAATCGAATGAGTCATTCTCTAAGATCCAGCATTCTGATAGACAGATGATATCGTATCCATGAATGATGTTGATAAAGCCATTGTCCGAGATCTTCCGGTTAAGACCTTTACCTACGTTCCATGAGATGACCGATAACACACTCTCCGCCTCATCCTACCTATGCATCTGAGTAGTACGCACACCTTGCTGGGTACGCGTGGACACGGTCTGTGTGGCGTCGCGTTGTACTGCAGGCTGGGTACGTGCAGGCTGGTTCTGTGGAGCGGTGTCCATTCTCGAGGGAACTTGGTTATGTGCGACCGCGGCCTGTATGGCGGCACTATATGAGACAGACTGAGCGCGATCGGTTTGACTATCCGGTACGGGGTTCCTGTTCACGGGTTCCTGTTGAGTTGTGCTGCAGCCTGGTTGGTGATTGGTAGGAATCGATTGCCTCTGCCGTCTGGCATGATCTCTCGGGGGCCTAGCTTGTAATGTGTTGGTTGCAGGTTCCTCGAACAGTTTACCATGTAGATAGATTTTGTCACGGATCAATCGGGGCCGTTCGCCGTTTTCTTTCAGGCGTCGCATAATCGGGTATTTTCCACTGTGGCCGCTCTGTTATTCAATATTTTAATTGCTGCATCGATGCTATCAAACCGATTAAAATGCTATCAAAGATTAGATAATTTATCCAGAATGCATTTTAAATTCTTGTTAGTGTCTATGATATGTGCACTAATGTTGAGATTGATTTTGTTCTCATTCACATTGTCCGTGCTGGTGGTCAGCGCTTCCCCGTACAATACATTGTTAGCGGAGCTGAGAACATCGCTCACAGTGTCATGGCTAAAGCTCGCATCACTGTCCGAAGACGATTTTTTCTTGCGTTTTTTGTCATTCTTTTCCCCCATATTTTAATGATAGTGATGACCATAATAGATATTGTTTATTAGAAATAAAACATTTTGTTGTACCTGTGCGTTGTAGATAGGTAATTCCATGAGTATATCACTGAGGGAAACAAAGGAACAAAGGACGGAGCTCTGAAAAACACGTCCGCACGGTTCGGACGACTACTCAGACAAGTCTGGTTAATAGATATAAATAGAGGCTACTGACAAGCTTAGTACCGACTTAGCTGTACTCTTATGTCTTTTCCATCACTATACCAGTACGTGTTAAATGTTCAAAGATTGGTATACATGTTACACTTAATGTCTGGTATAATACAGATGGATTGACCGTAAAGCCCCGGTCACAACCCGCCGTACTTGCAAGTGCGTGCTGTCTACTTGCAAAAACGTGGGCAAACTTTAGGGATCCGTACGTGGTGAGTACCGCCTCCGTACGTGGTGAGTACTGCCTCCGTACGTGGTGAGTACTGCCTCCGTACGTGGTCAGAGTACCGCCTCCGTACGTGGTGAGTACTGCCTCCGTACGTGGTGAGTACTGCCTCCGTACGGATTGGGGAGCACGCAGACACGCCGTAGCATGTTTAGTGCGTTGGAGCTGCGGATGGGCTATGGATTCACCCTTAGTACGGGTGACGTGCGTGTCCTGTACGTCCACGTGCGCATAACGCACTGCCTCTGCGAGTCTTGTTTAAAAATCCAATTGTCACTTGCTCCACGTGCCGCTCACGTAATAAGTGCGTCGTCCGTGCTTACTCGGCACTTCCTCAGTTACACTGTCCAAAAAGCGCACAGAACTCAGGCGGACCTTACCGAGCACGTACGTGCTCCGCACTTACAACGCACGACGTGCGCACTGACCTCTGCAGTATATAAAAGTCCAGCCGACGGCGGATGAGTGCCACCATTTGTCTTCAAGATGCCACCGAGGAAGGCAGCTAGAAAAGAGACCAAAACGAATCGAGCGGCCACAGAGGACAAGGAGAGGAGGATAGACAACAGTGGTGAAAGTTCCATCGCGTTCCAAACTGGCGGACAACGGTCTTCCATTCCTCCTGTGTTGAGGGCATGGTGAACATCTCCTCCTTATATTCTTCGTAGATAGCGGTGCAGACCTCCGGTATGAACTGGCATATGCTGTTGTGTGCTACGCGGAAGTCAAAGGCAAGGGACTTGTAGCTGTTCCCCGTCGCCAAAAACCGAAGGGTAATGGCCAATTTCAGGCCAGGCTCCAGAGGGCGGCGACTCCTGAAATGTGAAATTTAAATGAGATACTTTACCCAAGAAGTAAAATAACTTTAGGTATTAAATCAATGCCTAGAAAGTATAGATAAAAATAAATATAGAAAAACCATGAAGGCAAAACCTTGGGCCCTTGGTTATTCGTGGGGTCACCCGGAGCAGAAGCTCTGAGATCTGCATCTACTCTGATGTATCCGACATAATCCCCTCTCGATTCACGCTCGAGCTCTTGAAACAACGTTTCGTACTGTCAGAAAAGCCTCCTCCTCTCGATCCATGGGCGAACCCACCATCTCCTGCGTCGGTCTTCTTGTTGCCTCTCCATCTCCCGTAACAAGGCAAGTAATAACACCTCATGTTCCTGTCGTGTCACTGCAAACTGCTCTTGCAGCAGCAAAATTCGCAATATCTGCCGTTGAAGGGGTGGCATTTCAAGACAGCGGCAGATGTGATTTCTGGTGAAAATCGATCGTTTTTATTATATATATCACCCAACAGCGGGCGAAATAAACTCACTTTCACCGCACTTGCACGCATTTACAACGGGCGAGCCAGTAAGAACACCGTACGTGAGCAGCGCGTGTAAGTACTGCCTCCGTACGTTAACATGGCAATTGTACTGAGATCTTACGTTGTAAGCACTTTGTCAGCACGTACAACTCACTTACCACCTACGCAACGTACAATACATGCAACCGCTTACCACTAAACGTGGCGTGCGGGCCACGTACTCACACCTTGCGCAACTGTGAGTGTGACGTGCTTCCTCTCTGCTTTTGCCACGTCCTACCCAAGTGTTCAGAAAAACGCCGCGAACGTGAACTCCAAAAAAAAAACACGCACGGACAAAAAAGACGCACGGCGAGTTATGACCGGGGCTTTGAATCCTGTTATTCATAGGCATAGTACTTCATGATTTCTCGACAGTGGTTCGAAATATAAAACGGCTCCTGTCACAAATTATGCAACAATTATCAACAATGATTGATTGCTTATTGTTTTACGTCACTCCACGATTATTTCACGTATATGGTGACGGCATCTGCCTGATGCATTGTATAGAAATTTACTAGTACGCCTTTCCAAAGGACCCAGCCGAAGTAGTGAGGAATTTGTTACTAGCCACGCCTACCGTGACACGGGACCTCGATTTTTACTGTCTCATTCGAAAGACAGTCCACTGGTGTGCCCATGGCAGGAGTCGAACCCGGACCTTTTGGTCACGAGTCGGGCACCTCGTCTCTTGAGCCACACCGGCTTACAACAGCAAAATATAAAAGCGTAACAAAACGTCAAATACTAACATACACTGAAACAAGTAACAAAACGTCAAATACTAACATACACTGAAACAAGTAACAAAACGTCATATACTAACATACACTGAAACAAGTAACAAAACGTCAAATACTAACATACACTGAAACAAGTAACAAAACGTCAAATACTAACATACACTGAAACAAGTAACAAAACGTCAAATACTAACATACACTGAAACAAGTAACAAAACGTCAAATACTAACATACACTGAAACAAGTAACAAAACGTCAAATACTAACATACACTGAAATAGGTAACAAAACGTCAAATACTAACATACACTGAAACAAGTAACAAAACGTCAAATACTAGCATACACTGAAACAAGTAACAAAACTATTTAAAAACACTAACACACTGAAACACGTAAGATCCTGTTGTGTACGAAATGAAAAGTAAAAGATAAAGCTTTACCCATGGGAAGTGATTGTCACTATCCAGCATGACGGTGATCGCTCAAACAAACATTCGTTCAAATAAATCAAACTTTCAATTTTGTAATAAACATTTCAAACAATAACATTATCGGGATCGAAATATGAACTGCAATCCTACAGAATTTAAGTGGTGGCCTATATCAACAATAGAATACCGTTAACAGTGAAGAACATAAAACAGTGCCGTTCAAACTTTCCCATAATCATGGTAATAGGTATCCTCGATCAAAGACCAGCATTTGAACGCTTTATTGCTTCTCTATATAGGGTGAATCAAGAAGGTCTAAAAACTCAAAAAAGTTTGAAAATGACTGTCACAAAAGAGGCAAACACCCAAGCCATCCCCCAAAATGATTTCGGAATGGAAAACTCTCCTTAAGACACCATCTTAGTCATTCTTGTATGTTTGCTTTGTTGAAGGTATTGTCAGCTTAGCACGTCTTACGACATCATACAAACTCTAGGTGAGGTCATATTATGAAACAAATTTCCACGTGTTACTTGGAGGACTTTTTATTGAAAATAACAGTAACAGATGCAGTGTAAGCATTTAGACCGTGCTACATACCTTTTACAAACTGGTTAAACATACACATACAAAACATATTTATTAAAACACACATATACACATGGGTATTTGTCATATTAAAACAAATGATAATATATTTTGTCATACATGCCTGCTCATACATAAAGTGAATTGTGTATATGGTGACGGCATCTCCCTGATCAGACAATCTGTCATACTAACTTTTCATACAAAGTACTGCTACCTATATTCTCTGGATTCTATTGTTTCTTTCAGCAACATTGTGACACCCTTTGTCTGTACTCTTGTACTGTTGATGTGCAATGCGGACATTGCATATATAGGGAAAAACTGCACCGAAGAAATCATGTAAGTACAAAATCATTCGGATGCTCCATCTTTAGAGTCAAAGCAGGTTGATTAAATTTGATTTCATTAGAAATAATTCATAAATCTCCTTTTCGTTATTTAAGTTAACAATGAAGATCAATCATGAAAATATGCATCACCATATTTATTGTATATCTTAAAGGACACAAAGTGCCGCATGATTTCATACGCTGTTAATACACTTTAATCTTACAGAAAGACAGTAATGAAAGCGAGGTCAGTAACTGTAAAAGTTGAAACAACAACATCCTGCTGGAGCATTAAAAAATGGTTTAGGTGTAAACGCTCAAAGTATGTATGAAAGAAAAAAAGATTGCTTACACATCTATAAGATGTTCATGTATAATATCATCAGGGTGGATACCTTTATATATATATATATATATATATATATATATATATATATATATATATATATATATATATATATATATACATGTATATATATCCTTAGTAATACTACATTTAGAATCTTCCAATATTTTATTGACTTATTTGATGATGTGTACTGTTTATGTAACGGATCGGGAACTACATTGGATTTGTTTTTATTCTTAACTTTACATATAAACTCATAGCTCTAAAACATATTGCAAAACAGTTTTGAGTTCATGGTATGAAATAACATTCAACAAATCATACTTCAATTAAGAGAAAATATAAATTATTATAAAATTTAAAATATTAAATCACTTCTAATATGTTATCTATCTTTGTTTCAAATGCGACTTTCAACAGTAATTTCATTATATGATTACACTCGCACATGGACATAACATGGTCTGTATAAACAATGTGCAGTATTTTTACGTCACCAAAACACAGAAACTGACAAATCGAATTAATAATGAAGTATATATTTCCGGCATTTTTTTCTGGAAAGTGAAAAATAAAGGGGAGTGTCAAAGTGGGTTAAATCTCCTCTTAATTATTCTACTTACACTTTCTATCTCCCATGTCCTTTGCAAAAAAAAAATACTGGGTCCGGCGCCATGAACTGAGAATATACTTAAGTCAAAAATTCATATTCTTCTGTTCATCAATGAATTAATAACTGGGATTTGGATTTTATTTAGTTTTATTCTACTGGTAAATAGAATTAAATCCTTCTGCATTAAAATTTATTTGAATGTTTGATAATGGAATAAATTAAATTGAAATTTTTGACTTAAGTATATTCTCAGTTTATGGCGCCGGACCCTGATTACATAAATATATTCTCCTGGAATTAATAGTGCAAGATATGATATCTTAAATAGCGTTTTTCTTTTCAATGTTAATTAACATGATTAATGACTGTTTTTTGTCTTCACTTTACCTGTGTCGAGAGTTTTTTACCAAATGGCAATTCGGAGACAACCCGATATCGTACCTAGTTTCTCGTTTGTCATTTTCAAAAAACTACTTGACACAATGGCGTCATATTTAGTATACAGTATCTTTAAAACATGCAGTATCAAGTTTACGCAAGGAAATCCCTGGCTGCAATGTTTGATCCCGTTTCAGGGATCGACAGTATTTATGTAGGCTTATTAGGAAATATTTTTGAAATTTCCATCTCAAAATCCACAAACCACAATGATTTCATATTTGGTCCTGTATTATCTTCACAAGAGAAGGGGATGCGCTACGTAAACTTCTCTCTCCCCTTGACTTATTACATTCAAAGGTCGTGGGCCAATTCGTGACTGGTTCCCTTGCTCCGCACATGAACGAATTGGAAGCCTTGAAACAAATTGTGTGAGAAAACTAAAATAATAGGTCTAGTGCATGTGATCGACGGAATGAAAGTGTCTTTCCTTTTCATTAAAGCCTCTGTGTCTTTCGATTGAAAATCTTATAATTAAGCTGTCTATAGAAAACGTTTCAGAAATTTAAGATACATAGAGCAGACGAGTGTTGCCATTATTGTTTTTTCTTGTAACCAAGTCAGTGTCCTATGACATACTTGTAATTTGTGAAATTAAAACATGCATGAATGACTACTATATAATAGTCATTCATGCATACTATATAATAGTCATTCATGCATACTATATAATAATCATTCATGCATACTATATAATAATCATTCATGCATACTATATAATAGTCATTCATGCATGTTTTAATTTCCGAAATTACAAATATGTCATAGGACATCAGGCTTAATCTCTTTGGTCAATTGGTTAGTAGTATATTTAAAACTTTTTGCTAGGTGGCGCCATCAAACCCGCGACATTTGAATGCAATCAGTGAAGGGGAGAGAGAAGTTTACGTAGCACATCCCCTTGATTCATGAATATGCTCCTGTATAGATAAACTTAATCTTGATTAATTACGGCTGAAATCAATCATATTTTAATTGCGTAAATTTCTAAGAAATCTTGACTATGAACTACTTCTCTAAGACGACAATAATCATATCTTATTGAATAATAATACGAATCTCTCAGAAATAATTTCTGTTTAACGAAACCAACGAAACCCGGGAATAGTTTAGTAAACTACCTACAAGCCACAATGACTTCACATTTAGTATGAAGCATAAGTATGGCCATGTTATATCACCAGGAGGAAAGGGGGTGGCTATTTCTAGTTGTAAGTATCTCACTGGTAATAACACGTTATTTACAGAGAATTCAGGAGACTAGAATAATCATGTCCACTAACTGTACTTGAACAAGTTATAGTTCAACGTCTGCCTTTCATTTGTACAACATTATACAGTTATTTTATGGCTACTTGGGAAACAGTCAAACTATTGTCCCGAGGTAGTGAGAAAGACCTGGGTAAGCCGTATCTCTCATGTCCCATGTCACGTGACCGACCTCAGTTTTGATTGTTTCAATATTTACAGAAAAGTCTATTAAAAGCGGAAACAGTCAAAAATGAAGAATTACAATTTACATATATGATTAGGTAATAAAGCACTTTGTTTGATACTTGTTTTACGTCACAATGAGACTGTTGCACTTAGATGATGACGTCATCTGCCCGATAGGTCGCACAGAATTTTAGACCCATAGAACAGATTCCTCCCAAAGAAGTGAGGGATATTTCACGTACCATGTCTAAAATAGCAAAGGACTTTGAAGTCTCATCTGCAAGATAAGAAACGGAGAGCCAGCGGCTGGACTCGAACCCAGTTCCTTTCTACCATGAATAAATCACCTTACCGAATGAGCTACCTGGGCTCATACCAAAATTAGCACCCCACTTCTATACAGCTTAGCTTGTTTATATATAACAATATTAATTAATGAAATCGTGCATTTAAATGTTCGTTTATAATGATAACATTGAACACTTGACGCATATTATCTTTTATTAAATAAATATTAGAATATACGTTATAGCTTTGTGCACCAGATACGCATTTGGACTTCCGTTTAAAATATCCTATTGGAAAAAATATGACAATGGCCTATACTTTTTAGCGCTTCAGCCTATAAATAAGCACTATAGACTCTTGTCCATTACATATTAAATGTGTTTCCTCTATTCACGTAAACTCAGATTGAACTCTCTTCGTACTGCATTATCGTTGCACAACACGTGTAGTTGAAAATATAAGTATTGAAACATAAGTATATTGTAATAAAAATGCATGTATGATTTACTTATCGTATAAACTTCTCATCCAACAAATACCAGTTACCGGTACAGTTACATCATTGAACTTTTAAAAGTGTTGACTTGTAGAGTGTGTCAGATATGTATTTATTTTATTTTATTACATTTTATTTTTATTTTCATTTATTCTTCTTCTTCTTCTTCTTCTTCTTTTCCATCTTCTTCCTCTTCATCTTCTTCTTCTTCTTCTTCTTCTTATTATTATTATTATTATTATTATTATTATAATTATTATTATTATTATTATTATTATTATTATTATTATTTAATTTATTATTTTGGATTTTAAAAACTCAAAAATTGTAGGGGGGGCTTATATCTTGTAGATACGCATTCTTACGTATAGATGTTGTTGTTGTTGTTGTTGTTTTTTTTTTCAATTCAACCTGTTTTATTTTGCAGACTTGCATATAAAAGAATTTATGAAGCAATCCCAAGTACATACTCTGTACCAATATGCTGTTCTGGGGAAACAGAGGTCAATGAGACCACATGCATAAACGGTAGGTACACTGGCCCTATAGGGATATTGCTATCTGCAGGTTAATTCCACGTGACGTCCGGTTATTGTGTTTAGATCCTGCCAGGTTAATGATGGATATAGGTACTGATATTGATATAAAAGTCCCTGGAGTTCATCACTAAGTGTGTATCTACAACAGTAGTCAAAAGAGGACATCCCACTCAGCTGTAAGACAAAGTTCACATTGGACATACAGAGGAAACAAGAATAAGCACATACAAAGACACAAAAGTATTCGATTATAATGGAGTTTCGGTATCGATATAGGACTCTAATGACCATTGGCCAACCTTCATACCCACCACCAAAGTACAATCAAGGAACACCCATTTTAAACTTAAGAAACAATTTCTGTCCCGTACATAATGATATAAAAGTGTATAAATCGTTCTTATTAAATTCTGTTTTGAGTTTACCTTACAGTTTATATGACTGAAGACTAAAGTGCATTTTGTAGTAATCCATCACACAAAATATCCATTAAATTATAAATAATTTACATAAAATATATCAGTTTTCTATAACTAAATTCATAAGTGTGCGAACCTCCGAAATGGTCCTATGTTTTTCAGATTCTCAACTAAAGCCTGAAATTCAAATTTTCCAACAGGAAGATACTACATGTATTGACATATTCATTGTCGTTTAACTAAGACAACATACTATCGCCACACTTTATCATCAAACAACAATATACATCATAATAAATATAGAACATATATACCTTGTAATTTTGTGCACCAGATGCACATTTCGACAATTTTTGTCTCTTTAGTGGAGCTCGTGGCCAAATGATTGGAATTATCAAAATATATAAATATTTGAAGAGCAGTGTTGAAACCAAAATGACCAAAAAGTGAACCAAACAATCTATCTAAGGACAGAGCTATGCATGAGGGAGATACTCCTTAGTTTTAGAGTGATTTACTTAATTTGATGACTGAAAATTTGATGTATATATTTCATGTCAGTACAAAAGCACTGAAAACTAAACTTATGATGCCCTCGGGAACTATCAGTCCACCAGCAGTGACACCTGCCTAGTGGTTATAATAAATATAGAACATATACACCATTTAATTTAGTGCATCATGTGCACATTTCGACAACTTATGTCTCTTCAGTGATGCTCGTGGCCAAATGATTGGAATTATCAAAATATATAAATATTTAAAGAGCAGTGTTGAAACCAAAATGACCAAAAAGTGAACCAAACAATCTATCTAAGGACAGAGCTATGCATGAGGGAGATACTCTTTAGTTTTAGAGTGATTTACTTAATTTGATGACTGCAAATTTGAAGTATATATTTCATGTCAGTACAAAAGCACTGAAAACTAGACTTATGATGACCTCGGGGACTATCAGTCCACCAGCAGTGACACCTGCCTAGTGGTTATAATAAATATAGAACATATACACCATTTAATTTAGTGCATCATATGCACATTTCGACAACTTATGTCTCTTCAGTGATGCTCGTGGCCAAATGATTGGAATTATCAAAATATATAAATATTTGAAGAGCAGTGTTGAAACCAAAATGACCAAAAAGTGAACCAAACAATCTATCTAAGGACAGAGCTATGCATGAAGGAGATACTCCTTAGTTTTAGAGTGATTTACTTAATTTGATGACTGAAAATTTTAAGTATTTAATAGTTCATTGCAACTCTAGATATCCCGATGATATTTTAGTAATCGATAACTCGAAGTTAAAAACTATATTACTGACATTTATTCACTTCAGTTAAAGAAAACCAATAGTTGCGATCAGGAAACACCTTTCTTAGAATTTAAAAGATATTAACAGCAATATTCATACAAACATTTATGATAAACTACTTTAGATTTCCCATTGTAAATTTCCCTTAACCAGGTTTTGATCTCCCTAAACTCCATCATATGGTATTTATTTTAGTCAATTAGTTTGGTTCGCTAGAGCCTGCACTAACGTTTTGGTTTTGTATTGGTTCCCTCTACAGCCCTATACAGACACTTGAGCATTGCACGCTAACAGAGCGGTGGGGACTGTTCGTCGAGACTCCTACAGATCAAGGATCTGATCCCGATTACAGACGGACGAAGTACGGTTTACTAATGGTGATGTCGCCCT
Source organism: Pteria penguin (assembly GCA_035048485.1). Taxonomy (NCBI): domain Eukaryota; kingdom Metazoa; phylum Mollusca; class Bivalvia; order Pterioida; family Pteriidae; genus Pteria; species Pteria penguin. The sequence goes on along the minus strand of CM068590.1, from coordinate 42,733,896 downwards.
ACACATATTTATATAAGCATATTATTTCCTGAACGTTTTGTGTGAAAAATTTATGACCTCTCGTCTTGAAAAACCTGTTGATCCTTGTTTTCTATATTCAGGAGTATATATAAATTTTTTAATGTGTGTTCTTTTTTGTGTTGCTTTTGCGGTGAAATGACAAAAAATCACTCTAAGTAAAACCGTCATGGGCAATAACGCTACAACCCGTGATTGGCAATGACGGTACAATGACAATTCAATTTAAAAACTAATAGGGATTTTTACCGTCACAGCAATTGATGACAAAATAAAAAGTAAAGTATGATCAGAATGTCGAAAAGAAAACAAACACCGAATTATTGGGAATAGCGACTTTTATGTAAAGTAAGATTCTGTCCACATACAACAATAGAGTAGGAAAAGAGAAAACAGAAGACATCTGACCAAGCTGTATGACACAAAAGCAGTTTCAATTTAGGGTCAAATAAGGCACACATGTTATCATAGGAATTCCAATTTAAAAAAATGAAAGCAACATCGGATCGTATTGTGAAAACCTGAATGCAATGATCATAATTTGTTGCAACAAAATGAGTCTGCTTCATTCATGTGCGATTAGATATCTATATCTCATAAAGCAATAAGATTGGTTCTCGATGACAGACATAGTTAACACACAGTTATGTATTGTTATGTATTTCGTAGCTTGTCCACTGGGTATATATGGCGGTAATTGTAGTTAACACACAATAGTCCTTGTTATGTATTTCGTAGCTTGTCCACTGGGTATATATGGCAGTAATTGTAGTTAACACACAATAGTCCTTGTTATGTATTTCGTAGCTTGTCCACTGGGTATATATGGCGGTAATTGTAGTTAACACACAGTTATGTATTGTTATGTATTTCGTAGCTTGTCCACTGGGTATATATGGCAGTAATTGTAGTTAACACACAATAGTCCTTGTTATGTATTTCGTAGCTTGTCCACTGGGTATATATGGCAGTAATTGTAGTTAACACACAGTAGTCCTTGTTATGTATTTCGTAGCTTGTCCACTGGGTATATATGGCAGTAATTGTAGTTAACACACAATAGTCCTTGTTATGTATTTCGTAGCTTGTCCACTGGGTATATATGGCAGTAATTGTAGTTAACACACAATAGTCCTTGTTATGTATTTCGTAGCTTGTCCACTGGGTATATATGGCGGTAATTGTAGTTAACACACAATAGTCCTTGTTATGTATTTCGTAGCATGTCCACTGGGTATATATGGCAGTAATTGTAGTTAACACACAATAGTCCTTGTTATGTATTTCGTAGCTTGTCCACTGGGTATATATGGCAGTAATTGTAGTTAACACACAGTAGTCCTTGTTATGTATTTCGTAGCTTGTCCACTGGGTATATATGGCGGTAATTGTAGTTAACACACAGTAGTCATTGTTATGTATTTCGTAGCTTGTCCACTGGGTATATATGGCAGTAATTGTTATGTATTTCGTAGCTTGTCCACTGGGTATATATGGCAGTAATTGTAGTTAACACACAGTAGTCCTTGTTATGTATTTCGTAGCTTGTCCACTGGGTATATATGGCAGTAATTGTAGTTAACACACAATAGTCCTTGTTATGTATTTCGTAGCTTGTCCACTGGGTATATATGGCGGTAATTGTAGTTAACACACAATAGTCCTTGTTATGTATTTCGTAGCATGTCCACTGGGTATATATGGCAGTAATTGTAGTTAACACACAATAGTCCTTGTTATGTATTTCGTAGCTTGTCCACTGGGTATATATGGCAGTAATTGTAGTTAACACACAGTAGTCCTTGTTATGTATTTCGTAGCTTGTCCACTGGGTATATATGGCGGTAATTGTAGTTAACACACAGTTATGTATTGTTATGTATTTCGTAGCATGTCCACTGGGTATATATGGCAGTAATTGTAGTTAACACACAGTTATGTATTGTTATGTATTTCGTAGCTTGTCCACTGGGTATATATGGCGGTAATTGTAGTTAACACACAGTAGTCATTGTTATGTATTTCGTAGCTTGTCCACTGGGTATATATGGCAGTAATTGTAGTTAACACACAGTAGTCCTTGTTATGTATTTCGTAGCTTGTCCACTGGGTATATATGGCAGTAATTGTAGTTAACACACAGTAGTCCTTGTTATGTATTTCGTAGCTTGTCCACTGGGTATATATGGCGGTAATTGTAGTTAACACACAGTAGTCCTTGTTATGTATTTCGTAGCTTGTCCACTGATTATATATGGCAGTAATTGTAGTTAACACACAATAGTCCTTGTTATGTATTTCGTAGCATGTCCACTGGGTATATATGGCGGTAATTGTAGTTAACACACAGTAGTCCTTGTTATGTATTTCGTAGCTTGTCCACTGGGTATATATGGCAGTAATTGTAGTTAACACACAGTAGTCCTTGTTATGTATTTCGTAGCTTGTCCACTGGGTATATATGGCAGTAATTGTTATGTATTTCGTAGCATGTCCACTGGGTATATATGGCAGTAATTGTAGTTAACACACAGTTATGTATTGTTATGTATTTCGTAGCTTGTCCACTGGGTATATATGGCGGTAATTGTAGTTAACACACAGTAGTCCTTGTTATGTATTTCGTAGCTTGTCCACTGGGTATATATGGCAGTAATTGTAGTTAACACACAGTAGTCCTTGTTATGTATTTCGTAGCTTGTCCACTGGGTATATATGGCAGTAATTGTAGTTAACACACAGTAGTCCTTGTTATGTATTTCGTAGCTTGTCCACTGGGTATATATGGCAGTAATTGTTATGTATTTCGTAGCATGTCCACTGGGTATATATGGCAGTAATTGTAGTTAACACACAGTTATGTATTGTTATGTATTTCGTAGCTTGTCCACTGGGTATATATGGCGGTAATTGTAGTTAACACACAGTAGTCCTTGTTATGTATTTCGTAGCTTGTCCACTGGGTATATATGGCAGTAATTGTAGTTAACACACAGTAGTCCTTGTTATGTATTTCGTAGCTTGTCCACTGGGTATATATGGCAGTAATTGTAGTTAACACACAGTAGTCCTTGTTATGTATTTCGTAGCTTGTCCACTGGGTATATATGGCAGTAATTGTAGTTAACACACAGTAGTCCTTGTTATGTATTTCGTAGCTTGTCCACTGGGTATATATGGCAGTAATTGTAGTTAACACACAGTTATGTATTGTTATGTATTTCGTAGCTTGTCCACTGGGTATATATGGCGGTAATTGTTATGTATTTCGTAGCATGTCCACTGGGTATATATGGCAGTAATTGTAGTTAACACACAGTTATGTATTGTTATGTATTTCGTAGCTTGTCCACTGGGTATATATGGCAGTAATTGTTATGTATTTCGTAGCATGTCCACTGGGTATATATGGCAGTAATTGTAGTTAACACACAGTAGTCCTTGTTATGTATTTCGTAGCTTGTCCACTGGGTATATATGGCAGTAATTGTAGTTAACACACAGTTATGTATTGTTATGTATTTCGTAGCTTGTCCACTGGGTATATATGGCGGTAATTGTTATGTATTTCGTAGCATGTCCACTGGGTATATATGGCAGTAATTGTAGTTAACACACAGTTATGTATTGTTATGTATTTCGTAGCTTGTCCACTGGGTATATATGGCAGTAATTGTTATGTATTTCGTAGCATGTCCACTGGGTATATATGGCAGTAATTGTAGTTAACACACAGTTATGTATTGTTATGTATTTCGTAGCTTGTCCACTGGGTATATATGGCGGTAATTGTAGTTAACACACAGTAGTCCTTGTTATGTATTTCGTAGCTTGTCCACTCGGTATATATGGCAGTAATTGTAGTTAACACACAGTAGTCCTTGTTATGTATTTCGTAGCTTGTCCACTGGGTATATATGGCAGTAATTGTTATGTATTTCGTAGCATGTCCACTGGGTATATATGGCAGTAATTGTAGTTAACACACAGTTATGTATTGTTATGTATTTCGTAGCTTGTCCACTGGGTATATATGGCGGTAATTGTAGTTAACACACAGTAGTCATTGTTATGTATTTCGTAGCTTGTCCACTGGGTATATATGGCAGTAATTGTAGTTAACACACAGTAGTCCTTGTTATGTATTTCGTAGCTTGTCCACTGGGTATATATGGCAGTAATTGTAGTTAACACACAGTAGTCCTTGTTATGTATTTCGTAGCTTGTCCACTGGGTATATATGGCAGTAATTGTAGTTAACACACAGTAGTCCTTGTTATGTATTTCGTAACTTGTCCACTGGGTATATATAGCGGTAATTGTAGTTAACACACAGTAGTCCTTGTTATGTATTTCGTAGCTTGTCCACTGGGTATATATGGCAGTAATTGTAGTTAACACACAGTTATGTATTGTTATGTATTTCGTAGCTTGTCCACTGGGTATATATGGCGGTAATTGTTATGTATTTCGTAGCATGTCCACTGGGTATATATGGCAGTAATTGTAGTTAACACACAGTTATGTATTGTTATGTATTTCGTAGCTTGTCCACTGGGTATATATGGCAGTAATTGTTATGTATTTCGTAGCATGTCCACTGGGTATATATGGCAGTAATTGTAGTCAACACACAGTAGTCCTTGTTATGTATTTCGTAGCTTGTCCACTGGGTATATATGGCAGTAATTGTAGTTAACACACAGTTATGTATTGTTATGTATTTCGTAGCTTGTCCACTGGGTATATATGGCGGTAATTGTTATGTATTTCGTAGCATGTCCACTGGGTATATATGGCAATAATTGTAGTTAACACACAGTTATGTATTGTTATGTATTTCGTAGCTTGTCCACTGGGTATATATGGCAGTAATTGTTATGTATTTCGTAGCATGTCCACTGGGTATATATGGCAGTAATTGTAGTTAACACACAGTTATGTATTGTTATGTATTTCGTAGCTTGTCCACTGGGTATATATGGCGGTTATTGTAGTTAACACACAGTAGTCCTTGTTATGTATTTCGTAGCTTGTCCACTGGGTATATATGGCAGTAATTGTAGTTAACACACAGTAGTCCTTGTTATGTATTTCGTAGCTTGTCCACTGGGTATATATGGCAGTAATTGTTATGTATTTCGTAGCATGTCCACTGGGTATATATGGCAGTAATTGTAGTTAACACACAGTTATGTATTGTTATGTATTTCGTAGCTTGTCCACTGGGTATATATGGCGGTAATTGTAGTTAACACACAGTAGTCCTTGTTATGTATTTCGTAGCTTGTCCACTGGGTATATATGGCAGTAATTGTAGTTAACACACAGTAGTCCTTGTTATGTATTTCGTAGCTTGTCCACTGGGTATATATGGCAGTAATTGTAGTTAACACACAGTAGTCCTTGTTATGTATTTCGTAGCTTGTCCACTGGGTATATATGGCAGTAATTGTAGTTAACACACAGTAGTCCTTGTTATGTATTTCGTAGCTTGTCCACTGGGTATATATGGCAGTAATTGTAGTTAACACACAGTAGTCCTTGTTATGTATTTCGTAGCTTGTCCACTGGGTATATATGGCAGTAATTGTAGTTAACACACAGTTATGTATTATTATGTATTTCGTAGCTTGTCCACTGGGTATATATGGCAGTAATTGTAGTTAACACACAGTAGTCCTTGTTATGTATTTCGTAGCTTGTCCACTGGGTATATATGGCAGTAATTGTAGTTAACACACAGTTATGTATTGTTATGTATTTCGTAGCTTGTCCACTGGGTATATATGGCAGTAATTGTAGTTAACACACAGTTATGTATTGTTATGTATTTCGTAGCTTGTCCACTGGGTATATATGGCAGTAATTGTAGTTAACACACAGTTATGTATTGTTATGTATTTCGTAGCTTGTCCACTGGGTATATATGGCGGTAATTGTAGTTAACACACAGTTATGTATTGTTATGTATTTCGTAGCTTGTCCACTGGGTATATATGGCGGTAATTGTAGTTAACACACAGTTATGTATTGTTATGTATTTCGTAGCTTGTCCACTGGGTATATATGGCGGTAATTGCAGTAACAATTGTTCCTGTCCCACCGGAGATAATTGGTTAGAAGAATGTGAGAGGTATAATGGGACATGTATGTGTGGACCGGGTTATACCGGAGTAAACTGCAGTGAAGGTATGATATACATACAATAGATTGAGTCGATGTCACTTTCTTAACCATCCACATACATATTATATTAAATATTATCTCTGACTTAACTATCTGTATACATTTTATATAAGATATCATATATTTCTTAACTAACTACATGCATATATTAGATGTTATATCTGTTTTCATTCCAGTATAATTACACTGATAAATTAATAAAGTTCTTAATTAATGATTCTTACCTAATATTGTTTTAGAAGGAATTTATCATACACAATGCGTTATATATACACTATGGTAATCTGAATTAAGCTCCATATGTACACAAACGCCTTCTGTTCTGTATTTAGAGTGCACACAGGGATATTTTGGCCAGGACTGCAAGAAGAATTGCAGTTGTCAAAACAGCGGAAAATGCAACAGAATAAATGGTGATTGTAACTGTACAAATCCAGGTTGGACGGGTCAATTTTGTGAAAAAGGTACCTTTGCGATAATAGATAAATCAGTCTTATTCTTTAAGATTGTGAAAACTTACAAACAATAATTTTCGGGGTTTTGATAAAAACCTTTATACTGTTCGTCACTTATTCTTCATTATCACTTCCAGTGAAGGTTATGTGCTCCATATATGTGTACAATGTATACATGTAAACATATAAAAGGAAATAATGAATAATGTTGCAGTGTTGGCATTTTGTATCAAATTCGACAAATATTCGGGTTAGGTTGGAATTTATTGTTTTTGTGTTTACATCGCAGTCACAATAATGGTATATGACGAAAGTGAATAGATAGACATACTCATAACTTGCCATTCGTATAACTCTGAAAAGAACATATCAAAATCAGATGAATTGAGATGACAGTCCAGAATCCTTTTGGTTCTCGAATTTGTTATCATTGTATTATATTTATGTTAATATTCGACAGTATGTGAAAATGGAACTTACGGAATCAACTGTGAAAATGAATGCAACTGTCCTGCAAATAGTACCTGTGATCCGAAGGATGGACATTGCACGTGCCTCCCTGGTCTGAAAGGCAAAAACTGCACGGATGGTAAATTTTCATGTTAATGTTCATTTTAAAGCTTCCAGCTTATTAACGCAAAAGATCTTCATTTGTACTCATAAATCTTAACAAGGTCAGTCTAATACCAGGGGAATTATTTTTGCAAGTAATGTATTTCCTTTTTGAATCAAATGAACTTAACTATAATTTTTATGATCTTTCCTATTTTATTTGATGTTCAAACATAAATTAAGCCCCCCCCCCCCCCCAAAAAAAAATGGAAGGAAAGTGTGAATTAAACAGATATCAAAGTAAAATACGAAGGTAACTGGTGTCACATGACTATGACACTAACAACAATGTGCCACAGTACACAATCGCAGACCTCTGAAATTCAGAGGTGAAACCAGGTGCCCGGGAGGAGTAAGCATCTCCTGTTTGGCTAGCCAGACCCGCCATGAATGCCCTTAAATTCAAATCCACAACTGTATATATACATAAATGTGAACAATATCAAGAAACATTTAATGTTTACAAATTTTTGGCTACTTTGCCTTTAACAATTGGAAACACAATAACAAAATCCATGTCTGCTGGTTAAAAGGACCATCTCCGGCTATGAGACATTTATCAATAGCAGAATGTACATGAATTCTAATTAAGTTAAAGTTCATGAAAGGTGAAAGTAATGTTAACATATTACACTATAACTTATTACAATATTTTCACAGTGTGTGGCGATTTTACATATGGTGTAAACTGCGGGCAAACTTGTTCTTGTAATAAAAACAACACACGGCATTGTAATCCTGTAGACGGTGGCTGTCGGTGTAAGTCTGGATGGGAAGGCATGGACTGCTCATATAGTAAGTATAACATGCTATAAAACAACACACGACACTGTAATCCTGTAGACGGTGACTGTCGGTGTAAGTCTGGATGGGAGGGCATGGACTACTCATATAGTAAGTATAACATGCTATAAAACAACACACGACACTGTAATTCTGTAGGCGGTGGCTGTCGGTGTAAGTCTCGTTGGAAGGTCATAGCCTATTCAATAGTAGGTATAACATGATATAAAACAACACACGACACTGTAATCCTGTAGACATTGACTGTCGGTGTAAGTCTGGATGGGAGGGCATGGACTGCTCATATAGTAAGTGTAACGTGATATGAAACAACACACGACACTGTAATCTTGTAGACGGTGGCTGTCGGTGTAAGTCTGGATGGGAGGGCATGGACTACTCATATAGTAAGTATAACATGATATAAAACAACACACGACACTGTAATCCTGTAGACATTGACTGTCGGTGTAAGTCTGGATGGGAGGGCATGGACTGCTCATATAGTAAGTGTAACGTGATATGAAACAACACACGACACTGTAACCCTGTAGACGGTGGCTGTCGGTGTAAGTCCGGATGGGAGGGCATGGACTGCTCATATAGTAAGTATAACATGTTATAAAACAACACGCGACACTGTAATCCTGTAGACGGTGGCTGTCGGTGTAAGTCTGGATGGGAGGGCATGGACTGCTCATATAGTAAGTATAACATGTTATAAAACAACACACGACACTGTAATCCTGTAGGCGGTGGCTGTCGGTGTAAGTCTGGTTGGGAGGGCATGGGTTGATCATATAGTAAGTGCTAATAACGTGCTAGTAATATAGTATGATGGTTATTGATAGGACCACGAACTTGCCAGTAATATAGTACGGTAATTATTGATAGGACCGTGTAAGTGCAAGTGGAAGGAGGAGTAAGCGTCTCCTGTTCTGTAACTGGCATCCCCAAAATGTGCCACACTGTTTATAAATGCACAAAACCATTTCAAGAATGTGTGATAACTGTTGACTGAAACTTGTTAGAGTGACACTCTAATAAGCACTTTATGATTTATGTATATATCTTTATTATAGTTGCTATTCCTAATTAACGAAACTGAGATATTAAGGAAATTGTTTATAGTATGGCTTAGATAGTAAATGGCCAAACATTATCGAAGTAAAGCACAAAATTTAATTATTAACTGTGTGTCAGGTATTCGGATGAATTCTGTGACCCACTTTATGTAGATTGTTCTATATACGATTTTTTATTATGCTCCCGCCACATATGGCCGGGGGCATATAGTGTTGCACCCTGTCATTCCGTCATTCCGAAACTTTGTCATCGCAACTCCTCCCAAACTGTTCATCAGAATTTCATCAAACAATACATGTAGGTAGCGCAGCATATGTAAACGTGCATGAAGGGAGGCAACTTTGCTCAGAAATTTTAATCAGGAATTATGGGACTTTGAAATTAGGAAATGTGCATTGCATATGGCTGAACTTTGTCATCGCAATTCCTCCTAAAGTGTTCATTACAATTTCACCAAACTTCACATGTAGTTAGGGCAGCATATGTAGATGTGTATGAAGGGAGGCAACTTTGCTCAGAATTTTTTTTCAGGAGTTATGGGACTTTGAAATTAGAAAATGTGCATTGCACATGGCTGAACCTTGTTTGAATTTTCAAATACTAATTCTGTGGCAATTATATTTCACTACCTTAGCTGCCAGCGGGGACATCTGTGTCGCACCGACACATTAAAATTCTAGTTTTTAATTTGTATCATTATTTTATTTATTCATTCTCATTTTTCATTGCCTCTTAAAGTTGGCTTGGATTGTGACATGTGTAATGGAACATTTCGTGGCGCCCTACATGTGTTCGTCATTGTTTTCCACATTTCGTGGCGCCCTACATGTATTGCGTCATTGTTTGCACATTTCGTGGCGCCCTTCATGTGTTGCGTCATTGTTTTCCACATTTCGTGGCGCCCTACATGTGTTGCGTCATCGTTTTCCACATTTTGTGATGCCCTACTTGTGCTATATTTTTGTCTACCACATTTTGTGACGCCCTTCATGTGTTATAATTTTGTTTTCCATATTTCTTGACGCCCTGTATGTTTTGTGTTTTTGTTTTCCACATTTCGTGACGCCCTACATGTGTTTTGGTTTTTTCCACATTTCGTGACGCCCTACATGTGTTTTGGTTTTTTCCCACATTTCGTGACGCCCTACATGTGCTTTGGTTTTTTCCACATTTCGTGACGCCCTACATGTGTTGTGGGGTTTTTTTCCCACATTTCTTGACGCCCTACATGTGTTGTGTTTTTCCCACATTTTGTGACGTTGTATTTTTATATTATTGTTTTCCACATTTTGTGATGGCATATGGTAGATGTGGTTGATAAGTATCTCATTGTGTCGTTATTCTGGATAATATACACATCACAGTACATTTATACCTCTGAAATATTTCGCTTTTATTTTATCCACTTTTTTACAATCAATAATTTCCAGTTGACCTAAGGGACAGGCTTGGTGTAGTGGTTAAGCGCTTGGCTTGTGGTGCCGACGATCCGGGTTCGATTCCCGGGTTGCGCCACTATGTTTAAGATGTTGGTCACCTCCTGCTTCCATGTCGCGATAAACTGAAAAATACATAAAAATACGTAAAACACCAATCAACCAACCAACCAATTGACCTGTCAAAACCAATCACATGCACTGTTGTATGCAATCTGTTAACAGTATTCGTTTTTGCAGACTGCGGCTGGAATAGGTATGGTGAAGAGTGTTCTAAGAATTGCACGTGTAATGTGGACGAATTGTGTGACCCAGCTTATGGAAATTGTTATAAATGTAAGCTGAAAAGATTACCTAGTAATTATAGATACAAGATAAAGATATAATGCAATGGCATGCAGTTTATTTTGTCCTATTATTTTGCGATATATAACAATGTATGTCATCACAGTAATTTGGTTATTTTATATTATTATATGATTTATAACCATGTGTGTCAGGATTGTTATTACATTAATTTGGTTATTTTTATAGCCATAATACTATGTAAGGAAAAAGGTGAGTCAATTCAAATCTGCATCAACCAAATCTTGATTACATTTGATGTAACATAAAAAAAAGAAAAGCCAACCCACGTCTCGCGTTATTTGTATACAAACGCTTATCGTCGGAATTATGTCTGCATGTTGTCTAAGACGCATTATTTAAGCTACAAACTTATATATATATATAACCTGATTTTATCACATGAATCAACAGATTTAAAACGAAGAGCTGTTTGACGAGACATTCATGGACAAGCATGCATAATTATCATGATCAGCCTTATGACAAAGATGTCCACTGGCATACATACTAAGTATAATCAGCCCTATGACAAAGATGTCCACAAGCATACATAGTCTTCATGATCAGTCCTATGACAAAGATATCCACTGGCATACATAGTTATCATGATCAGCCCTATGACAAAGATATCCACTGGCATACATAGTTATCATGATCAGCCCTATGACAAAGATATCCACTGGCATACATAGTAAACATAATTAGCCCTATGACAAAGATATCCACTGGCATACATAGTAAACATAATCAGCCCAGTGACAAAGATATCCACTGGCATACATAGTTATCATGATCAGCCCTATGACAAAGATGTCCACAAGCATACATAGTTATCATGATCAGCCCTATGACAAAGATATCCACTGGCATACATAGTTATCATGATCAGTCCTATGACAAAGATATCCACTGGCATACATAGTTATCATGATCAGCCCAGTGACAAAGATATCCACTGGCATACATAGTTATCATGATCAGCCCTATGACAAAGATATCCACTGGCATACATAGTTATCATGATCAGCCCAATGACAAAGATATCCACTGGCATACATAGTTATCATGATCAGCCCTATGACAAAGATATCCACTGGCATACATAGTTATCATGATCAGCCCTATGACAAAGATATCCACTGGCATACATACTTATCATGATCAGCCCTATGACAAAGATATCTCCTTAGTTATGACATTTATTTTTTCCAGCAGTGTGTTATTCACCTTATTCTCTGTATGATATCTAACTCCTTAGTTATGACATTTTTTCCAGCGGTATGTTAATCACTTTATGCTCTGTATGATATCTAACTCCTTAGTTATGACATTTTTGTTCCAACAGTGTGTTATTCACCTTATGCTCTCTATGATTTCTAACTCCTTAGTTATGACATTTTTTTCCAGCAGTGTGTTATTCACATTATGCTCTGTATGATATCTAACTCCTTAGTTATGACATTTTTCCAGCAGTGTGTTATTCACCTTATGCTCTGTGTGATTTCTAACCCCTTAGTTATGACATTTTTTCCGGCGGTGTGTTATTCACCTTTCGCTGTGTATGATATCTAACTCATTAGTTATGACATTTTTCCAGCAGTGTGTTATTCACCTTATGCTCTGTATGATATCTAAATCCTTAGTTATGACATTTTTCCAGCGGTGTGTTATTCACCTTATGCTCTGTATGATATCTAACTCCTAGTTATGACATTTTGTCCAGCAGTGTGTTATTCATATTATGGTCTGTATGATATCTAACTCCTTAGTTATGACATTTTTTCCAGCGGTGTGTTATTCACCTTATGCTCTGTGTGATTTCTAACTCCTTAGTTATGACATTTTTTCCAGCGGTGTGTTATTCACCTTATGCTCTGTATGATTTCTAACTCCTTAGTTATGACATTTTTCCAGCAGTGTGTTATTCACCTTATGCTCTGTATGATTTCTAACTCCTTAGTTATGACATTTTTTCCAGCGGTGTGTTATTCACCTTATGCTCTGTATGATTTCTAACTCCTTAGTTATGACATTTTTTCCAGCGGTGTGTTATTCACCTTATGCTCTGTATGATTTCTAACTCCTTAGGTATGACATTTTTTCCAGCGGTGTGTTATTCACCCTATGCTCTGTATGATTTCTAACTCCTTAGTTATGACATTTTTTTCCAGCAATGTGTTATTCACCCTATGATCTGTATGATATCTAACTCCTTAGTTATGACATTTTGTCCAGCGGTGTGTTATTCACATTATGCTCTGTGTGATATCTAACTCCTTAGTTATGACATTTTTTCCAGCGGTGTGTTATTCACCTTATACTCTGTATGATTTCTAACTCCTTAGTTATGACATTTTTTCCAGCAGTGTGTTATTCACCTTATGCTCTGTGTGATTTCTAACTCCTTAGTTATGACATTTTTTCCAGCGGTGTGTTATGCACCTTTTGCTGTGTGTGATGTTGATATAGGACCATGTCCAGCAGAAATCAGCAAAAATTCATCGTATATGCTTTCGAATATGACACTCCGGAACACCTTGATAGGTATTTATATGAATTGTCATCAAACTTTCCCACCGAGTCCCATATAGAACAAGATCGTTAAATTGACAAAGATGTTACACTCCCTTTTAAATTTAGGCTCTCGTCAAATCTCGTTTTATCTTGGACTCTGTCCGAGATTCGTGAGACAACATTTCATCGTTAGATGTCATACATACTAGAATCAATTAAAAAACAATATGCATTTATTCAGGTAAGTTTACGGTATGGGTAACATTCTGTCCTATTTTCACTAACGTTAATATACTTTATCCATGTAAAATACCAACAATTTTAGCAGTATTTGCTCTGTTATTATATGTAGATTGATCCCCCCCCCCCCCCAAATTAATAAATGAATATGAATAAATAAATTGAGAAAAAGAAAGAAAAAACGTCACTTGTCTCGATTTGAGGATAAATGAGATAAAATATTTGAATGCTTTCTTCATGGCATTTTGTATCTTTAATCCTTAATCATCAGATCAGCTCCTTATTTAGCCAAGTAATGATATCTGAAAGTTTACATATCAAGTCATAATATATCTATGTGTTGTCCACTTGATAACCGACTAAAACATTTGTGATTTGGAAACAAAACCCTGCGCGATTCCTTCATTATTAATACATCGTTAAAACTTTCAGAAATGATACAAAAACATAAGTTTCCTATTTCCGTTTGATTACTTATTATCAAAACGGAGTACATGAAATGTTGAGTTAGTTCCCTTTCATGTATAGCGAGGTCCATCCACCTGGTACTACTTTAAAACAATGCGAAACAGCTTTATTGTCCCTATGTTTTGCAAGGCCAGTGACAGGAACGTACAATGACAGTGCTATTATCATTTCATTCCCCCTGAGATGTCAGGACAAAATGAAGTTATTGCTTTATACGTAAAATGATGATGATGTACGCATTGTTTCTTGATTCGCAGAATTCTGTATCAGATATAAAGACATCAGGAACGGATCTCTTTGTCTGTCCAACACATCCTGTACGTGTACCGGCGGAGCGAACGGCACATATTGTGAGATGGGTATGTACATGATAAAATGCAATATCCTCATGTGGTTTATACATATGATTCAAATATAGATCTCTCAAGACTGTATGTGTGGTGTGATTTTGTCAAAGACAGCAAATGTACAAGCTTTAAAAAAAGGAGTTTATAAAATGAAAGTATAATCATCATATGGGGTTTATAAAGCGAAGGTATAATCATCATATGGGGTTTATAAAGCGAAGGTATAATCATCATAAAGAGTTTATAAAACGAAGGTATAATCATCACATGGGGTTTATCAAGCAAGGGTATAATCATCATATGGGGTTTACAAAGCGAAGGTATAATGATCATACGGAGTTTTCAAAGAGAAGGTATAATCATCATATAGGGTTAAAATAGTAAATGTTTATAAAGCGAGGATATAATTTAATAGAATTAACAAAGGTATGATCATCATATGACTTTATAATGCTTTATATTAGCAAAAGTAGAAATAAGAATATGTACAACATTAACTTGGGTTGATATTTATTGTTCAAACCAATCTGTAAAAATGTGTATTTATTACTAACAGCAGCAAGAGTGTTTTGTAATATCAAAGTCACCTCTTCAGTTTAATGACCTATTTTCTGAATGGGTGTCACCAATATAAAGGTCACCTCAAACTTTGTAGTTGTATAACCCATCCTTGAAATGGGTTTCACCAATGTCATTGTCATCGCTTACCGACCTATCTTTGGAATAAGTTTCACAAATATCATGGTCACTTATAAAACTGTAGTTATATATACATTTGTACTATCCTTGGACAGGTTTTGCCAATGTCAAGGTTATATCTGTGCTTTTAGCTTCATTGCCCCTTTTAGGCATGGATTTCACCGTTATCAAGGTCACCGCTAACTCTGTAGGTACATGACCTATTCTTTGAATGGTTTTCACCAATATCAAGGTCACCTCTAACTTTGTAGTTACATAACTTATTCACGGAATGGGTTTCACAAATATCAAGGTAACATCTTACTTTTTAGTTATGTAACCAAACCTTGGTATGGGATGCGCCCGTGTCAAAAATATGAGTTTCACCAATATCCAGATTATTTCTTAAACAGTAGTTATATACACTATTTTTGTTACCGCTTTAGCCAATATCAAGGTTACCTCTAATTCTGTACTTACATGACCTATTCTTGGTAGGGGTCTCACAAACATCAGTGTTACCTCTAAGTCTTTAGTTACATGACCTTGTCAAGTCTTTAGTTACATGACCTGTTTTAGGTATGAGTTTCACCAATATTTGGGTCACTTCTAACCTCATAGTTTCTTAACCTATTGTTGGTAGGATTTTTACAATATCAAGGCCATCACTTATTTTATTGTTTGATGGCCTTTCTAGGTATGAGTTTCACTAATATCAAGGCCAATTTTAACTCTGTAGTTAAATGACCTATTTTTAGTAGAGGGTTTACCGGTGTCATGGTCACATCTTACTCTATGGTTGGATGGCCTATGATTGGTATGAGTTGCACCAGTGTCAAGGTCATCTCTATTATTATAGAAATATGATTTTAGTAGGGGTCAATTTTTCAAGGTCACTCTAACTATTGCTGCATGTCCTATCCTTGGTATTGAGTTCAGCAACTCCTCATCAACTCATCAACTCAACATGTGAATGCTTAACGTCTTACATCATGAATATTGTGTATTTCAGTGCCGAGACAAAAAATCATCAAGAGGGAACAATCGGACGATAATTCTTCAAATATTCTTCCAATTATAGCTGCAGTTATTTCCATATCATGCACAGCTTTATGTATTGTAGTTGCATTCCTTATTGTAAGAAAAAGAATGCCAAAGAAGGGGTACGTAAACTCTCTCTCTCTCTCTCTCTCTCTCTCTGTGTATATATATATATATATATATATATATATATATATATATATATATATATATATATATATATATATATATATATATATATATATATATATATATATATATATATATATATAAAGCACAAATAAAAACAGTGAAACACCCGGGAGTACAATGGACCTTGGATCTCCGAAGAAATACCTGTAGAAATATAGACAACTTAGACAAACATATAAAGCACAAATACACTACAGCTGGTCTCCCCTCTGATTCCCTCCTGGGCATGAATGTCCCCATACAACCAGTGTGGTGATTGTTGCCGGCCGCACTTGAGACGGTTACTCACCTCGGGCACCTGGGCTCCCCACTGGTTCCCTCCTGGGCCCATGAAAGTCCACATAACACCAGTGTTAAGGATGTTGCTTGCCACACAGCAGAAGTTTACTCATCTCGGGCACCTGATCTCCCCTTTTGTTTTCTCCTGGGGCCCATGAATGTTCACATAACTCCAGTGTAGTGGAAGTTGCTCGCCATACAGGAGACGCTCACTCATCTCGGACACCTGATCTCCCTTCCGGTTTCCTCCTGAGCCCATGAATGTCCACATAACACCAGTGTGCTGGATGTTGCCCGCCACAGAGTTGACGTTTACTCATCCGGGCACCTGGTCTCCCCAATGGTTTCCGGTAGGGGCAGGTGAATGTTGACATAGTACCAGTACAAGTGACACTTACTTATCTCGGGCCAGTGGTCGCAATGGGTCTTTGAATGTTCATTTCGATACATTGTTGTTAGTGCCATATTATGTAGCACCATAAGTCCATGAATCCCCCGTTCTACATTGCCGAGTGTGCCACAGTGAAATAGCACCTGGGTCCAAGAATATCACCGTGGTACATTGCCGAATGTGCCACAGTGAAATAGCACCAGGGTCCAAGAATATCACCGTGGTACATTGTTGTGAGTGGCACAGTGACAGCACCAGGTGTCCATGAATCTCAGCCATGGTATATTGTTGTGAGTGACACAGTGACAGCACCAGGAATGCCTACCGTGGTACATTGTTGTGAGTGAAACAGTGACAGCATCAGGGGTCCATGAATTCCACCGTGGTACATTGTTGTGAGTGGCACACTGACAGCACCAGGGGTCCTTGAATGTCCACCGTGGTACATTGTTGTAAGTGGCACAGTGACAGCACCAGGGGTCCATGAATGCTCCCCGCCTTACATTGTTGTTTATGCAATTTTGATATAGCGGCAGATATCTACAAATATATATCACGGTACATTGTTGTTAGTGTTACAATCTTAATGCATGTTATGATTATTCATTTTACATTTCTAAAAATAAAAGAAAAAAGATTATTCATTTTTGTGCGTTCGATTGGATAGAAACGAAATACTATCATCTAACTCAGCTGCATGACAAACTCACCATGACATTCAACATTCAGGGAAAAAGGAGTATAAAATGAAATCGCAAAACTGTCTGATTGTTAGACAGCTAAAGTACCAACTTGTGCTTCTATTTACAGACCGAGGAAGACTATGGCAAATAACATGATGTATTCTTTAACAAGTCTTCAAAGACAAGGTAAAACATTAAATAGAATTTCAATATCAAAACATTCTCCATTTAAAGTCAAAGTGTTGCTAAACTGGCTAAAGTAACATATAAAACCCATACATCTGGCTGGCCAATGTACTGTAAACACACACACACACAACCACAAAAATAAAACTTCCAAATTTTAAGGTGCCAACTGAAGGCGGGTATACATCGCATTTATTGTCCCGTGGACAACGGACAGGTGTTGTCCTGTGGACCTGCATGGACATGTAATCTACCCCTGGACCTGGCCGGACAGGTGTTGTCCTGAGGGCCTACGTATTCGTTATGTCGTTGAGACTCGAACCTGAGATTCTCAGTAACGAGACCACTGCCTAACCAACTAAGGGCCTACGGATTCTTCATTTCGGTTTATTCTCTCTGTCAATACCTGCCACTACTAGAACGTAAAACATACTGTTTAAAAACACATCTTTAGATTTAGGTGATTTTCTACTATACAAGTATGTCATGCTGTACAGGTCAGGAGGTATTGATAAAAACCGTTGTTGTCGTCGTCGTTGTTTTTTGTTGTGATGTTTTTGTTATTGTTGCTATTGCTGTTGTTAATGCTGTAATTATCATCGCCAGAAATGACCATAAATGGAAATCCTCCTGTTGCTGATGGACATGACAATGAAGGCGATGAGCAGCTTGCAGAGGGCGAATATGACGTCATGTGCCTTGATACACGACAACAGAATCTCCCGCATCAGGATTCACGTGACAACACATACTCACACATAACTACGTCACATCACTATCAGGAGGATGAGTATGACGTGATGAACGGTGGTAATAAATTAAACGATGACGTCACAGGGGATTATATGTCGTCATCTCCACAATATGGCCGCACATCTAGAGTGAACACTTCAGCCAATAATGAGGGACTGTATGATTTAACATAGTCGAACTCTGTATGTAATTAAAAAGGAAAACAATCTCAATGCAATATTTTAAATATCATTTTGAGCTGTATATGCCTATGTTTCAATGAATACATAGATGATTTGTTACCTACCTCTTACCTGTAATATATGCTACAGAACACTCCACGGTGTGGTGACAACAAAAAAAGAACACCTATATAAACACTAGTAATAGATAAGTACACAAGATGTACTTTGTGACGAATTACGTCTCTCAAATGATGCTCCATCCCGTAATTGTAGCAGTGTCTAACCTTGGAGATCAAGCTTAATACCATATTTACCAATTTGTTACAGCAATAAGCAATACGTAATTGTCATTTCTTTCATTCTTATTTATTATTTTTTCCCTTCATTTCTTTTTTCATTATTATTATTATTATTATTATTTTTATTTATTTGTTTTTAGAAGAGGAGGAGTGGTTTCTTTGCAAATTATTTTTAGCTATTCAATATTACGTATTTACAGTATGATCTTATACGCCCGTCTCTGAATGGACGTATTATGGTATGGCGTCCGTCTGTCCGACCTTGTCGGCAGGATACAGACAAGACAAATACGCCTATTGTTTTTCAAGGTAAGAGGCCAAAGGTCAAGGTCGTAGTACCACTTGATAGGAAACCTTTGTAGACAGGATATACAGTCCAAACCGTCGAGGCTAGGTCTGTCAAACTTGATACCTTTACTCCTCATGCAAAGACAAAGACGCCTATTGTTTTTCAATGTCAGAGGTCAAAGGTCAAGGTTGTAGTACTACTTAATAGGAAACCTTTGTAGATAAGATACAGTCGAAACCTTTGGTGCTAGGGCTGTCAAACGTGGTACACTTACTCCTCATACCAAGACAAAAGCGTTTATTGATTTCCAAGGTCAAAAGTGAAAGTCGTAGTACTTGGTTAGAAAACCTTGTGGGCAGGATACAGAACGAACTATTGGGGATGGAACAATTTAAGGGTGGGAATGTTTCCATACTTCCCACATCCTCCCCTACAAACTAAGCGACGGTCGTAGTATGCCACACTAAACGTTTCTTTTGTTATATCAGTTCTTTGAATTTCATTTTATGAATGTTTAATACCTCATGAAATGTACAAAGTGTAATATTAAGGTAATTTGAATTTGATCAAACTTGGTACAGATAAAGTACTCAAGGTGACCTACAGATGTTGTTACCTGGGGGATTCTGATAGGGTTGATTAGTCCGTGTCAAAGGTCGATCTGAGATTATCTGCTATGGAGTGTATTAAGATCTACCACAGCGAACAAGAAAAAACTAATGGGGCGTGATCTAGATCAAGATTGTCCGCCCCCCCCCCCCCCCCCCTTCGTTTCAGAACCAAATGGTTGTCCACTTATTTGGCCAGGTCCGTCAAGGGGTGGAAGAAAAATTGATGAAACATGGTAGGTATGAAGTTATCAAGGTTTCCTGCAAATGTTGCCGTTTTAACTCAGATCCGTAAAGGAATGGATCCAGGATGGGGAAACATAGGCCGTAAAGGGATGGATCCAGGATGGGGAAACAGGCCGTAAAGGGATGGATCCAGAATGGGGCAACATAGACCGTAAAGGGATGGATCCAGGATGGGGAAACATAGGCCGTAGAGGGATGGATCCAGGATGGGGCAACATAGGCCGTAAATGGATGGATCCAGGATGAGGAAACATAGGCCATAAAGGGATGGATCCAGGATGGGGAAACATAGGCCGTAAAGGGATGGATGTAGGATGGGGCAACATAGGCCGTAAAGGGATGGATCCAGGATGGGGAAACATAGGCCGTAAAGGGATGGATGTAGGATGGGGCAACATAGGCGGTGAAGGGATGGATCCAGGATGGGGCAACATAGGCCGTAAAAGATACCCTCCTTTGAAAATCTTTTCACTCCGGCAGCATTGATCAACAAACAAAATGCATCAGAGTAATCTAGCAGGATGTCTTAAGACATACATGTATTGTTTGTTTTAGTCCAATTCTGAAATCAAAGTTTTGAATTTTTTTTTCTATTTTTTTTTTTTCCTCTTTATTTTTACGTCATTTTTTTTAACTTTGTCAGTTTTGTCTATTTACAGTTAGTTTCTAAGACTACCTTTGTACTTGTGATTTTGTGTGTTTTGTGTGTTTTAATTGATTTTATTGTAATAACTGTATCTGGAAAGAAATGATTTTTGGGAAGGTTCGCAATATTTCTAGATGAAAAGTAACGGGGTAGGATATTAGTATTATTAATCAGTTTTTGATGGAATTCTCCTCCAGAACTGGGTTGACCTTGAGAAATGTTGTGGTTTTCTATTCCATTAAAATCAAGTTTTTCTTTTTGACATCTTTTTGGATTGCGTTGTTTTACACATTTCCAAGTGTTGCCTTTGATTTCCATAATGAATGTATCTTTAAGAATGATGTGACGTTGATTTTGGTTCAAAGTTGAAATAAGTTTTCTGAGAAGGATACTGCCATCAGAACATTCAGATGTTTTCTGTGCTTCTCATGTTCTCAAGGTACAATGTGCAATGTATTCAGGCTTCTTGTCATTTTATTGTGTTAGTTATTCAATTGTAACCTATATTCTTTTATTGTAATGCATTTCAAACTCGTAATAACATTCTATAGAATTACATTATATTATTACTTTGTCGGTTTACTTTGTATTGTATAGGGACATTAAATAACGTTTAAAAACAATTTTCTAAAGGACACATTGAAAACATAAAAGATAGAGTAAATTTAAGAATTTGGTGAATCGTGCATTGAGTACCCATCGGAATGCCTCTGGATCGATTGTACACAACTGAGACTTATCTAAAGATTGTTGTGTATCCATTAAAATAAACAACTCATTAAAGATTTATCAAACACGTTTTCTTAAACTTCCACTTGGACTCTTGCTATGCCCGAGGCATCCACATTACAGATAATGACACGTGTCGCCATCCACTTTAACTATACTGATGCATGTGGCTTTTTGTGATATCAGAGGCATCCACATTACAGATAACGAGACATGTGGCTTCTGGTTATATCAAAGGCATCCACATTACAGATAATGACGCATGTGGCTTCTTGTTATATTAAAAGCATCCACATTACAGATAATAACGCATGTGGCTTCTTGTTATATCAAAGGCATCCACGTTACAGATAATGACGCATGTGGCTTCTTGTTATATCAAAGGCATCCACATTACAGATAATGACGCATGTGGCTTCTTGTTATATCAAAGGCATCCGCATTACAGATAATGATGCATGTGGCTTCTTGTTATATCAGAGGCATCCCATTACAGATAATGACGCTTGTGGCTCCTTGTTATATCAAAGGCATCCACGTTACAGATAATGACGCATGTGGCTTCTTGTTATATTAAAGGCATCCGCATTACAGATAATGACGCATGTGGCTTCTTGTTATATCAGAGGCATCCAAATTACAGATAATATCGCATGTGGCTTCTTGTTATATCAGACGCATCCACATTATAGATGATGACGCATGTGGCTTCTTGTTACACAAGTGGCATCCACCTTACAGATAACGAATGATGCAGTCATCCACTTTGCCTATCATAACACTTGTGGCCTCTTGTTATACCAGAGGCATCCAAATTACAGATAATGACACTTCTGGCTTATTGTTTATACCAAAGCCATCCACATTACAGATAAGAATACGTGTCGCCTCTTGTTATACCAAAATCATTCAAATTACAGATAATGACACAGCCATTCACTTTGCCTGTAACAACACATGTCGCCTCTTGTTATATCAGAGGCATCCACATTAAAGATAATGAAACTTGTGGCTTCTTGTTACACCAGAGGCATCCACATTACAGACAATGACACATGTGGCCTCTATTTTATATCAGGGGCATCCACTTTACAGATAATGACACTCGCGACCTCTTGTTATTCAAGAGGCATCCTCACTACAAATTATGACATTTATCGCCTTTTTAGTTATACCAGAGGCATATGCATTACAGATAATGACACTTGTTTTACAAGAGGCATCCATATAACATATAATGACACTTAACGTCTCTTCTTATACCAAAGCCATCCTCATTACAGATAATGACACTTGTGGCCTACTGTTATATCAGAGGCATCTACACTACAAAGAATGACACTTGTGGCCTACTGTTATATCACAGGCATCTACACTACAGATATTAACACTTGTGGCCTATTGTTATATCACAGGCATCTACACTACAGATATTGACACTTGTGGCCTATTGTTATATCAGAGGCATCTACACTACAGAGAATGACACTTGTGGCCTACTGTTATATCACAGACATCTACACTACAGAGAATGACACTTGTAGCCTATTGTTATATCAGAGGCATCTACACTACAGAGAATGACACTTGTGGCCTACTGTTATATCACAGGCGTCTACACTACAGAGAATGACACTTGTGGCCTACTGTTATATCAGAGGCATCTACACTACAGAGAATGACACTTGTGGCCTACTATTATATCAGAGGCATCTATACTCCAGAGAATGACACTTCTGGCCTACTGTGATGTCAGAGGCGTCTACACTACATAGAATGACACTTCTGGCCTTCCGTTATGTCAAAGGCATCTACACTACAGAGAATGACACTTGTGGCCTACTGTTATATCACAGGCATCTACACTACAGAAAATGACACTTGTGGCCTATTGTTATACCAAAGGCATCTACACTACAGAGAATGACACTTGTGACCTACTGTTATATCAGAGACATCTACATTACAGAGAATGACACTTGTAGCCTATTGTTATATCACAGGTGTCTACACTACAGATAATGACACTTGTAGCCTATTGTTATATCACAGGTGTCTGCACTACAGAGAATGGCACTTGTAGCCTATTGTTATATCACAGGTGTCTACACTACAGAAAATGACTCCTGTGGCCTATTGTTATATCACAGCCATCTACACTACAGAGAATGACACTTGTGGCCCACTATTATATCAGAGGCATCTACACTACAGAGAATGACACTTGTGGCCTACTGTTATATCACAGGCGTCTACACTACAGAGAATGACACTTGTGGCCTACTATTATATCAGAGGAATCTATACTCCAGAGAATGACACTTCTGGCCTACTGTGATGTGAGAGGCGTCTACACTACATAGAATGACACTTCTGGCCTTCCGTTATGTCAAAGGCATCTACGCTACAGAGAATGACACTTGTGGCCTACTGTTATATCACAGGCATCTACACTACAGAAAATGACACTTGTGGCCTATTGTTATACCAAAGGCATCTACACTACAGAGAATGACACTTGTGACCTACTGTTATATCAGAGACATCTACATTACAGAGAATGACACTTGTAGCCTATTGTTATATCACAGGTGTCTACACTACAGATAATGACACTTGTAGCCTATTGTTATATCACAGGTGTCTGCACTACAGAGAATGGCACTTGTAGCCTATTGTTATATCACAGGTGTCTACACTACAGAAAATGACTCCTGTGGCCTATTGTTATATCACAGCCATCTACACTACAGAGAATGACACTTGTGGCCCACTATTATATCAGAGACATCTACATTACAGAGAATGACACTTGTAGCCTATTGTTATATCACAGGTGTCTACACTACAGATAATGACACTTGTAGCCTATTGTTATATCACAGGTGTCTGCACTACAGAGAATGGCACTTGTAGCCTATTGTTATATCACAGGTGTCTACACTACAGAAAATGACTCCTGTGGCCTATTGTTATATCACAGCCATCTACACTACAGAGAATGACACTTGTGGCCCACTATTATATCAGAGGCATCTACACTACAGAGAATGACACTTGTGGCCCACTATTATATCAGAGACATCTACATTACAGAGAATGACACTTGTAGCCTATTGTTATATCACAGGTGTCTACACTACAGATAATGACACTTGTAGCCTATTGTTATATCACAGGTGTCTGCACTACAGAGAATGGCACTTGTAGCCTATTGTTATATCACAGGTGTCTACACTACAGAAAATGACTCCTGTGGCCTATTGTTATATCACAGCCATCTACACTACAGAGAATGACACTTGTGGCCCACTATTATATCAGAGGCATCTACACTACAAAGAATGACATTTGTGGCCTACTGTTATATCAGAGGCATCCACAGTACAGAGAATGACACTTGTTGCCTACTGTTATGTCAAAGGTATCTACACTACAGAGAATGACGCTTGTGGCCTACTGTTATATCACGGGTATCTACAATACAGAAAATGACACTTGTGGCCTACTGTTATATCAAAGGCATTTAGACTACAAAGAATGACACTTGTGGCCTACTGTTATATCAGAGGCATCTACACTACAGAGAATGACACTTGTAGCCTATTGTTATATCAGAGGCATCGACACTACAGAGAATGACACTTGTGGCCTACTGTTATATCACAGGCATCTACACTACAGACGACATTTGGACCTTTTGTGAATATTTCAAAACACGGTCGAAAACTTTCTGAAATACTGATTTTAATAAAAGGGCAACAATTCCTTCAAAATATATGATCAGTTCCCACAAAAAGTCGATCGTAATATGTCGAACTTTTAACTGAATACATACCATGTTACACTTCAGGGGTTCAGTGTTGAAGTTTGTCATATCAATTCAACTCTTTTACATAAAGAGATTGATTGATTGATTATTGTTTCACGTCACTCCACGATTATTTCACGTATATTGTGACGGCATCTGCCTGATGCATTGCATACAAATTTAGACTTACGTAATGGACCTACCCCAAGCAGTGAGGGATCTTTTACGTGCCACGCATACCGTGACACGGGACCTCGGTTTTTACTGTCTCATCCGAAAGACAGAACAGCGGTGTACCCAGGGCGGGAGACGAACCCGAGTCTAGCACCTTATCCACTAGGTCACACCGACTTTACATACAGATAGAAAAGGACAATATGATTCCTATTTACACCTTGGTTTGTTCTCAAATATAGTGACAAACACACAAAATAATTTATATAACAACTTTATTAATTGATTATGCCTATACCACATTTCTAAAAACATGGTTGTGTAGCATATGGACAAAATTCATAATAAACACAATGATAACCTGTCTAAATAGGATATAATAATAAACACATTGAAGCTGTGGAGAATAACAGACATCTGGGACGCATGACTTGTAACCCTACATACAATATATATATAACATATATCAGGTTATAACACAACTATATCCTTCTTAATACAGAAGGTACTCGTGTACAACGTGAAGAACTGGCAAAATGTACAAAGTAAACTCACCAATTGGAGTCTGGTATTTGTCTGTAACAACAGAATGACTATTTAGCAAATTTGAAAGAGAGAGAATATCACTGAATTTTATATTACTTCAAATAAAAATGTACAGGTAACTGTTCATCTCAATTTCTATATTCTTCAATTCTTACTACATGTATTTGCCTAACATAAAATACTTCTTGATATTTGCCTTATTTGATTTCAGCATAATAAATTGAATAAAAATGAAGAATCATTTTTACATTGTAATTTGTCATATATATATATATATATAACATAAACACAAGGTGGAGGTTGTGCCCTGGCAAGAGATGATTACGTTAAACACCTGGATCTCACCAAATCTCCACAGATCTCTGATCAAAACTTACAATAATATGAGAGATATTACTGAAAGGAGTTCAAATGATACTTTCTTTGTTATAACTTGAAGTCATATACTGGTACATTATTTACAATATACAACTTTAATACATATAGAAAAAACAATCTTTAAGGAAAACTATCATTTATTAATGTAAAATAAATTTAATAAAAAGGGCATAGATAAAAAGTTGAAAAAAAAAACTGGCACAGTAATTCAATTAATGATGAGATTCATGGGAAATGTTTGTTTTTGATTTAAATATTCATAGTGTCCAATGCTTCTTAACTTTGTTGGCAAGAGATGCTGCATAAAATACATGGTCATTTAATTTCATCAGAGTTTCATTTTAATAAAAACATTCCAATAAGCAAATAAATCAGTAACAATGTATTAAATGTGCTTCTGATAGGTTGGAACCTTAGTCTGATTCTATCAAACAAAATACAATTCTATAAAGCACTTCTTTGATCGTTTCTTGGATTTCAATCAAAAAAGCATTGCTATCATAAACAATGTATTATACTGTCATTTCCATTTCAATTATATTTTCCTTACTACATTCAAAGAAGAATAGTGTGATGTCAATCTATTTTCATAAAAATCAGATCTCTTTCACTGTAGTTAAAAAAAACAAAATAAATAAGACATATAAAAGTTTCAACAAATACACTGTTTAGCGAAATACAAAAAACTATAAATATTTAAGAAAACATTATTACAATACAAACATTCAACCGCACATGTACCGTATGTAACAAAAGCAGTAAGATTTCAATAACAACAAATACAATTGATTTCATTATATCTACAACTTCTTTTCCACTATATCAAATTTACAATTGCACCAATAGTTACATGTATTTTAATATACAATTATTTCCTATTATAATAATATAAATATTGTGTAAATTACAATAATGTGATATAATTCTTATATCAATTTATTTTGTAAGTATAACCTTAATTACTGATTTCAGTTTTCATCATTGTTTGTCAGTTCGAAATGCCATAATTACTCAACCTATTCCAACCCATGTAAATCTCATTCACGGGAATTTCCCGACACATATCTAAGGATATAGAGTTCAAACAATTTAAGCAGTAACTAAGTTTGGCACATAAATTCACAAATAGTACATGAAAGCCTCAAGAAAAGGTAACCTTCAAAACATACATACCAAAAGGAAAGATGGCACAAAATATTTCCTTATTGACATGAGTTATTAATTTCTGGCTTGACCAGAGGGGCAGTGTAAGGGTAGAGGTTAAAGGCATGATTTACAGTGTGCATAATCCAAGTTCAACTCGTACCCAGTATAGAGTTTAACCAAAAAGTTATTAACTCGCAAAAACAAAAAACAGATTTTGTGTTATACTTAATGTTACAACGTATGTTCAGGTATACATTTAAACTTAAACATGCTTAGAAGCAGACATAGAATTGTAGATTTCATGCTTTATCAGTGTCCACATAAAGTTTGAGACCTTTCATTACACTCAATCCAGAATATCGATTAACTTGTTAACTCAGTGTGACAAAAAGCGTTACAAAATTTTATGCAAAAAGGACTTACAAGAGAGCTAAATATCAATACTTTCATCTCAAAGGAAAAGACGTGTTTCACACTTCAACCTATTATGGGGTTTACAAACTTCATTGTAAAATATAATTACAACCTCGGGTACCAAGAAAAAAAGCTAAGCACACTTAATGACAAATCATTATCTTCAGGATCCCTGGAGACAATGGTCATCACATCAGAGTCAAGGTCTTCAAACACTGAACACTGGGTCAGCTAGCCCTTGATTAAAACATGAAATCAAAACAAAGATCAGTATGTCAGGTTACAAGATCAATCAATGAAATCTAATTATTACAAGTACTTCAGATCTGTGTCAAGTGTATAAACTGAAACTAACATTTGTAAGAAATATTAACATGAATTTCAAAAACTGGTCAGATTAAACAAAAGACAGTTGATTGATTGGGTTTTTGCATTGCATTGCAATGTTGCTTTCAACAATTTTTCAGCCATACTGAGATGTGGGCACTGGAGGTATATAAGCAACCTATCAAACATCGTGGTGCAATCCAGGAAAGGAAGCGCAAATCTCCTGCTACGCCAGCCAGATACATAAAGACCACACCTGGTCTGCCCCTTAAAGAGTAGGTATTATCTCTAACACCTTCTAAGCCCAGATAATAACTCTGTGGTCTACAGCCAGATTCAATAACAAATTTTAATTAAATCAAAGTTTTTACAAACTGCTTCTTCAATCAATACAAATCAATGCTCAATGTTGATAACAGTTTACTGGTTACTAGTGAATTCTACATGGTACATACAGTTTGTAATGTCCATAGAGAGAACAGAGGATAGGGGTAGTGTGTATGTTACATCTCTGTATGATATAGCTGTACAGTCTATCACTACCATGATAAAGGAGTTCATTATATTTCATCATGATGGATGTGTACATTATATCCACACATGATACATGTGTACATTATATCCCCACATGATACATGTGTACATTATATCTACACATGATATACATGTGCATCATACCCTTAACATGATACATCAGACTTGGAAGTGTTGTATGTGCACTCTGAACAATCACCTCTACTTGATTCCTTCTAAAATACACACCATTACACCAACAACGGTGGGATGACACAAAGCACAATTAATATAAAGCTTTCTCTGATACGGTGGACTTTTGGGACATTTCAAAGGTTATCCTCATTACTTGAATCTGAGATCACGAATTTTTTCTTGTATATGTTATCAATTTTCCAAGATGTTTCTTCATATTTTGTTTCATTTTTGAAACTAAATTTAATGACCATTCAAAGATGACACTAAGCTTAAAAATTAAAGTTACGTTAGATACTGCAATTTCTGAAGCAGAATATTTCATCTAAACACAAATTCTAGAAATATTGAGTCAATTTCAAGCATTTAAATGGTAAATAATATTCATTCAAACCTACTTTGTTTCAAAAATGTTAAGTCATTTCATTTTTAAATGAACAATATAAAATGAAAACAAAAAATAGTCATCAAGTGGCCATTAAGTAGTGTTACAAATATCAAATATGAGCAGAATGATCGACAGTCAAGAGTTATGGTTATTGGGTAACAAGCAATGAGTGTATATACATATATAATAAATATTACACAACCAACAATGGTAATGAAATATTCGGTGATAAAATCATACAAAATGAGCGCTTTGTAGAGGAAGGGTTTAAATGAAAAATCTAACAAAAAAAACCCTTACTTTGATACCTACAATTACAAAAAAAATGATCTGACTGCTCAGATATTAAGTTCGTTTTTTTTAACAAGAAAAGTTTTAACTAATATTCAAATTACTATTATATTTAAAGTCAAATTTCAGATCAGATTTCCAAAATATCACAAATTTCTTTTGAATTAATGATGCAATA
The DNA here is from genome assembly GCA_035048485.1 of Pteria penguin. NCBI lineage: Eukaryota > Metazoa > Mollusca > Bivalvia > Pterioida > Pteriidae > Pteria > Pteria penguin. The sequence goes on along the minus strand of CM068590.1, from coordinate 42,703,855 downwards.
AAATATTTTTAAAAATGAAAATCTCTTGCATTGAGTATACACAAAATACATCTTACTGAATTTATCCTACAATAAGTATGTATTTTTGTTCATGTTTCTTGCTCATTTCATAAGATTTATATACATTAATTAAACCTACGTACAAATTTAATTACAGATATATTGGAGTGCAAAATTGAAATTTCAACATTAAGGTAGTATGAATGAAAGACAGAAAGAAAGAGGTCAAGACAATGAGGATGGGTACGATCATTGTTACAATAAGTACATGAATGATTTGGTTCTACGTTATGCCTCATGAAGATAATGCCATTATGCTGATGATTCCTTTAAATTGTCAAAATAGTCTGCAAGTTGCTCATAAGTCAAGCCCATTTCTTCATAATCCCACTTAGGTTCGGAACAATGTGTACTTGCCGAGTCACGTGCCTGGCTGGTAGAGGTATCTGAGCCGGGTTCCTCCTCTGGAAGGGGATTTGCAGTGATACGAATGCTACACTCTGAACCTTTAATGGTGGATACAAAACTATTACGGTTACTGTTCTGTGCAGAGTTATTAGCACTGTTACCCTGACTCGGTGGTCTGCTACCACGCCTTGGTGGTTGTGTGTGATTCCCATTAAAGTCTTCCGCAGGCATCAAAGATTGTGAACATTGTGTATTAACAGCATTTCGTTCTAATGTTGCTCTACCCATCCAAACCCAATCATTAGCTTGATAAACTGGTTCCTTGTGCTTTTTTCTTGGTTTGCGTTTTCTTTTGTATCTTATCATAAATACAACACAGTTTACTAAAAACACAGAAATGGCGACACAAAACACTGCTACTAAAACATACATCCCTATTTCCAAGGGAGTTAAGCCCGAATTTTCAGTTGGAGCTTTTAAAGGTTCTTTCCTTGTCTGAGGACTTTCTTGTGGTAACTGCTTCGCCAAATCACTTGGAAATGGAATCACCTGGGACTCATGTGAAGATTTTTTGTTTTTATGTAGCTTAACAATTTTATCCTCATCTGCTAAGGGGATAGATTTTGCCTTATGTGCACTTATCAGTTGAGGCTTTTTCACCCCAGATGTATCATGTCTATCACTTGCTCTATTACTACCATAGTAACCATCACTAAGAAACTTATCATTGTAAACTTGATTTGCCAAGGAGAAATCAGATTCCACAAACACATGATCTAATGCTAAATCATTCGATCGTTTCTTCAAACATTTATTCCCGACCTTAAGAATGACCCTTAGACATTCCCCGCGACCCTCATTCAAGGCCACAATTTTCGGTTCATATGGTCGATCTTCAGAGTATGGAGCCAGTCCAATGATGTGTTGGTTGATGAGGGAAACTTCCAGGAAATAGTCATTAGAAGCTACATACTTCAGTGGGAACCTTGTCTCATCTGAGAACTGAATGGCAATATCCAGCACTGCATCCTGAAAATGGAATATAATACCCTTGTTTAACTGAAAATATAACTTATGTTTTCATTCAAGTGTACTTATGTTTCATTAGAAGTGGAATTCCTCATCACTTTATCATTATCTATTCTGCTTCCAACACATACTAGTATAAGAAGGTGAATCACAGTCAAGTCCCACACAATCATCATCATGATGGTGGGTAAATCACAGTCAAGTCCCACACAATCATCATTATGATTGTGGGTAAATCACAGTCAAGTCCCACACAATCATCATCATGATTGTGGGTAAATCACAGTTGAGTCCCACACAATGATCATTACAACTGTGGATAAATTACAGTCAAGTCCCACACAATCATCATTACGATTGTGGGTAAATCACAGTCAAGTCCCACACAGTCATCATTATGATTGTGGGTAAATCAATGTCAAGTTCCACACAATCATCATCATGATGGTGCGTAAATCACAGTCAAGTCTCTCACAATCATCATGATGGTGGGTAATTCACAGTCAAGTCCCACACACTCCTCATCACGATTGTGGGTAATTCACAGCCAAGTCCCACACAATCATCATTACGATTGTGGTTAAATCACAGTCAAGTCCCACACGAATATTATTACGATAGTGGGTAACAAACATCAACTAGTGACTATCACAGGTTTGTGTCCTTCACACCAGTTGTTATATAACCTTTTGCGATTATGTTCCCAATATAGGAAATGATTAGATTTTTGGTATGCAGTGAAAAAATCGTGTCACAAGGAATACAGATGCCTTCCATTCTGAAGTGATAATTCAAAGGCCAGGTTAAAGTTGTTGCCACATACGGACAGACAGATCAGCTAAAATTTATATGCCCCTGAATTTTCAATAACTGAGACATAAACATTAGAATATCAAATACTGTATAGAAACTGTTTGTCTAAATAATGTGAATATGGGATGAAAACTTATATATGAACATGTCATTGGAGCAAACTGTGTTGTACAAAGTCTTATCTAGTAGTATTATGATAAATTCATTTATGAATTTCATCAATTCAGCAAATACATTGATTGCATGTGGATGTTAAAGAGCTTATCTTGGGAATTAATTGATGTAATCAGTGAAATGTAAGGTGATTTTGCACAAGCCTTTAACTGTTGTCAGAAACAGTTTAATTGTGGCCCCTAGGTAGTATCATAAAATACCACATTTTTATGAAAGAAGTCTCTCTTACCTTCCCCTATACAAAAACATAAATAGAGAGTTTTAAGTCAAGAAAATCTCGAACTAGTGAAATGATACTCGGAACATCTCAAAATGGTTTGCCTACTGATACACTTACCTACAGGTACACTTTACATACAGGTACACTTTACCTACAGATACACTTTACCTACAGGTCCATTTTAAGTCAGAAGAGACTACATTGTATATGAACTAAGAACTGGTGTTAACTATATATGATTTCTATAGATTATATGATAAAATATTAATTATTTTCAATAAATCCGCAGCAAGCAATGACATATCGCTATTCAAGTCATTAGAAAATTGATAGTCAAATTCAACCCTTAAAGAGAAATGGTCTTACTTTGTACTTGCTCTGTAACTTGCTCTGAACATGAGCTATGGCAGTTAATGCCCCTGGAATGGAGTCGGACATTTCTACTTCTACATTGATACCAGATACCAAGGTAATGATAAGCCTCTCCACAGAAACTTTCTCTCCACCCACTTTGATTTCTCTTGCAGCCATCACACGACCATTTGGAGACAAAACCTAGAAATACATCACAATGTTATCTCCACTGTATATATAAATAACGTGTAGTTGGTTTGGACACTTTGCCTTGATTTAAGTTGCTTGTAAGTGTTTTGTAGTTACATCATGGCATCAAAGCAGAAGGTGGACTACCTCTTAACCATAAAGGTACAATCCTGGTATCTAACACAGAACCCCTGTACTGCTACACCACTACCTCTTAACCATACAGGTACAATCAAGGTATCCAACACAGACCCCCTGCACTGAGAAACCACTACCTCTAAACCATACAGGTACAATACAGGTATCCAACACAAAACCCCTGTACTGTAAAACCACTACCTCTAAACCATATAGGTACAATACAGGTATCCAACACAAAACCCCTGTACTGTAAAACCACTACCTCTAAACCATACAGGTACAATACAGGTATCCAACACAAAACCCCTGTACTGTAAAACCACTACCTCTAAACCATATAGGTACAATCAAGGTATCTAACACAAAACCCCTGTACTGCTACACCACTACCTCTAAACCATACAGGTACAATCAAGGTATCCAACACAGAACCTCTGTACTGCTAGACCACTACCTCGAAAACATACAGGTACAATACAGGTATCCAACACAGAACCCCTGTACTGCTAGCCACTACCTCTAAACCATACAGGTACAATACAAGTATCCAACACAGAACCCCTGTTCTGCTAGAAAACTACCTCTAATTCACACAGGTACAATACAGGTATCCAACACAGAACCCCTGTACTGCTACACCAATACCTCTAAACCATACAGGTATCCAACACAGATCCCCTGTACTGCTACACTACTACCTCTAAACCATACAGGTACAATAGAGGTATCCAACACAGAACCCCTGTACTGCTACATCACTACCTCTAAACCATACAGGTACAATCAAGGTATCCAACACAGACCCCCTGCACTGAGAAACCACTACCTCTAAACCATACAGGTACAATACAGGTATCCAACACAAAACCCCTGTACTGTAAAACCACTACCTCTAAACCATATAGGTACAATACAGGTATCCAACACAAAACCCCTGTACTGTAAAACCACTACCTCTAAACCATACAGGTACAATACAGGTATCCAACACAAAACCCCTGTACTGTAAAACCATTACCTCTAAACCATATAGGTACAATCAAGGTATCTAACACAAAACCCCTGTACTGCTACACCACTACCTCTAAATCATACAGGTACAATCAAGGTATCCAACACAGAACCTCTGTACTGCTACACCACTACCTCGAAACCATACAGGTACAATACAGGTATCCAACACAGAACCCCTGTACTGCTAGACCACTACCTCTAAACCATACAGGTACAATACAGGTATCCAACACAGAACCCCTGTTCTGCTAGAAAACTACCTCTAAATCACACAGGTACAATACAGGTATCCAACACAGAACCCCTGTCTAAACCATACAGGTACAATAGAGGTATCCAACACAGAACCCCTGTACTGCTACACCACTACCTCTAAACCATACAGGTACAATACAGGTATCCAACACAGAACCCCTGTACTGCTAGACCACTATCTCTAAACGATACAGGTACAATCAAGGTATCCAACACAGAACCCCTGTACTGCTACACCACTACCTCTAAACCATACAGGTACAATACAGGTATCCAACACAGAACCCCTGTACTGCTAGACCACTACCTCTAAACCATACAGGTACAATCCAATACGGAACCCCTGTACTGCTAGACCACTACCTCTTAACCATAGATGTACAATCCAGGTATCCAACACAGAACCCATGTACTGCTAGACCCCTACCTGTAAACCATACAGGTACAATCAAGGTATCAAACACAGAACCCCTGTACTGCTAGACCACCAACTCTTAACCATATTTGGGGCAGGCTTCATGTAGTGCTTAAGTGCTCTGCATGCAGTGCCAACGATATGGATTTGATTCCTGGATTGCCCCACTATGTTTAAGAGATTGGTTACCACCTGCTTCCACGTTGCTATGTTTATGAAAAATTGTTGAAAGCAAAATAACACATCAATCAACTAACCAATCAACTTAACTATACTAGTACAAAAATCTGTCTTAGACTTCCAGAGGGAAACGTAATGGTTATAATAAGTGATTTTACATCTTGTTCAAAACTGTTTCAGTTATATCGCAACATCAAAATGGGTGGCAAAACCAATTTCCTTGTCATAGCAGCTTAATTTTTGGTTGAACCTGGATCATTGTCTCCTGCACTACAAAAGAAACAATCAAACCAAGCCCTACACTATAGCTGACCCTACTTGAAATTCATAATACTTAGTCTAGTAATGGTACCACAGAAAAACAACAGTGATTTTCGACTTGATCGCTAACTGAATTCTTATTTTTTATAATTTACCGAAAGAATAATCAATGACAAGTCAGTAAAACTGATTATACCAGATACCAGCTGTATATCACTACCATTACACCAGACACCAGCTGTACATCACTATCATAATATCAGATACCAGCTGTGTGTCACAACTATTATACCAGATACCTGTACATCACTACCATTATACAAGGCACCATTATACCAGATACCAGTTGTATATCACTACCAATATACCAGGCACCATTACACCAGATACCAGCTGTACATCTCTACCATTATACCAGGCACCATTACACCAGATACCAACTGTACATCACTACCATTATACCAGACACCATAATACCAGATACCAGTTGTACATCACTACCATTATACCAGACACCATTATACCAGATACCAGCTGTACATCTCTACCATTATACCAGACACCATAATACCAGCTGTACATCTCTACCATTATACCAGACACCAAAATACCAGATACCAGCTGTACATCTCTACCATTATACCAGACACCATCATACCAGATACCAGTTGTACATCACTACCATTATACCAGACACCATTATACCAGATACCAGTTGTACATCTCTACCATTATACCAGACACCATTATACCAGATACCAGTTGTACATTTACCATTATACCAGACACCATCATACCAGATACCAGTTGTACATCACTACCATTATACCAGACACCATCATACCAGATACCAGTTGTACATCTCTACCATTATACCAGACACCATCATACCAGATACCAGTTGTACATCACTACCATTATACCAGACACCATCATACCAGATACCAGTTGTACATCTCTACCATTATACCAGATACTGTTATACCAGACACCAACTGTACATCACTACCATTATACCAGATACCATCATACCAGACACCAGTTGTACATCTCTACCATTATACCAGGCACCATTATACCAGCGATAAATCACTACCATTATAGATTCTGGTGAATCACAACATTGCAATCGACATGTAACTTCAATTACATTGAAGAAGCCTTACTGTAAAGTTAAAAAATATGAGTTAAAATTTGCCATGCTTTAAAACAGCACATAACCGGCAGTTTTGTATAGAAAAATATTTGACCTACTTGTACTTCTGTGCGTCCCTGTGACAAGCCTTGTAATACACGACCCTTCAGACTCACAGTTCTAGGATCTGATACTCGCAATTGATTACTGAGCAAATCTGTCATCTTCAAACTAGCTTGTCTACCTTTGTAGTAATCTAGGCCAGTAGGTGTCGCTATAAAGAACTTGGCATACACATCTAGTAACGATTGCTGAATACGGAGTTTACACACTCCCCTGCTGTATTTCTTGCTTTTCTTGCTCAAGTAAACGCTAGGGTGTGTAAACATACCAAAATCCACAACTCTCCTACTACGAGACCTAAAAGATTCAAAGATGGCTGTCAGTTTCTGGTAGTCAGCGAAAAGTGAGTACATAAAACAAGAGGCCCAAATGGTCTAAATCACTCATCTGGTCATCTTAACACATGACGAAACTAGAAAGTATCTCAACCATAATGTTGCCCAACCCTGATTACTTGAAAATAAGATTTATGATATTTATCTCCCTAGAATCAAATAATATCAGAAAATTAATGCATATTATAAACTATAATCTACGATAAAACAAGTGGTCAAAATGAGCTTTTATCCCTGACCACTGAACCTGAAGCATAACCCTCCCCCTCCTCACCACCACCATCTTCACACACACCCTCTTTCTGTTATTGATATTCAAAAAATGAGATAAAAAATGGAAATTCTTTTGCAGTAGAAGTTTTAACAAAGATCTTTATTTCCCTAAAATCTGATGCATTATTATAATCTATGATGAAAAAAATCATAGAAGTAATGTGAAAATATGCATAAAGTCCTGAAACATATCAAAAAAGCATCAAAATATGGGTCTAAGATTGGCTTCAGAAACAACAAAAATTCTTGTAATGCCCTTCCAGATTACTGTAATGCATTTGCTTTATCAATATATGCATCCTGTTTGAGGAACAAGCTGATCCAAAGACGGTACCCTCTGGAGCCTATGTCATTTCACCCTGGATCCATCCATAGAAGGGTACCACCACTTGTAGAGCACCCTGAGTGTGGGAGACCTATGACAGGATAACTTACCGGCTTTTCTTCTTGCCTTTGTGAGTGTTGACTTTCCAGCTTCTGATCTGACTAAGCTTGTTGTCACTCAGTTGAATGTCCAAAGGATCCATGGGAACCCAGACCCTCACATAGGTAAAAGCTGTATGTCTGCCAGACTTGACGATAATGGTCACATTGTGTGAACCTTGCCTCTCTGACCCATCCAGATACACTGAGGAACAATCATGGGCAACCTACAAGGACCAAAATCTTGCTCAAGTTATCAATGAAAAACTACTTCCTCTGAGTGGTAAAAGGAGATGATACAAAATTACAGAGTATTAAATGCTCATCCCTCAGATAGGAAGCATTTCTAATAGCCTGGCAATTCTTATCTACAAGGTATCATCATATTTTTCTACAAAAGGGGAATTGATTAACTGCTTGTTCAATTTACTTTTGAATTGATTTGGTCTGAAAATAATTGCATATTTATATACTATTTATATTATAGAACAGAGCGTGATACAGCCTAACTTTTCCCTTTCAGCAATGTAAAAAATTTATGGCTTTCACCTTCAATCTTGCAGTCTTATGCCTATATATTGAATCTAATCGGCAATTTTATTTCAAGCTACTTAACTTCAGACAGCAATAAACAACAACGAGATAATCAGCAGTCTTGGTTTGTTCATGCAATATTGTATGCTACAGTATGAAATCAAAATAACTTGTGTGGAAGACCTTGTAGCATAATTTGTATGGAATCATTAGAGTTACTTAATCCCTACTATCACCACTAATTTCTGTCATGGCATTAACTGCATGTGATTGTCTCTTATCCTGAGAGTTAAACCTTCAATGTATGTATAACTTTTTTATCAAGAGTCAAGAGCCCTGCCTGGTGATCAGGTAATGTATTGTTTAACCTCTACTGGTATTTATTTAGTGAACTAATAAACACTATTACAGCAGTCATGACATTGCTCAATCATGGAGATTTTTTTAATATGAAAAGTTCACAGTGACCTTGACCTTTGACTTATGACCTTGTGTCAAGGTTATGACACACTCTTGGGTCATGGGCAACAATCCTGTGAAATATTATCTAAATCCATCCATCCAATAAAAAGATATGACCCGGACACGGTTTTAACAACCAAGTCCACAGTGACCTTGACCTTTGACTTATGACCTTGGGTCAAGGTCATGACACACCCTTGGGTCATGGGCAACAATATTGCGAAATATTATCTAAATTCATCCACCCAATTAAAAGATATGGACCGGACACGAATCGGGGCGGACGGACGGACAGACAGACAGACGGACACGATGATTCCTATATCCCCCCCCCCCCCAAAAAAAAACTTCTTTTGCGGGGGGTATAAACAGTAAATGTTAAATTACGGCTACGATTTCAAAGAAAACTGATAACACATAATATTAAATGAGGTCTTCAAGCATTCTCTGTAAACGTCAATAAGAGTTGTCTTTCCTGGTATGATATTGTCGAGTCTGGTGTCGCCATAACATGTGTAAGTCATGTGAACAGACTATTGATGACACACTACTAAATATCAAACTTTTAACGATCTTAACTCATCATAACCATACTTCCCCCTTTAAACTTCTCTCTCACACACAGATTCCAGTGGCGGATTTAGAGGGGGTCCCGAATACCCCTCCCTTTTTGCCAAATGTTTATTACTAAAATCCATATTTGGCACCAAAAATGGCTGAGTAGTTTGGATAATACAGACGCCCCCCCCCCTTTTTTTCGAAAATCCTGGATCCGCTACTGGATTTAGTTTAAACCGTACGCCCTACCAAAGCCATATATAACAACTATGTTATACAGATCTGTGTCGTTGACCCTACTATTCATAAGATAATGCAAGCCTATTGTCAGTAGAATCATCCGACATTCAATTCTGCATCAATTTCATGTTCAAATTCCATTCAATTTCGCCTTCTAAATATAAGTTTCTCATCAATTTAATCAAAGCTTAGGAATCGACAAAGTGAGTAGTTTTCTGAAGTCACATAATGTTCATATTATTTGAGAATGATGATTTAAATGTATGTTCTATTTTTAGACCGTAAATGAAATGTTGAGACGAGTGACTGTTTACTTTTAGATACCGATCCTCAGCTATTTATTTTTGTTCTGGATAAACGACTGAAACTAACGTTGTGTAGCATTATCTATTAAACAAGTATATTAAAGTGAAACATGTATTATTACAGAAGTAAGAGAGGAGAGAAAAGTCGGCCAAGCTAGAGGCAGTGGTATATAATGCAGCAGGCCCGTCGGAAGCAAATCAAACGTGGGGTCCAAACTTATAAACTCAGTACAAAATTTGCTATATGATACCACTGTTTTAAGCTACTTTGTGTGCCAAAGAGTCCTGCTTGAATCGCACAGAACTGGACACTGACCATAGACGGATCTTATTCTAGAATTTTTTGAAAGAGGGGGTTGCAGCCTGCCATGACTATTATTTTCCACTATTCGATCTGAAAGGAAAGGGGGGGGTGTTGCAGCCTTGTTAAAAAATGGCCGAAAATAACTTTTTTTCGACCGAAGGAGGATTGCAATTCCCCCTCAAAATCCGCGGATTTCAGGCAGTAGTACACAGTGTCACTAATAATCTGCTAGCGGAAACACTCAGAAATAGGGGAGAAAAGTTCAAGACGGCGGCTTACAGGCAGTAGGGTACAGGAGGGCATAGACATATAAGTTACTAATAATCTGCTATTGGGAGCCTTCAGACGTCCCTTCCCTTTTTTGAATTACAGGGTGTTATATTGCACAGAGGGAGTTTGTGTCTCAATTTTCGAAAAAATAATTTTATGTACGTGAATTTAACAAAAAAAAAACCCCCAAAAACAAAAACAAAAAGAGGGAGAGAGAGAATGTCAATGTGTGTATGTGTGTGTGTGTGTGTGCGTGTGTGTGTTTTGGTGGTTTTTGTTTTGTGTGTGTGGTTTTTTTTTCAGTTTCATGTTTTTATTCTATCCGGTCTCGGTCAGGCCATTGCTTATAATATTACATTATTACGGGGGCAGATCTCGATCTTATATATTAAATTATGACAATGGTAGATCTCGATCTAATATATTAAATTATAACAGTGGTAGATCTCGATCTAATATATTAAATTATGACAGTGGCAGATCTCGATCTTATATATTAAATTATGACAGTGGTAGATCTCGATCTTATACATTAAATTATGACAGTGGTAGATCTCGATCTAATATATTAAATTATAACAGTGGCAGATCTCGATCTTATATATTAAATTATGGCAGTGGTAGATCTCGATTTTATACATTAAATTATGACAGTGGCAGATCTCGATCTTATATATTAATTATAACAGTGGTAGATCTCGATCTAATATATTAAATTATGACAGTGGAGGATCTCGATCTTATATATTAAATTATGACAGTGGTAGATTTCGATCTTATATATTAAATTATGACAGTGGCAGATCTCGATCTTATAGTATTACATTATAACAGTGGTAGATCTCGATCTAATATATTAAATTATGACAGTGGTAGATCTCGATCTAATATATTAAATTATGACAGCGGTAGATCTCGATCTAATATATTAAATTATGACAGCGGTAGATCTCGATCTAATATATTAAATTATGACAGTGGTAGATCTCGATCTAATATATTAAATTATGGCAGTGGTAGATCTCGATCTTATACATTAAATTATGACAGTGGCAGATCTCGATCTTATAGTATTACATTATAACAGTGGTAGATATCGATCTAATATATTAAATTATGACAGTGGAGGATCTCGATCTTATATATCAAATTATGACAGTGGTGGATTTCGATCTTATATATTAAATTATGACAGTGGTAGATCTCGATCTTATATATTAAATTATGACAGTGGCAGATCTCGATCTTATATATTAAATTATGACAGTGGTAGATCTCCATTTTATAGTATTACATTATAACAGTGGTAGATCTCAATCTAATATATTAATTATAACAGTGGTAGATCTCGATCTAATATATTAAATTATGACAGTGGAGGATCTCGATCTTATATATTAAATTATGACAGTGGTAGATTTCGATCTTATATATTAAATTATGACAGTGGCAGATCTCGATCTTATAGTATTACATTATAACAGTGGTAGATCTCGATCTAATATATTAAATTATGACAGTGGTAGATCTCGATCTAATATATTAAATTATGACAGTGGCAGATCTCGATCTTATAGTATTACATTATAACAGTGGTAGATCTCGATCTTATATATTAAATTATGACAGTGGTAGATCTCGATCTTATATATTAAATTATGACAGTGGCAGATCTCGATCTTATAGTATTACATTATAACAGTGGTAGATCTCGATCTAATATATTAAATTATGACAGTGGAGGATCTCGATCTTATATATTAAATTATGACAGTGGTAGATTTCGATCTTATATATAAAATTATGACAGTGGTAGATTTCGATCTTATATATAAAATTATGACAGTGGTAGATCTCGCTCTTATATATTAAATTATGACAGTGGTAGATCTCGATCTAATATATTAAATTATGACAGTGGTAGATCTCGATCTTATACATTAAATTATGACAGTGGCAGATCTCGATTTTATAGTATTACCTTATAACAGTGGTAGATCTCAATCTAATATATTAAATTATGACAGCGGTAGATCTCGATCTTATATATTAAATTATGACAGTAGCAGATCTCGATCTGATATATTAAAATTATGACAGTGGTAGATCTCGATCTTATGTATTACATTATGACAGTGGTGACAGTGGCAGATCTCGATCTTATATAAAAATTATGACAGTGGCAGATCTCGATCTTATATATTAAATTATGACAGTGGTAGATCTCGATCTTATATATTAAATTATGACAGTGGCAGATCTCGATCTTATATATTAAAATTATGACAGTAGCAGATCTCGATCTGATATATTAAAATTATGACAGTGGTAGATCTCGATCTTATGTATTACATTATGACAGTGGTGACAGTGGCAGATCTCGATCTTATATAAAAATTATGACAGTGGCAGATCTCGATCTTATATATTAAATTATGACAGTGGAGAATCTCGATCTTATATATTAAATTATGACAGTGGTAAATTTCGATCTTATATATTAAATTATGACAGTGGTGACAGTGGCAGATCTCGATCTTATATAAAAATTATGACAGTGGCAGATCTCGATCTTATATATTAAATTATGACAGTGGTAGATCTCGATCTTATATATTAAATTATGACAGTGGCAGATCTCGATCTTATATATTAAATTATGACAGTGACAGATCTCGATCTAATATCTTAAATTATGACAGTGGCAGATCTCGATCTAATATATTACATTATGACAGTGGAGGATCTCGATCTTATATATTAAATTATGACAGTGGTGGATTTCGATCTTATATATTAAATTATGACAGTGGTAGATCTCGATCTTATATATTAAATTATGACAGTGGCAGATCTCGATCTTATATATTAAATTATGACAGTGGTAGATCTCGATTTTATAGTATTACATTATAACAGTGGTAGATCTCAATCTAATATATTAAATTATGACAGTGGTAGATCTCGATCTTATATATTAAATTATGACAGTGGTAGATCTCGATCTAATATATTAAATTATGACAGTGGAGAATCTCGATCTTATATATTAAATTATGACAGTGGTAAATTTCGATCTTATATATTAAATTATGACAGTCGTAGATCTCGATCTTATATATTAAATTATGACAGTAGCAGATCTCGATCTGATATATTAAAATTATGACAGTGGTAGATCTCGATCTTATGTATTACATTATGACAGTGGTGACAGTGGCAGATCTCGATCTTATATAAAAATTATGACAGTGGCAGATCTCGATCTTATATATTAAATTATGACAGTGGTAGATCTCGATCTTATATATTAAATTATGACAGTGGCAGATCTCGATCTTATATATTAAATTATGACAGTGGTGACAGTGGCAGATCTCGATCTTATATATTAAATTATGACAGTGACAGATCTCGATCTAATATCTTAAATTATGACAGTGGCAGATCTCGATCTAATATATTACATTATGACAGTGGCAGACCTCGATCTAATATATTACATTACGACAGTGGCAGATCTACATCTTGTAATATTGTATAATTGCAGTGGAAGATCTATGGACCATGGATTATGTGTCCATCCATTTCCGCAGATGATTACAGAGAAGAGATAGAATCACACGTAGGTCAATGACGATGGAGGTTAATGACGATGGAGGCCAATGACGATGGAGGTTAAAGGACGATGGAGGTTAATGACGATGGAGGTCAATGACGATAGAGGTCAATGACCATGGAGGTTAATGACGATTGAAGTAAATAACGATGGAGGTCCATGACGATGGAGGTTAATGACGATGGAGGTCCATGACGATGGAGGTTAATGACGATGGAGGTCAATGACAATGGAGCTTAATGACGATAGAAGTCATTGACGCTGGAGGTCAATGACGATGGAGGTCAATGACGATGTAGGTGAACGACGATGGAGGTCAATGACGATGGAGGTTAAAGACGATGGAGGTTAATGACGATGGAGGTTAATGGCGATAGAGGTTAATGACGATGGAGATTAATGACGATAGAGGTCAATGACGATTGAGGTCAATGACGATGGAGGTTAACGACGATGGAGGTCAATGACGATGGAGGTAAATGACGATGGGGTTATTGACGATGGATCTAGCTTTTTGTTTTATTTTTTTTTATATTACTCCAAACAATAGAAACGGCTGAAACTTGAAACGTGTTGTTCACAGACACGACACTGCTTTTGTTATCACAACACCTCGAAAGCATCCATTCCACAAAAGCTAAAACGCTCTCTTCCCCAACTCTCTCAAGGTTCCGAAATTCACCGCCAATTTGTTTTTCCCTTCCCAATACAACAACAAACAAGCCACTGGATATAAATAGAAGCAATAATATTAAAGTGCTATAAAGTTCCATATTCATCTCCATCATTTTGTATTATTTGTTCATACCCTTCATTTAAATGAAGCCGAGAGACTACTAACTTGAATGAAGAGCTGTAAAGCTGGTTTAAAGGAGCACGTCGTGCATAAAACGTCCACCAAATGCCAGCGATTCTCTGTACGGCTATCAATTAATGAACAAACAATCCATCTTACGTAAACTCTCTCTATAGGGCTTCCCCTTTGATATAACAGATCCAAGACTAATTCGTGAAGTAGGAGCCAACAGATGTCGATATACAGAAATGATGCTCATGCCCTCCTCCTCCTCCTCCTCTCTCTCTCTCTCTCTCTCTCTCTCTCTCAATTTCCACTCTTTCTCTGAATTTCACATTTCTCCTTTCGAAATATTTATTTTTCTTATTCTGTTTCTATTTGCCACAAACCCATTTCCTTCACAATTTCTCCTTATCGTTTTGTCATAATCACATCACTGACTTTGATGTCTATTTACTTAACATACATGTAGATCTTTACTGTATACATTGCCCTTGTCCTCCTTAACCTTTGTGATTAATGAAGACCAATGGAGGAACAAACTTTATACTGCCTGAATTAATACAAGTAATATGCCTTAAAATGGATTCGCAGTAGTTAAATCAGTTAGGTCCTTGGTCCTTGATTGAGAGGTCTTGGGTCCATGTATCTCATATGACTCAATCAGTTACGTGCTTGATCCTTGATCGAGAGGTCTTGGGTCCGTGTATCTCAGATGACTCAATCAGTTAGGTCCTTGGTCCTTAATTGAGAGGTCCTGGGTCCGTGTATCTCATATGACTCAATCAGTTAGGTCCTTGGTCCTTAATCGAGAGGTCCTACGTCCGTATATCTCAGATGGCTCAGTCAGTTAGGTCCTTGGTCCTTCATTGAGAGGTCCTAAGTCTGTGTATCTCATGACTCAATCAGTTAGGTGCTTGGCTCTTGATCGAGAGGTCCACGGTCTGTGTATCTCAGATGGCACAATCAGTTAGGTGCTTGACTCTTGTCTGAGAGTTCCTGGGTCTTTCTATCTCAAGTGGTCTATCAGCATCCTGTCTTCGGATGAGATATCAAATCTAAGAATTAGTCACACATCCTCACTGCTGAGGGTTGGTAGATGTAAAAGTCCAAATTATATGTACTGAATCAGGCATATGACTTCACCATATACGCACTACAGTGGCGAATTAAGAGGCCCAGGCCCCCTGCCCGTGCTCTTTTTCACCACATATTCACCAATAAAAATCCAGATTTGGGACCAAACATGGCTTAGTAGTTTGGCTAATACACATGTGGGGCCCCCTTTTCAGGAATCCTGGATCCGCCACTGCAATATATCTTGATGTGACGTGAAACATGAATGAAACAAACATAAATGAAAAGTTGTTATTTGTGGCCTTGACCTTTAAACAATCACAACATCAATAGGTGCCCCATTCATGTTTATAGTTATGCAAAACCAGAGAAAGTGCACATAAAAATACCATTTCCAAATTCTTACCTTAATTACATCTGTTTCTGCCGAATGGCAAGCAGAATTATGGGTAACATCTTCCATTGTGTCGGCTTCTGTCACGAGGTAGAGTTTAAGCGGGAAAATCTGTGGTTTACCAGTTAGTATAGCCAGATTCAGCACCTCCGTTGTCTGTAAGAGAAAACAGCGCTACTAAACGTCTGCATCGATCTCCTGTGTCAAAAATGACATTCAAAATTCTAAAAATACATTAGGAAGGCCTTGCTGACCCGCGTAGATAAGTTTTATGAAGCTCATTGTAGACCATCAACTCTGACAGTGTGGAATATATCCCCAGTCGGATAATTTACATGGCGAAAAAAAGTATCTGGGTTCCTATGGAAAATGTAGTCTCCATCACCATGCTTTGTTGGAGCTCAAGATAGAAGATGAAAATTATGCTAATGTGATTGCTCTTGATTATGATTTTGACAGGAATGGATAGTTCTGTTGTTACTGTATTAACCAAAATACATCAAGGAGTGTTCGACAGGGCTTGGCCTGAGGCAAACACTTCAAAAGTATAGTTGCTCTTTAACAAGGGCAGAGTTATTTACAGTTTCAGATATCACTGTAGCATCGGATTGTTGGTTTTTTTCCCTTAATTTGTTGTTTTATTTTTGTTTTGTTTAGTTTGGGGGTTTGGGGATGTTTTTGTTTTTTGTATTTTTTTCTTTGCTTTTTTGTGTTATTGTTGTTGTTCTGTTTTGGTTTTTTTTTTCTTTATCTTTTCTAGATATTCTCCCTACTGGGATTTTAACTCGATCGTAGGATTATCATTTACGTCATGATATTTTATAAGAGGATAATCCTCCTCCTCCTCAATCTCATTAAAACTTCATCTGACATGCTCTTATTATCATCTCTGTCATATTGGAAGACAGCAATGAGAGCAAGAGAGATCGAGTATTAATGAGATTGCATCATCATCATCGCTACTAACCTGTACAAATAAGATATATATATATATATACCCTAAATGCTGTAGCATTGTAAACATTGACTTGCATGCGGTTTTGGAACAAAATGATGAAACCAGTAAGAGAGAGGTTATTTTAGTCCTTGTCAAAGTGTGTTTCCAAAAGCATCTTCATTTTCAGGATGTATGTGTTTATTTCGACTATATTGCCCATTAACGAAAAACATTATACCTCGTCTATCTTTCAAACAAAGACAAATGAAAGCAGAGAAATGCATGTAATGTGATGATTTGTATGGAACGGAAAGGGACATGAATCCGGAACAGTTGACTATAAACAACATCAGATTTGGAGAAACTTAATGGAAAATTGACAGCTTGAAGTGGGAATTTCCATATTGATAAACTACACTGGATTCCCCTTAGAAACTTGACAAAATCGAATTATAAGCTTTGTTACAATACTGTGGAGCCAAAATACAATTTAACGTAATCCTTGCTATGGGCAACTCTTTAAAAACAATTCATGAAAGTGAATACATATTCCCGCTATCTAAAGTAGACGTAACTAGTGTTATTTTACTCCATCTAGCTGTATAGCCTGAGATGCTTGTCTACAGCATTGTCAGAGCGCATTACCATAGTATCAATGCAACATGCATCCAACGTCAGCACTTAAATCGATCGTATGCAAAACCTACTACAAAACTGGCATCTTATCATGCCCATCTCTGACTGTACTGAAGGTGTTAATAACGACTAACCAGGTTCCATTGTACGACGTGTGGCGTTTTTACCTTATGCCGTTTTAACCAGGCTCCATTTCTTTTGTACGTCGTGTAGCGTTTTTATGTCGTAATAACCAGGCTCCATTGTACGCCGTATGTCGTATTTATGTCGATATAACCAGGCTCCATTGTACGCCGTGTAGTGTTTTTAAGTCATTATAACCAGGTTCCATTGTACGCCGTGTAGTGTTTTAAGTCGTTGTAACCAAGTTCCACTGTACGCCGTGTAGCGTTTTTATGTGGTTATAACCACGCTCCACTGGACGCCGTGTACCGTTTTTTGTCGTTAGAGCCACGCTCCATTGTACGTCGTGTACCGTTTTATGTCGTTAGAGCCACGCTCCATTGTACGCCGTGTACCGTTTTATGTCGTTAGAGCCACGCTCCATTGTACGCCGTGTACCGTTTTATGTCGTTAGAGCCACGCTCCATTGTACGCCGTGTACCGTTTTATGTCGTTAGAGCCACGCTCCATTGTACGTCGTGTACCGTTTTATGTCGTTATAACCACGCTCCATTGTACGCCGTGTACCGTTTTATGTCGTTAGAGCCACGCTCCATTGTACGCCGTGTACCGTTTTATGTCGTTAGAACCAGGTTCCTTTGTAAGCCGTGTTAGGTTTTCATCTCGTTATAACCAGGCTCCATCGTACGCCGTGTGGCGTTTTATGTCGTTTAAACCTGGTATCGGTATCCAACTTTTTAACGTGTAGAACAAAGGGAGAGATAGAGACAGACAATGGATTTGTCATTACTATCGGGATATCATTTACTTGTATTACCGGTACTATTACTGTTAACCAGTAAAGCCTTGATGACTCCTCCAATCTCATCATCGTCTCCTTCCTTCACATTATGTTCCTATACTGTAGGTTACCAAAGTAACACCCCATTTACAAATAGGCCATACCAAAAACGGTAAATCCAGGGAATATGAAAGCGTCTGACATCAAGGCGAACATTCTAATCACCGGCCAATAAAACCATGTATTAAAGAGTTAATGAAGAAAACTAATCATAAACCTCTGGAGAGGTAATCAGAAAAATAAAGCTGACTCCATATAAACGGATTCACGAGTGCTTCTAATATGTATTTATATGTATTTCCAAAGAGAGTTTCAGATCAATCAAAGCTGTGATCTCGTAAAAGCGTAATGGAATTATATGTAGTTTTCATCAGCATACCGCTGCTACTGGTAAACAGTCAATAAGTAACACCAAAGTGTTCGGTATCACTTTAATGGTCACTCCCCATGTCGTCTGAAGTTGAATAGTGACTCTCAATGGCTACTGAAGTTGTATAGTCACGCCCGATGTCTACTGAAGTTGAATAGTCACTCCCGATGTCGTCTAAAGTTGAATAGTAACTTCCTATGTCTTCTGAAGTTGAATAGTCATTCTTAATGTCTACTGAAGTTTAATAGTCAATTCTTATGTCTTCTGAAAATAAATAGTCACTCCCTATGTCTTCTGAAGTTAAATAGTCACTCCCGATGTCTACTGAAGTTGAATAGTAACTCCCTATGTCTTCTGAAGTTGAATAGTGACTCTCAATAGGTACTAAAGTTGTATAGTCACGCCCGATGTCTACTGAAGTTGAATAGTCACTCTTAGTGACTTCTGAAGTTGAATAGTAATTTCCTATGTCTTCTGAAGTTGAATAGTGACTCTCAATAGCTACTGAAGTTGAATAGTCACGCCCGATGTCTACTAAAGTTTAATAGTCACTCCCGATGCCTTCCAAAGTTGAATAGCAACTCCCGATGTCTACTTAAGTTTACAAATGTCATTCCAATGCTCCAAACACAACACCTGGAATCAGCAGATGCTTCTTAATCATTTAATAACCTTTTCAAATGTTTGATAAAAAAATGACTACAAAGTTGTACAAGTAGACATGGACTTCATTAAAACATTATCGAACACTCTCTTCACAATCGCGAACATGTACAATGTATCCATGATTGGTGACATCGTGTGATTGCTACCGTATATTGTCTCTGTCCAGAATATTTTGATAACCCAAAAGCAGCACTTCACAGGGATTTGACACTTCCCTACAATATGGTTACGTATGTATACATCATTTTTATGAAAAATGTCAAAATCACATGCTGTAATCAATAACCCAATAAATAGCAATGTATATCAATAACGAATAACAAAATTAGCTACCCGGAAAATGTACCCTGATCGCCCAGGTCTTCGGAGAACAACGCTCGATAATACTCATTTATTAATTAATACCACGTCCAGTTTATATCAGGAACACGTATATAGTGACAACATTTGCATTCGTTGCATTTGCATCTATAAAAGAGGCAGGCTTGGTGTAGTAATGCAGCGCTTGGATTCTTGTGCAGTCCATGTAGTTTCCATTCCCGGGATTGTGCCACTATGTTGAAGAAGTTGGTTTCCTGCTGCTTTCATTGTCGCGATATAACTGTAAAACTTTTGGTGCTGACGATCCGGATTCGATTCCTGGATTGCGCCACCATGTTGAAGAGGTTGGTTACCTCCTTCTTCCATGTCGCGATAACACTAAGAAATTGTTGACAGTGACGTAAAATCCTTAGCCAATCAACCCACTTAGCTATATAACGACCCGACATAACTCAATCGGTTATGTGTTTTGCTCGTGACCAAGAAATCCCGAGTTCGAGTGCCACCAGCAGCTTGGCGTTACCATGTGTCGAATGAAAGAGTAAAAACCAAAGCCCTGTGCCACGTGTACTGTAAAAGATCACCACGTGCTTTGTTGAGTCCAATGCATAGATCTACTGCGGAACACATCAAGCAGATGCCGTCACTGTATGAGTGACGTAATCAGGTGCAGGTGATCTGGATTCGATTTCTATATAGCATCGCCAGGGTGTAGTGGTGAAGCCCGTGACGTGTGGAGCAGGTGATCTGGATTCGATTCACGATTCGGTTCGATTTATAGCGACAAAAGGTGAAGTTGTGAAGCCCGTTACTTGTGAAGCAGGCGACCTGGAATCGATTCCCGGATAGCATCACTAGAGAGGTGATCAATCTCTGCCGTGACACCAACGTTCCCCGTGACATGTACCATTATACATGCCTTCGTGCTCCGTGACACGTGTCATCGTATGTTATACGTAACGTAGTGTTCTCTGACAAAACCGTCGTGTACTGTGGCGATCACGACGCGTGTCACCGTGTCCCGTGACACGTTCCATTGTGTGTCGTGACAAAAATCATCGTACACCATCACAGGAGACCTTAGTTTATACAATTTGATAAAAAATTCAAAGTATTTAAATAATACATGAAATCTGATACAAATAGATTTTATTTTTAATCACATACAATGCGTATCACCATTTTCAATCGAAGACGCATTCTAATTACAGTGACTTCATTGTGAACATAAAACACAGCGAATCACTATTGGATTTCAAACAACTGCAATAAAATCGTCACCAATTAAAGATGGTTTGCATTAAACGAACACTTCCGTTTTCACATCGCAAAAAGAATGAAGATAAAGTTCATTAGATCCACCTGTTATCAGAAAGAGCTATGTACATGCCGATAGCACATAGTAATTCAGACGCTCGAGGCGAGATCAATGTGCTGAAAACTTGCCCTGTGTTACGGTGTATCAATAAAACTCCCCGACAAGTGTTTGAACAAGCTAATAGACAGAATAGTCCTAATTTAAAACTACTTCAAAAAAGCTTTGCATTCAGTTACACCTATAGTAATCTGGTAATCACACGCCTCCCTTGAATCACACAAGGACATCGTAAAACGATTAACCATGAGGTGTAACTGTAGAATTCGGAATCCCTTTCGCTTTGTCCTTCAATTTGTTGTTTAATTACTAACAAAACGACACTGATATCTTACTCGTACTTTGTCTCAAGGACGGGAAAATTATCCAGATCTAAAGCTCTATATGGATCATATAAACAGCGACCTGGGGATATCAAAATCATACAGGAGAAGATGCATTTACATCGAATTCCAGAGCAGCCTGTTGTGGCTTGTTCTGCCTCCAAGGCACTGAGCAGCAAAAGGGGTTATAACGAATACGGCCACCGAGGCATTAAGTACAATGGCCGCACTGTAGCCCACTTGGCCATCGAGGTATTGAGTATACGAGCAGTGCTTGTGGCCGAATGGGATCTAGACCTAGACTCAATGAGTATCAGAACAGCGTTGTGGCCCCATCTGTATAAGACCAACATTGAAGCCCATCGACGTATTGTAGCTCATTCGGACCTACAACTAGATATATTGAGTATAAGAGCAGCGCTGTAACCTATTTGGCCACAGAGACAATGAGTTCCAAGGCAGCGCTGTAACCCATTTGGCCATAAAGGCAGTGTGTACCAGGACAACGCTGTAGCCCATGTGGTAATAGAGACAATGAGTTCCAAGGCAGCGCTGTAACCCATTGGCCATAGAGGTATTGAGTACCATGGCATCTCTGTAACCCATTTGGCTATAGAGGCAATGAGTATCGGGGCAGCTTTGTAACCTATTTGGCCATAGAGGCAATGAGTTCCAAGGCAGTGCTGTAGCCCCATTGGCCATAGAGATATTGAGTATCATTGCAGCGCTGTAGCCCATACGACCACCAATTTATTGTGTAGCAGGGCTGCGTTGTAACCCATTTGACCATAGATGTATTGAGTACCAGCACAACGCTGTATCGCATTCGTCCAGTCCACCCGAGATACCAAATGTTCATTCGCAGCGCTGCAGCTCTATTGGTCACAGCGCTTCAGCCCATTATGCCGTGATATTGACAACCAGAGCAGCCTTGAGACCCATTTGACCACCGAGATATCAGGTTCACGGGCAGCGTTGTAGACCATTCCTTCGCAGAGGTCGGTGTCCTTAGTTTGGTTACTTCCCCTACTGTATGATGTAAACACAGCCCTACTACAGTATCAACACAAACAGTGCCACACCAATCGTATTTTCCAGACAGCAAGAGCTGTGTAGACTCATTTTGATCGTGATGAACAGATAAATTAATGAAACAAGAAGAGGGCAACTGTCTTGTATATTGCTCCAAACAGAAGTTTAGACTTTTAAACATATACCCTGACAATTCATGTGGAAATCCATTCACCCTTAAAAGAAGCATCATAAATATACCTTTAAAACAGACACTAATTTCTCCGATTCTCTGCCCTTGATGTTAATTCTGGCCACCAGGCGGGACTGCGAGGGGAGATAGATCTCGCGTTCGCTGTTGCGTTCGTACTTGATGCTCCACACAATCCTGCTACCATCTATGTCCGTGACGTTATCATCCACCTTCAGCTGCCACTTAAAAACATCCTGTCTTCTGAAATACAATGTACACAAAATTCATCAAGTCATTTATTTACAGGCATGAATTATTATCGATGATTCTACTTTTAATATAAAAATCTTGCTCGAGTTCACACTGACCTACTAATTCACCTTTTACCTGTGAAGTGCCTTATTATATCCTTTTTAACATTGTTTCATTTGATTAAAAGGAAAAGTATTACTAGAGAGCATAGTAATCACTCTTACTCGTTAAATACAAACCCTTCCTATTTGATTGATTGATTGATTTTTGTTTTACGTCACACCACGAATATTTCACGTATATGGTGACGGCATCTGCCTAATGCGGGGCATACAAATTTTGACCTTTGCAACGGACCCACACGAAGCAGTGAGGGATCTTTAACGTGCCATGCATACCACGACACGGGCCTCGGTTTTTACTGTCTCATCCGAAAGACATGACACCGGCATGACCAGAGCGGGACTCGAACCCCGGCCTCCCGATCAGAAGTCCGACGCGATACCACTAGGCCACGCCGGCTTCCTCCTTTCTATTTGATAATGGAAAATTAAAAGAAAATGGAGAGACTTGGGCAAGTCTAACTGTGATGTTACCGCCTTATTTTATTGTGCGCAACACTAGTATTATGTGCTGATAAAACTTCACAGAAGATCTGGAGTCTACCCACCCACCGTACCACGACAATGTGGACAGCATAAGTCTGAAAGGAAGCAGACGCAACACCAATAAAGGCTGCAATAATATTGTGTTACTACGACATCAGAACTGACTTTTTAGGGAAGCCATCATTGAATGTATCCTGTTTATCACAAAAGATCTATCCTTATAAATGTGTATGTCTCCGATTCTCGTCCCAAACGATATTTATCTACCCCTTCCACACTGAACGGTTGCTAGGAAGCGTTGTGTGCGGCGGGAGTTTAACCTCCGCAGATGAATGGATGCTGTCGAACTAAATAAGCTTTGAACAAATAAGATGCCTCGCATAGAAATAGCAAGGGTCGTAAATCCCCTGATCGTGACGACAGAGTTAATATTAAACCGACAGATACGCTAGGTCTCTACAACGAGACGATTTATGGTGTACAACTTCAAGTTGTGAAATTAAAATTGGTGTAAATAGGAAATTACCGAAATGTATACAGATGATATATTAGGAAATAAACTATTTCAGAAGACCTTCGAAAATTATTGAAATATTTATAAGTAAACACATATTCTGTTTAAAACACGAAATTAAAATTATCATCATCATCATTACCACCACCACCACCACCATCATCATCATCTTCATCATTACCACTACCACCACCACCATCACCATCATCATCAATACCATCACCATCAGCATCATCATCATGACATCATTACCACTACCACCACCACCACCATCATCACCATCATCAATACCATCACCATCATCACCATCATCAATACCATCACCATCAGCATCATCATCATCATTACCACTACCACCACCACCATCATCATCATCATCCTTTGTTATATTTTCATAATCAGATTTATTATACTAAATTAATACTTAAATCAAACGCATACCCAAAAGTTTTCTACAGACATTAATTGAAAGCCTCATCACAACCATAGAATTTAAAACCTCGCCACATCCATGATATCCACATCTTTCTATGGTATCCGACCTCAGTTCCCTATTCCAAATACTTGGATTCCTCCAACCAATTCAAAACCTCAACATAGACTATATATCCAGAACCAATGTCAAAAATCTCGATACACCACCCCTTAAATCGTGAGCCTCGATACAACTTCCCCGTATGATAGTAGTCCAAAATCTCTATCCAAAAACAAAATTGTATGTTTTATTAAACTTCTGTAAGATGGCGTTTCCAGTAAAATCATAAGTTATCTTTTAAATATGTATACACTATCAGCAAATCATTTGAATGTCTTGCCCTTTCAGTCGCTCTTGCAAATAACATCGATCACTCGAATATAAAGAAGCCAATCAAAGGCCTTGGGACTTGGAAGACTTATAGATCTACCTGACGCAATTTGCGCAGAGTTCATCAGGCTAATGAACCATAATGTAATATGACCAAGGTCATGCTGCTAACGGGCGGTAACTCTTCTCAGCCCAAGTGTCCCCAAGCTTAGTATGATCAGAGATATATCACCTTTCTTTGCTCCCTTGACACCCCGGAGCTCTTTTCATGTTTACGGGTCATAAAGGTCACTGACGTGAATTGACAAATAATGAATAGTCAACAGGTAGCCGTAGAAACAAATATATAATTTCCTTTATACACGACTAATTGCGTGTGTGCGTTCGTGTGTGTGCACGTAAGTGTGTGCGTGTGTGTGTATGTGCGTTTGTACTGTTTGCTGTGCAACATTAATTTAGGATTCTTTCTCTTCCACTTTCCACCTCGGGTCGCTGAAGTACATGGAGACAATCGTCCATCCCAAGCACCTTAAGTACGGGAAGACAACCACCCACCTCAGGCTCCTTAAGTACGGGGAGACAACCACCCACCTCAGGCACCTAGAGAGACATGCACTCACCTTCGGCACCTGGCACCTTAAGTACGGGGAGACAACCACCCATCTTCAGCATCTACAGTACTGGGAGGCCCCACCTGCGGCGGCACCTACAGTACTGGGAGACCCCACCTTCGGCGGCATCTAGAATACCTGGAGATCCCCGCCCATCTTCAGCACCTGCAGTACCGGGAGGCAATCATCCATCTTCGGCGGCACCTACAGTACCGGGAGGCCCAGGAGACCCCACCTTCGGTGGCACCTAGAATACCAGGAGACTCCACACATCTTCAGCACCTGCAGTACTGGAAGATAATCACCCACCTTCAGCGGCACCTAGAGTACCACAATACCCAACCTTCGGCGGCACCTAGAGTACCAGGAGACTCCACTCATCTTCAGCATTACAGTACCGGGAGACAATCACGCACCTTCGGCGGCACCTAGAGTAGCGGGAGGCCCAATCTTCGGCGGCATCTAGAGTACCGAGAGGCCCCACCTTCGGCACCTATAGTACCGAGAAACATACCCCTACCATCGGTATCTTAAGTTCGGGAGGACATTCAAACACCTTCAGCACCTTAAGATTTGGAAGATAACCACCCAACTTCGGCACTTATAGTACGACCGGTCTCTATGCCTAGCAGTCTAACCTGGACAGTGTTGTGACTCTTTTATCTTCAAATCTCCTCTCTAAGCTTACCTAGACCTACGTTTCGGTGGCCAACAAGAATATACGCAAGTTAAATTTTATAGCTCATTCATTTTCTATGCCCCTTTTAAAGGAAGACTCCATCTCGTATCAAATTCTTACTTTCACGGTTGAATTGAGGGTCAACTTCATACATGGGACATAAACACTAACTGAACTACCATGACGTGGTGTAGCAATCTATCGATGGAATAGAGGCACATGTAGCTTCGCAATAACGCGATAACATCAGCATGCAAGAGAAAAAAGAGTGGGAGATAAAAGCCTATAAATGTTTCCCAGAAGGTGTGTATTGGTGAAAGAAATTACCATTCTCAAATATCGAATTTTCGATGTGTGGTATTTTATAGATTCGTGATCTGAAACGTTCGCCCGCATAATATTTCAATCATTCCCTTAATACTTCAATTATTCCCTTAATACCTCAATCATTCCCTTAATACTTCAATCAGTCCCTAAATGCTTCAGTGAGTCCCTTAATACTTCAACCATTTCCTTAATACTTCAATCATTCCTTTAATAAATCAATCATTCTAATAATACTTCAATCATTCCCTTCATACTTCAATCAGTCCATAATTCTTCAATCAGTCCCTTACTACTTCTATCATTCCCTTCATACTTCAATCATTCCCTTAATACTTCCATCATACCAATAATACTTCAATCATCCCCTAATACATGTACTTCAATCATTCCTTTACTACTTCAATCATTCCTTTAATACATCAATCATTCCCTTAATACTTCCATCATTCCCTTGATACTTCAACAATTCCCGTAATACTTCAGTCACGTTCGTTTGTTTCTCTTTTTTATGTCACGAAGGTTCTATACGGACACATCCGAAGCATTAACTAAGGGATCTATTCGGTCGCCCGAAGCGGTGGAGGATCTATACGGACAAACTTGAAGCGGTGGAGGATCTATACGGACACACTTGAAAAGGTGGAGGGTCTATACGAACACACTTGAAGCGGTGGAGGATCTAAACGGACACACCCCAGGCAGTAAGGGATCTTTACAGACACCCGAAGCATTACGAGACCTATAAGGACACCCAAAGCAGTGAAGGATCTATATAGACACACGGGCACACCTCCAGTCAGTAATGGATCTATACGGACACATCCGAAGCAGTAAGGGTTCTATAAGAACACATATGAAGCACTATGGGGACTATACGGACACACATGAAGGGGACTGTATGGACACACCCGAAGCATTATGGGGACTATACGGACACACCCAAAGCACTAAGGGGACTGTAAGGACACACCCGAAGCACTAAGGGGACTATACGGACACCTCCAAAGCACTAAGGGGACTATACGGACACACCCGAAGCACTAAGGGGATTATACGGACACATCCGAAGCAGTAAGGGATCTATACGGACACATTCGCACTAAAGGGTTCAA
This sequence comes from Pteria penguin, assembly GCA_035048485.1. Lineage (NCBI taxonomy): Eukaryota > Metazoa > Mollusca > Bivalvia > Pterioida > Pteriidae > Pteria > Pteria penguin. Next base: position 42,675,850 of record CM068590.1, on the reverse strand, counting down.
TATGGGCATACCCGAAGCACTAAAGGACTATAAGGACACACTCGAGGTACTAAGGGGACTATATGCGCCAACGTCTACCGAGACACAAAGCCTCGGGATCTGTCGTCCGCAAGATAGGACACAGAGGAGTCGGTAGTCAGCCCCTCAGCCCTACGGCCAACAAGCGAGAGCCTGAACTACGCTCCATTGCTAAACATTCCAACACATCGCGCTCATATAGCTGTCTCTCCCAGGTGTTCATAAAAGTGAGAACAGGAAGGGATGATATAATGATAATATACATGTAACAAGAAGGGATGATATAACAGTAAAATACATGTTATTGGAATGATTTACGTCCTACTACATCACTACGCCTGGATCTGCACACAAACACGTTATGAAGCGATATACAGACAATGGCAATGTGCCACGACCAGAGAAGGTAATTCAATCATAATAGACATGATAAATACACTTTGTACCCTCCGCCGCTTGATCGTATGTCCCTCCTAATACACTGAGCAGCTTATACCGGTGATACAAAGAACGCCTCCCATAGCTGTCGATTAATCCACAATAAGGTAGGACATCCCTATAACCGTAATTTCTCTCTGATGGATTAAATTAACTTGGGATAAATTGAATTTAACATATTCGATAGAGATTCCGCAATGGGCATATAAAATCATGTTGAACCTACAATGTGGTCTTTACTACTGGAAATTATAACACTGGCATAATAAAATTGTATTTTTTTTTTCAGAAAATTTAACTGCAGTTCTTTATGCTAAAAGGCTGCCCTTCCATCGTCAATCATGGTAAATGTAATTTCCTCATACTAGTTCAAAACTTCAATGAAACAAAATGTCAATGAGAAGAAATTTCCATTCCGCATGACGTTTCACCAACTGACATCATTTCTGTAACATCTGCAGAAACCATTCGATTTTGGCTATGTTTTTATTGTCATTTTTATCGTCTGCCAATATATCATACAACTTTCTCATCGATTAGTAAAGTGAACGAATAACAAATGACATTTCCTCTTGCATTAATCAAAAAATTCCGCTAGAAAGGTAGCCCTTGACGTTCTCCCTTCATTTACTTGGGAAAGTTCCCAATCTCGTCACACCATCATTAACCTAGAGCGCCCTTGTAGCTTGTATGTATCCAGCAGACGACCAAAGCACGTCTGTACATCACTGATCAAATTATTGGAAAACAGCTACAGACAGTATGTTCGATCGATAGAAAAATACGGTTTTCATGTTGCGCTCATAGACGAATTGATTCGATAAATATTCCTAGATTCCATTGTATGTACCGATCGGAAAGTCAAGCAGTTCAGGTGTTCCTGGATTATCTTTGAGTAATCGTATGTCAACGATTATGTTCCACCATAAAATGGTGTCACTATCTCAGTATCTGTACATGGTCCAGCGATTGTTGACCAGCAGCCTGCCTGTAGGTAGCAAGGATTCTTGAACGTGCCATGCCTGCTCATCAGCGCCCTCACAGTATCGGTAGCAGGGAATAGACCGTACCATGCCTGCTGGTCAGCACCCTCGCTATGGGCGGCAGGGAGTAGACCGTGCTATGTCTGCTGATCAGTACCCTCGCTATATGTCTGCTGGTCAGCACCCTCGCTATGGGTGGCAGGGAGTAGACCATGCTATGCCTACTGGTCAACACCCTCGCTATGGGCAGCAGGGAGTAGACTTTTCTATGCCTGCTGGTCAGCACCCTCGCTACTGGCAACAGGGAATAGACCGTGCTATGCCTGCTGGTCAGCACCCTCGCTACGGGCAGCAGGGAGTAGACCGTGCTATGCCTGCTGGTCAGCACCCTCGCTATGGGCGGCAGGGAGTAGACCGTGCTATGTCTGCTGGTCAGCACCCTCGCTATGGGCGGCAAGGAATACACCGTGCTATGATGCCTGCTGGTCAGCACCCTCGCTATGGGCGGCAGGGAGTAGACCGTGATATGACTGCTGGTCAGCACCCTCGCTATGGGCAGCAGGGAGTAGACCGTGCTATGTCTGCTGGTCAGCACCCTCGCTATGGGCGGCAGGGAATAGACCGTGCTATGATGCCTGCTGGTCAGCACCCTCGCTATGGGCGGCAGGGAATAGACCGTGCTATGCCTGCTGGTCAGCCCCCTCGCTATGGGCGGCAGGGAGTAGACCGTGCTATGCCTGCTGGTCAACACCCTCGCTATGGGTGGCAGGGAGTAGACCGTGCTATGCCTGCTGGTCAGCACCCTCGCTATGGGTGGCAGGGAGTAGACCGTGCTATGCCTGTTGGTCAGCACCCTAGCTACGGGCAGCAGGGAGTAGACCGTGCTATGACTGCTGGTCAGCACCCTCGCTACGGGCAGCAGGGAGTAGACTGTGCTATGCCTGCTGGTCAGCACCCTCGCTATGGGCGGCAGGGAGTAGACCGTGCTGTGCCTGCTGGTCAGCACCCTCACTTTATGACAGCAAGGGATCTTGAATCTGTCAGTCACGCCGACTGACCAACATGGACAGCAAGGGATCAGTAAAATATCAGGAGTCCTGACTAGCATTAAAATAGAGACAGATAAGTTGATTGATTGATTTTTGTTTAATGTCACACCACGAATACTAGTATTTCAAGTATATGGTGACGGCATTTGCCTCATGCGGGGCATATAAATTTTGACCTTTGCAACGGACCCACCCGAAGCAGTGAGGGATCTTTAACGTGCCATGCATACCACGACACGGGGCCTTGGTTTTTACTGTCTCATCCGAAAGACAGGACACCGGCATGACCAGAGCGGGACTCGAACCCCGGCCTCCCGATCAGAAGGCGAAAGCGATACTATGAAGCAACGCCGGCTTAAGACAGATAGGAATTTTTATCGTGACAAGCCTGTTGAACAACAACCTCGCCATAGACAACTAGATATCTTGATCGTGTCACTGTTGAACAACAACCTCGCCATAGACAACTAGATACATTGATCGTGTCAAAACTGTTGAACAACGGACCCATCCGAAGCAGCAAGGAATCTTTTACGTGCCACGCCTACTTTGACACGGGACCTCGGTTTGTACTGTCTTATCCAAAAGACAAAAAAAAACCCGGTGTACCCATGGAAGGGAGTCGAACCCGGACCTCCCAGTCACGAACCGAACACCTCATCCACTAGGCTACACCGGCTGTTCTACCTTATACATGAAACAATCGTGCAGTGACACGAAACAATAATCAATCGATCAATCAATAGTGACGTAAAATAATCAATCGTGACATAAAGCAATTATAAATCAATCAATCAATCAATAGTAACTTATCAATCCTGACACTGGCCACGTTTGCGTTGTAAACATCGGATATACCCGGAATAACCGAGGACTCGCTGAGGCGTGAGCCTTGAAACTGAGCATTACGAGTCGGCTACTACCATGTACATTCACACAGTCAGAATTTATAACGTAGAGTTCTGTTTGCATCATAAATAAAATGTTTAAATACCATATCTAATGTTATAAGAAAAGTTTCCGACATAATCTTTCTTAGTTATCACACAAAATCTTCGTTTATTATCGTTTACCGTTACACCACGTTCATTTCACCCATGTGTTGAGAGCATAATCAGACATTCGGAGTTTTTTGACATTCAGGTGCCCAAACGGACACGGACGTTAAACGGATGTAGAATTGGAATGGACTATATGCAACAATCAAAGACTTACTCCAACTTTGCATCCTTCATTGTGGGGTCTTTAAGAAATGCCGTAACCGTGGCAACATTTTTCTTTTCCCTGATGTCCACGTGTATTTGCCAAGGTCCGTCAGCTTGTGCTATGGCACCAGTGATTTTCAATCCATTGCCAACTCGAGCACTATAACGGGAAAGATATAATTTAAAAACAGTATACACACACACACACACACATATATATATATATATATATATATACATATATATATATATATATATATATATATATATATATATATATTTATATATATATATATATATATATATATATATATATATATATATATATATATATATATATATATATATTTATATATATATATGAAAACAAGAATAAAGTTACATAAATGGCATATAGGAATACTTTGTATTTTGCGCCAGGCCAGGGAGTAGGCCAGGGAGTAGCGCTCTCTCGCTCTCTCATATATATTTCTCCCACTCCAAAATTTTCTACCGTCTCTCTCCCAAATCTTCCACTGCATTCCTCTCAATCACTTCCACTGTCTCCTTCCAAATATTTCCCTTCCTCCTTCTTTCTTTCATCTTCTCGTGCTTTCTCTCCCCTTTTTCCTTTCAGACCCCTTTCATTCTGTCCCTTTTCTGCCCCTCCTCTATTACACTTAAAACGATCGAGATGTAACTGACCCCTAGTGGACACAGAAATAGTAAAACGATGTTATTACTGCAGGTATCAGACTGTGTTTAAAAACATCCATGTCAGCCCTTAGCGAAAGTACATAAAATATTTTAGTTCAGATATACTTGTAGTAGACCTTCGAACTGTTATTTGTATTTTTTAAACGGATAATTATCAAATGACACGTGAAAGTGTTTTTCCTAAAATGACGTCACTAAAATAAATGTCCGAGAAATGTCATAAAGACGCGCCAAATTGGCACAGACATTCAAAATACCTTAAAAAATGCTCACATTTCAACCTTTCTTTACCAAATTAACATAGAGAGTACAAGCTTAATCCAAGCTCAGTTGCATACATGTGAACCTCTTACCTCATTATAAAGTTTTGAACATAGGAACTTTCTTGCAACTTGACTGGAATTTCAAAAATAGTTCCAGGGTCAAATGTCTCCGTGGGAATTTTAACTAGAATGCCCTCTTCGTGTTCCTCCCTGTAGCGTTCCTCGATCGGAGAGATCTGCATGCGGGTAATCAACTGTTTTCTACTAGTGGTGGGAGTTTCGAATGGCCTTCCCCGAACAATAGAGTTAGACGCACTGGCACATTCTTGGTTATTTTCTGCCATTGAGAAAGCGTATGAAATCTTTATCGTTGAATTTGCTAGCCACCAAGATGGAGGCGTGGTAACACTCGCGATGCAGGCACCGTCTTTAGCACTTAGAACACAAATTGAAGATTTTTCTTGACTATCTCTGTTCACATACAGATGCGCGCACATCGATGATTTGCTTTGTCGTTCTGAAGCTACGAACGTCCGGCTTTTACTTTTACCCTTACGACGTTTACTAAATTTAAAATTCTGATTGGGACTAGCATGAAAGAAGACCTGTAACTTCGGAGACTTTGGCGACAACTTCTCCGAAACGATATGGGCCGTAACGTCATGGTAAAATATGACGTCATTGTGTGTCAGAGAACCACTCGTGTCGAGTGGAGTGTTTATAACACTATCGAGTAATTTAGGAGGTATATTCTGCTGTTCCTGGTAAGGCCCTGCGGAGGCAGTGATGACGTAATCCTCAGTGGGCCTGCTGATGATAAAGTCCTCTTCCTCTCGAAGAGGGTCAAAAGCCTGATGCTTCTGATACACTGTTTTAAGGAAATACCCATTCTCCTGGTCTTGGAATTTTATATCCACAGATTCTACTAAACCTGCAAGGAAATGAAATTCATATATTTTAATACAAACAGTAATACATTGTATCAGTTTTATGTGTATATCATAAATCCCACTAAACTGACATCGTAGCGATGACTTTCTACTACATGGTCGAGACAATGTGTTCTGCGGAACCACTCGCGCCACACAGTAAAACAAAACAGTATACTCGTATCAGAATGCCGGTATTTATTTCACCTAGGAAATGCTATCATTGACTTTACCAATATTACAAAACTTGCAATACCACAGCTACTGACACAACGTACATAGGAGAGTTTAACACCTCATTATGGTTACATGTATTTCGCCTTTTCGTATGAGAGAGGATTTCGCCTTATGCGAGAGGATACAATTTCGCCTAATGCGAGAGGATAAAATTTCGCCTCATACAAGTATAGGGCTAATTAAAGTTTCGCATGTTTGTCGCTAAATTTTCAACTCTTTCTTTGCTTGCTGCCTAAACATGGATATCATTATACATACATATATTGTCATTTGTATTGTATGCTTTATGAGATTTACATAATAGATACTGTCTTAATAATAAATCTTGATCGCGTTTATTAAAAATAAAATACACAAGAAATTAAGAAAATGGATTAAAATCGATGCGTGTCCACGTTGCATCAGACTTGACTGTAGTCGGTAAAATTCGAAATCTGGAAATAATTGAATAAGCAACCATGCAATCATCAAAGGTGGTAGGGACATGAAAACGGTGTAACATGAAAGACGGAAGGCGTTACTTCCGTTACTGCTTCGATAAGTATTTCGTTATTCAATAGAGTTATATTATCAACTTAAAAGGAAATGGGGATATCTCTGGTCATGTTCACACGGGGATCCTCAAGCTGCTCCTATAATGTATGAAACTTGTGTGTATATCGCTTATGGGGGAGGAAATCACAAAGACCCTACTCCCCCCCCCCCCCCCAACCCCTTCTCTCTCTGCGATAAAAACGTGTACTGCTTCTTTACTGTCCGAAAAACCGATTCATCTACAGTACGAGTCGGTTCTTTACAACTAAGAAACAGAAACTTTGTTTCCTAATAAAAGAAACCGACCCCGGGTTCCGGATGAAAACCGCTTACGAAGGTATGACCGGATTGCCAAACTGACTTTAGGTCGCACTGATCTATTTTCATGTGAAATCAACAGTACACATCGACGCCATCTCACATGCAAAGCGCCTAGTTACGACTGCAACGGAAGAGCTATTTTGTCCCGTCTGGAAGAGACGGGACAAAATAGCTCTTCCGTTGCAGTCGTAACTACCAAAGCGCCTAATCTGTGGTCATTTTAAGTTGTTACATTTTCTTTCGATCACAACTTGTGACTTAATAGTAAGAATATTAATGAAGACAGAAGAATGGACATAGACTGGTATTGTTTGAAATCCAGCCAATGAAAGGAGTCTATTACTTTTCTAATTTCATCGTTTGCTATTTTTTTCTGCAAATTCTATTCTAATTTTTTGTTTAATGTTTCATCTCTTGATCAGTAATGTTCAAGCTTCCACCACTGTAACTGTAATTACAGTTATCCTTAGAAACCACGTGAGCAACATCAAAAGAAAGCACCATCTCCTCGCCAGATTTGTTAATGACTTTCCAAGCTGCACAGTGGGCGAATCTAATCATAAACCAGGGTGTGAAATATTACACACAAAAAAACATTCCACTACAATATATGTAGATGAATACCGCCAAAGACATCCTTTTTATTTATTATTATAATCATCATTATTATTTTCATATTTACTTTTTTAAAGTTTTTTTTTCAATTCATGTTCACATTCGTCGAATACTAAGAAGAAGGGACCCAATCCCCGACATTTTGGCCGATTAAAAAAATAATACAACATACAATCAAAAAATAATGTCACATACAATAAAAAAAATGCCACATACACTTTTAAAAAGACTGCATAAATTAACAGGACTTGCTTTAATTACTGAAAATAGATAAAGTATAAGTTTTGAACCCACAATCTCACATTTTATTTGCTTCCTAAACCAGAAATATAAAGAAAATTTATGATTACACAAACAAATCAGAGAGTGGAAGCTACGAGTGTTGACAAGGTCTTTCCACTGGAAGAAACTATAAAGAATAAATATTAGAAGATATATGTTATAATTTTGTGCACCAGATCCGCATTTAGACAAAGATGTTTTTTAGTAATTTTTAATACTGACAGGCTTTGCTCTAAAATAAAGAAGACTGAAGAGTTCACATTTTTCTTGGCTCGATTATTAGAAGAGACAATCTAAATTCAGTTGCTGTTATCAAAAATTTCAAGATGGTCACCATTATACGAGCTGCCACTACGTCATGAACATTCCCTCCTTCACTGTCAATACTGGCTGCCATATGCACAACGTCAAACATAACCCGTCCATCATTGTCAATACTCGCTGTCCTATCCACTACGTCAAACATATCCTGTCCTTCACTGTCCGTCTTTCACTGTCTATACCGACTATCATACCCACAACGTCAAACATATCCTGTCCTTCACTGTCCGTCTTTCACTGTCTATACCGACTATCATACCCACAACGTCAAACATATCCTGTCCTTCACTGTCCGTCTTTCACTGTCTATACCGACTATCATACCCACAACGTCAAACATATCCTGTCCATCACTGTCCATGTCGACTGTCATACCCACACCGTCAAACATATCCTGTCCTTCACTGCCCATGTCGACTGTCATACCCACAACGTCAAACATATCCCGTCCTTCACTGTCCATTCATACCCACAACGTCAACATATCCCGTCCTTCACTGTCCATGTCGACTGTCATACCCACAACGTCAAACATATCCCGTCCTTCACTGTCCATGCCTACAACGTCAAACATATCCCGTCCTTCACTGTCCATGCCTACAACGTCAAACATATCCCGTCCTTCACTGTCCATGCCTACAACGTCAAACATATCCCGTCCTTCACTGTCCATGCCTACAACGTCAAACATATCCCGTCCTTCACTGTCCATGCCTACAACGTCAAACATATCCCGTCCTTCACTGTCCATGCCTACAACGTCAAACATATCCCGTCCTTCACTGTCCATGCCTACAACGTCAAACATATCCCGTCCTTCACTGTCCATGCCTACAACGTCAAACATATCCCGTCCTTCACTGTCCATGTCGACTGTCATACCCACAACGTCAAACATATCCTGTCCTTCACTGTCCATGCCTACAACGTCAAACATATCCCGTCCTTCACTGTCCATGCCTACAACGTCAAACATATCCCGTCCTTCACTGTTCATGCCTACAACGTCAAACATATCCCGTCCTTCACTGTCCATGCCTACAACGTCAAACATATCCCGTCCTTCACTGTCCATGCCTACAACGTCAAACGTATCCCGTCCTTCACTCTTCATACTTACTGGCAAAGCCACAGAGACAAGCATACCCCGCCCTTCATGGCCCATACCGACTTTCAAAGCCACATTGACAAGCATATCCTGACCTTCACGGCGCATACCAACTGTCAAAGCCACAGAGACAAGTATATCCCGCCCTTCACTGTCCATACCCACTGTCATAGCCACAGTGACAAGCATGCCCCGCCTTCACTGTCCATACCGACTGTCATAGCCACAGTGACAAGCATGCCCCGCCCTTCACTGTCCATACCCAGTGACATAGCCACAGTAACAAGCATACACCGTTATTTACTGTCCATACCGACTGTCATAGCCACAGTGACAAGCATACTCCGTTATTTACTGTCCATACCGACTGTCATAGCCACAATGACAAGCATACGCCGTTATTTACTGTCCATACCGACTGCCATAGCCACAGTGACAAGCATACTCCGTTATTTACTGTCCATACCGACTGTCATAGCCACAGCATACATCGTTATTTACTGTCCATACCGACTGTGATAAACACAGTGGCAAGCATATACAGTGATATGGTCTTTATTTAAATTTTTGGAAGTGAAATTGATTATATTCGATTCGTAATGCACCGAGGCAGGGTTACAATTTTCATATACAATGTTTATATCTTAAACACATATTAGCATCATCTAGGCCCTTTAAAGTACGTCGTGATATTTTCCATGGCATTTTCCAGTTGTCTATAAAAAGACTCAGAGATTTGGGATGTATGAAGTGATTTTTGGTTGGATATGTGATCATGCTAACTATCTATAACCTCTTGGATTTGAAACAAAGAAGCATAATATACTGTCAGGTGCTTGGCTCGTGATCGAGATATCATGGGTTCGACTCCCGCCAGCGGACTGTCGCTGGCCTGTCTTTCGGATGAGACTGTAAAATTCGAAGCCCCATGTTACGATAGGCGTGGTACGTATAAGATCCCCTACTATTTCGGGGGGAGGGGGGGGTTCTGTTGTATAGGTGTAAATTTCTTTGCAATGTATCATGCAAGTGCCGTCACCATATACGTGAAATAATCGTGGAGTGAAGTAAAATAATGTAATCCAAGAAACAAAATCATATTTTATATCAATATATCTATGATAAACCATATGGGACATATTTATGGTTTTACCTAGTTTGGACCGCTCTTACATAAATAGTGTCGGCAAAATGCAAAGGCGGATCCAGGATTTCCGAAAGGGGGGGGGGGGGGGGGGCATGGGTATTAGCCAAACTTCTCAGCCATTTTTTGGTGCAAAATCTGGATTTTTACTAGTAAATATATGACCAAAAGGGGGGGGGGGCGGGCGGGCTCCCTCTAAATCCGCCACTGAAAAGAAGAGGGAGTAGGTACTCAAACACATCCCCCTCCCTCAGCTTATCCTGGTTCTTGCTCTGGAGAACGACCTTTCTTTCAAATTCAAATCGAATTTAAATGTGAATTACTTGCAAATACAAAATAAACAGACCCGAAGTAATGAATCTTTCGAATCGCGGCATCGCGTTTGATGTGCAGCGGTTTTTATAGAAATGAAATTATTGTTTTCTGATGTATTGGAGTCAAAACAGGGCGAAATCGTAAATCCATGGAATTCATTAGATTGATGACTGGACTACCTTACACAGTGAATGAAAACGCAATGTGATTTTAAAGAGCTCTTTTAATTAAACGGTTATTCAGATGAGAACATTCGCTAAAACTATTTCGCCACTCGTTCTTTGATCATGTCTTTACCATACGTGTGAAAGAAAACCGTTATACAAATATATAATTTGATGCATAATGCATTCCTTGTGATCAAAGGAGAGATAAGGAAGAATAAGAAATATGATAGTTGGATGGAGAAGAAGCGGTTCCCTATATCAATTCTGGACATGACCTTCGATCCAAATATCCCATGTGATATAAACATTAGGCAAACTATAGTTTTAGGGTTTAATTACTTCTTCTTCGAAATTTAGGTGTTCACAAAACCACAAACACTCTCCCCCCCCCCTCACTATTTCATTTGTTACTATATTTAATGCAGTCCAATACACGGTTTAGAAATATCAGGAGGACCCAGCTGACTTTTGTGTTGTTTGTTGGTTTGTCTGTATGTACCTAAAACATTGGCCATACCTTTTGAATATTTGAGTAGATATAGGGATTTGATATTTTCTTTTATACATGTATTCCTCGTGAGAAATTTCCAATGCATAAGTACCAAATGTTTTGATCTAGTTGTTTTGATTTAATCCTGTCACACTTTTAGAAATATTTTCATTCTTGGTATTGCTGGCATTCAGTGGCATTGGTGTTCCAACAACGTCCAACATGTATAGATTAGGAATTTTAGAATAAGCATTCACATTAAATTTACATACATACACCACAGCCACTAAACCAAACTTCATTTTACGTATTTATGAATGTTGACTCCGAACAGAGGTTAATGCAATGAGAGGTCTTCTACCATCCTGAAAAAGATACCCACTGTACACAGTGCCTGGTTTGATAGCTTGGTCTTGTATTGTCCCCTTTTTCACCCATTCATAATACAATAAACAGGTTGGGGCCAACCTCTCATTTGAGAGATTATCATTCAAATGAGTAACTATCACGTTTTCAGTAATCAATTTCAAGGAATGAACAGAAGTAAACAAGTACTAAAAATTGAAATTTTGGAATTATGATTTGAAATTCAAATGGGCACATGTTTACAGTTTACAAAACAAGTTGACATTTTTAACTTACTGTTTTGGACTTTATAGCTGAACAAATGTTGCAGCTATAAACTCCAAAATGATAAGTTGAAAAGGTCAACTTTTTTTGTATTTTATGTTCAGTATATTATAAAGATGTGCCCTTTTAAGTTTTAAAATAAGTCAAAATTTTGAAACTTTAATTTTTAGTACTTGTTTACTTCTGTTCATTCCTTGAAACTGATTACTGAAAACAGTGATATTTACTCATTTGAGTGATTATCTCTCAAATTAGAGGTTGCCCCCAACCTGATAAATATTATTATAATTTTCATGAATATGACTCAGTACAATGTATAATATTTCTTCAATAAGTTGGGAGGGTTTTTTTTTCACGTGTACATGGAGTATTTGAAGATATCTTCTGTACTCATCTAACACCGACGATCCACCTCTACTATTTTCTTCGAGGTAGATAATAATACTAATTCCGAAATGACCGCGAGGGCAATTTTGGCCAAATGTTGGATCCACCATCCTGCGGTATATATAGAATTACTCGAGTATGACACCCTATTGCTATATCTGTATATGATCCAATTTAAATAGATTTGTATGCGGATCTAATACATCACATGTATTATCTACACAAACCTATATTGTAGAATTATTCGGTACCTATAAAACCAAGGTCTAGAAATAGCAGTTCATGACCTGTTATATAGCTCTACATATGCCTTACCGTATAGTAAAATCCACCAGAGATACTGGGCGAAGATTCCCCAGCACGGCATTACGCTGCCGTCTTTATTCCACAGTCACATTGAAAGAAAAAGTATCAATCACATTAAATAAGTTTATCCTCATAAAAAAGTCATTCTTCCTTTGACTCTCATTTCGATTCAACACTGCGATTCCCTTCTCCGCATCAAGACACCAATACACATGGAAATAGTCCCTCATCAATATCAATGAATTTATGCACACCGGATATTAACCAATTAGTTTTGATTTTTTAATATCATCAATATTCCTAGAGTTTATTGATATCTGTGATTTTTGTTATTAATGAATAGATATCGTTTTAAGTACATGGTATAGATTTTCGACCGGAACTATATTGTTTATTGACCTCGACTACTGCGGGCACCTGTTCAAGATGTATTCGTGCGCGGAAGAATCATTCTCCGTGAAGATGAACTTTCGAGGTTGTATGTGAACGATGTTTGTATGCATACGTTGTGGATTTCTTTGATGATTTACGCGCCACCAAGAATATTTTACCGATATGGTTGCAGCATTTACCTGGTGCAGGGACTCATTAACTTGTCATATGCAATGGACCAACCACACGCCGTGAGTGACTTTATATTAATACGTGCATCGGGACCTTAGTTTATATCTTTACATTTTACTTACAGTGGATTCATAATTTGAGACTGAGAACCTGGGCTTTCCCCGGCTATCGCAGTGTCAGATTTAGAGCAACCTCCTTTCCCCCTTTCGCCACAAATTTGCAAGGCATATATATAGAGGATAAGGTTGAAAACCCTCAAATAATATGAGTAAAATCTGGCACCATGCAAAAATGGCTGAGTATTTTGACTAATACTTGACTTTCACGTGGGCCCCACTTTTTCGGAAATCCTAGATCCGTCACTGTATCAGTTTGAATGTTTGAAAGGTCAGTAGGAGCTCTAGCTTCTCGTGTATCTCCCAACCTGACTGGTAACAAAATCAAAAAGAGAAGAAAAGACGAAGGCTCATTGCCCGATAAATATAGTTATATATACTAGTATATATTAAAGTTAATGTATTAGTCTATTATATGTCTGAAATATAATACAAAAGTAAAAAAATATTTTATTTATTTATCTATTTATTTATTTGATTAATTATTTATTTATTCATTCATTCATTTTTAGTTGAATATATTAGTTGTTATATATTGATATGTATGGCCAATATGTATGCTTTATGACAATAAAATCTTGAATCTATAAACACAAACTTTTAATTTAAAGGCGGGACGGGTCGGAGGACACAAATCCATATGTGTCCACTATCTATCACCCCTTTCCTTGTCCCCTACGCCCCCGATGCTAATTTTCTCTGATGTTTCGGGTGTTTTTGAGGGGGATTTGTTTTTGACTGGGCTGACTGAAATAGATCAAATGTGTTGGTTATGAGCACATTGTACGTCCCTTGTTTAAATCAGTATTTTGACAATCTCATTTATAACAGTGATCGCTTTCATATTCAGTAAACTTAGAATTAATAAATAATAAAGCCAAATACAAATTCATTAACTTGCGCAGGTATAAATATTTCTGTCGCAGGCTTAAATTATCCACCGAAGTCTTTCAATATGACTTCCAGTCTAAAGTGGCTGGCGGGAATCGTGCAGTGTTGCATTATTATATACAATTCATTCATTCAATTACATTTATTCATTCGTTTATTTCCGTTAAGTGGAAGCCGGTGCGGCCTAGTGGTATCGCGCTCGCTTCCTGATTGGGAGGCCGGGGTTCGAGTCCCGCTCTGGTCATGCCGGTGTTCTGTCTTTCAGGTGAGACAGTAAAAACCGAGGCCCCGTGTCGTGGTATGCATGGCACGTTTAAGATCCCTCACTGCTTCGGGTGGGTCCGTTGCAAAGGTCAAAATTTGTATGCCCCGCATGAGGCAGATGCCGTCACCATATACGTGAAATATTCGTTGAGTGACTTTTAAACAAATATTGCTGTCATGTTGTCATCTATCGACATCTCTGCACTATAAACCATAATAATCTATCAGCGATTGCTGTCAGGTTGTCATCTATCGCTATTTCTGCACTATAAACCACAGTTATTCAACCAGGTATTGACCCCAGGGTTCTATTTAAGTTTGTCATCGGAAGAAGACTTAAAATAACGATCTGTGTAAAATCCAGGTTTAAGACGAAAATGTCTACAGATTTTAATTCAGAATACAATAATGTCAGAAGCAGTGTTTTGTCGAGTAGTAATCTTTGGAAAATCATGTTGTTTTAAAACGGGAGATAATTGCACTATTACTTTTTACAATGGTTGTATTCCAACAGAGTTGCAAGAGTTATAATTCTTTGTATTGGTGTTTTTCTTTAACGGTGCACAGAAAAGAAATGGTCATTGATTGATAATGTATCTAAAACAAAAATCAGGGATTTTTTCGGAACCAAAGTGTTTTAAAACAAAATTAAAGATGTTTTAATAGTGAAAATTAGATATTGATTATGAATTTCTTTACCTTGGGATTTTATTGGATTACATTGGAAATTGTGTAAAACGCAAAACCGCCTTCACAAATTAATGCAAGAAAAACAATGTTTGCTCAAAAAAGAAATGTATAAATCTTACCTTTAAAGTGTCCGACTGATCAGACTCAATTTTTATGATGTCGACATTAAAGCAGTTCGAGGATATTATTCGGTTGATGGTTAATTAATGGGGGTATAGCTGTGCAGATGTGAAGTATAACGCTCAACTTTTGAGTACACTTCGTATTGGAAGAAGAAGATGTGGCTAACACATTAGGGACAAAATATGCATTGAGATGAGGGACAAGTCAGTCCAGCATTTATAAATTTTGCTTAGAAAAGAACATACACAATTATGTTTATGCACGTCTTGGACAAGCACAAATTTAAGATATTGCTTAGAACCAACGGCTGTATTCAGGATTGGACCGTTTTTTATTTTAATGAGGAAGAAACACTTTTGTGAAGGCCGAGGTCGAATCGTCGTTGTTGACATCTTCGAATTCTTGGACCATGTCTCGCGAATCAAAATTCGAAACAACTTACTTTCTGTTCTCACGATCTCTCGAACGCTTTAAAGCGATGTTACGGGGGATTTTTTTTTCTTTGTTTTTTTTTTAGAACATTGAACTTAAAAATCTAAAAATCCGATGTCTGCTTTTTGATATTTTGAACTTTTGACCAAATCTCTAAAATTTTAAACTTTCAAAACTATTTTGGATATTTGATATTTTAGGTTTTTGTTCAAATATCTAAAATTTAAAAACTGAAAACGAACATAGATATTTGATATTTTAGATTTTTTCCAAAATATCAAATATCTCAAATTTCATACTGGAATTTTGAATTGTTAAGTGTTACACGGACCATTGACATCTTGGATAAGTTGTTTAAACGAATACTTTTGAGAAGATTGATAAAGGTCTCAACGTTACATATATAAACACAACAAACATGTTCCTGCAATACCTTAAATGAAAGTATGAAGTATAACGCTCAACTTTTGAGTACACTTCGTATTGGAAGAAGAAGAAGAAAGCCATGCCTACCTGTCTGATTTAGTAGAAGTTGTATACTTACCAGAATATGTATATGTTAACAGAAGAGAAACATAAGAGGTAAACGCACAGCAAATAGAAGGCGGAGCGTTACCTGCGAAAACGAGATGTTTTTGAAGCGAATAAACGGTAAACGATTTGGCTTAGTGCATGACTGCTTATGAAGTGAAAGTAAGAAGTTGACGTTAGCATAATCACTTAATGACGATTACTGAACTGTCATCCGAGGGTAGAAAAGATGTCTAGATCTAGAGAAAAGTTTTGGAAGAAAATAGGTACCAGCTTGAAGAACAAATCCGTAGTTCATCCGTGTGGATGCATCATATGGACTGGATGCACTGATAGATCAGGTTGTGGTCGCAAGGAAGTTACATGGCCTTGGGGTTCACGGTCTGAAGTGGGTGTACACAGACTAGCATACATGATGTCGAAAAATTTATTGAAAGGAGAAATTTGTGAACAAGATGAAAATTTCAATCAGTTGGCTGTCAGTCACCTCTGCCATAATAAAATTTGTATAAATGTAGCTCATATGAATTTGGAACTTCGGACCGTAATATGTGAACGTAAACGCTGCAAGAATCTCAACCGATGTACTGGTGATCATGAACCATACTGCTTGTTGCCCATGCCTCAGTATTGACTTTTACTAATGGGTATGTTTTTCTTTAAATATTTTCTGAAGTCCACAACAGGCATGGCATATCTGAATGAGGCTAATATTTAAGGGTTTCCTCATCATCTCTCATTTTCTTATCACTATTTATGGGGTAATACACACACACACACACACAAATATATATATATATGTATTCAAAATTTATACAAATGTTGTAAGCTGATCTGCATTGTGACACGGGAAGGTCTATGTTCTATGTATATTATATCATGTGACAATACTTTATGACTTCAAACAATGTTCACTGTAAGAAAGCTTGTTTATTGTTGTCAACATATTGTGATGTACATTACCAATGATATATGTTATGTGTCATGCCCACAAGGGCCCTAATTTGGTCAATAAATTCTATTCTATTCTATTCTATATGTAGGTTATATGTTGGGTTAGTGTTAATCTCACTTTCAGCATATGAATTTCTGCTGCATGGACTTGTAAGGTGCATATATTATTTCAGCAATATACACACTAAGATTTCCTTTTTTCATACATAAGTTTGAATTAAAGACAGAATTGGTATTGAACTACATTGACCACACACAGTTATTCTTGTGACTATTTCTGAGTTTTGCAATGGTAATGGTCAATAGCAGATTTCTATTGATTGATTGATTGATTTTTGTTTAACGTCACACCACGAATATTTCACGTATATGGTGATGGCATCTGCCTGATGCGGGGCATACAAATTTTGACCTTTGCAACAGACCCACCCCAAGCAGTGAGGGATCTTTAACGTGCCATGCATACCACGACATGGGGCCTCGTTTTTACTGTCTCATCCAAAAGATATGACACTGGCATGACCAGAGCGGGACTCAAACACCGGCCTCCTGATCAGGAGTCCAACGCGATATACCACTAGGCCACCCCGGCTCAGCAGATTTCTAAACCACCAACACACTGTCATAGGGATAATTCTGAGAGGTCCATGATTTGTACCCAACCAAGAAAAAGAGATTTTTTTTCTTGCTTTGGATAGTACAGATCAACAACTGGTTAGTGTGGTCTTTAGGAGCTACATTTCGGTTAAAAAATCATTTCACTAGGCCAGAATCAGTAATGATGAATTCAACGCTGTAGGAATGTGTCAGGTCAATAAGGGCAGCAATTAATGCTTTAAATCACTTGGAGCCATGCCATTTGTGTTCTGATTTCATACATTAACACAATTACATATGCTCCTCTGCTTTTTATGTGTTATATATGCATTTTTGGTTTTGTGTTTCACAATGACAGTCTTGTTTGCATCTGAAATTTTCACCATTCTGTTTTTTTCAAAAACAACAAAAATATATAAAAAAAAATGTGGTTCCATTATGACTATTACATATTGTTACACAGCTTTGTATCAATACACACTGAATGACCTTTGATGAGTCTGAATGTTACATTAGGTTGCTGTTTTTCCTGTAATGAGTTAGAGTGTTACATGTGTTTGCCAGGTGACCTTTGATGAGTCTGAGTGTTACATGAGATTGCCAGGTGTCCTACAGGTTATGAGTGAGAGTGTTACATATGGTTGCCAGCTGCCCTATAAGTTGAGTGTTAAATGTGTTTGCCAGGTGTCCTTTGATGAGTCTAAGTTTTATATAAGGTTGCCAGGTGTCCTATAATGAGCCAGAGTGTTACATGTGATTGCCAACAGCCCTATGAGTCTGAGTACTAGTGTTACATGTCTTTGCTTGGTGACCTTTGATAAGTCTGAGTATTACATTAGGTTGCCAGGTGCCCTTTTATTAGTGAGAGTGTTACATGTGGTTGCCAGCAGCCCTATGAGTCTGAGTACTAGTGTTACATGTCTTTGCTTGGTGACCTTTGATGAGTCTGAGTGTTACATTAGGTTGCCAGGTGCCCTGTTATTAGTGAGAGTGTTACATGTGGTTGCCAGCAGCCCTATGAGTCTGAGTACTAGTGTTACATGTCTTTGCTTGGTGACCTTTGATGAGTCTGAGTGTTACATTAGGTTGCCAGGTGCCCTGTTATTAGTGAGAGTGTTACATGTGGTTGCCAGCAGCCCTATGAGTCTGAGTACTAGTGTTACATGTCTTTGCTTGGTGACCTTTGATGAGTCTGAGTGTTACATTAGGTTGCCAGGTGCCCTGTTATTAGTGAGAGTGTTACATGTGATTGCCAGCTGCCCTATGAGTCTGAGTACTAGTGTTACATGTCTTTGCTTGGTGACCTTTGATGAGTCTGAGTGTTACATTAGGTTGCCAGGTGCCCTGTTATTAGTGAGAGTGTTACATGTGGTTGCCAGATGCCCTATGAGTCTGAATGTTACATATGTTTGCCAGGTACCTTTCATGAGTCTGAGTGTTACATAAGGTTGCCATGTGTCCTGTAATGAGTTAGAGTGTTACATAAGTTGCCAGGTGTCCTTTGATGAGTCTGAGTGTTACATAAATTGCCAGGTGTCCTGTAATGAGCCAGAGTGTTACATGTGGTTGCCAGCTACCTAAGGCTTATTAGTCATGAGTGTTACATATGTTTGCCAGGTGACCTTTGATGAGTCTGAGTGTTACATGAGGTTGCCAGGTGTCCTGAAATGAGTCAGAGTGTAGGTTGCCTGGTGTCCTACAGGTTATGAGTGACAGTTTTACATATGGTTGCCAGCTGCCCTATAAGTCTGAGTGTTACATGTGTTTGCCAGGTGTCTTTTGATGAGTCTGAGTGTTACATTAGTTTGCCAGGTGTCCTGTAATGAGGCAGAGTGTTACATTTGGTTGCCAGCTACCTTATGAGTCATGAATGTTACATATTTGTGCCAAGTGACCTTTGATGAGTCTGAGTGTTACATGAGGTTGCCAGGTGTCCGTTAAAGAGTCAGAGTGTAGGTTGCTAGGTGTCCTACAGGTTATGAGTGACAGTGTTACATATGGTTGCCAGCTGCCCTATAAATCGGAGTGTTACATGTGTTTGCCAGGTGACCTTTGATTATTCGGTATTACATTAGGTTGCCACATGTCCTGTAATGAGTCTGAGTGTTACATGATATTGCCAGGCGCCCTGTAATGAGTTGTGATATTAAATGTATTTGCCAAGTACCCTGTAACAAGTCAGTTTTATGTATGGTTCTCACTCTGTTCACCTGTAACCAACTCTTAAGGACAGAGGCGGGAGTGAAATTTTTTATATCTCCGCGTTAAAGAGTTCCACCCCGTCCGTGTACTATAACCGGCAGAAGTTCCGTTTTGACTCCGTACTTTTCTTTGCCCGCGGCAAAAGGCATAATAACACTTGAGTCAATCCCATTGTTAGTCAATCCCATTGTTAGTCACACTTCAATGCTCATATAAATCAGGATTCATAACCTGAGTAGTCATTAAAATTCTCCAAGGAAAGGAAATGAATCAATTGAAAACCCTGTTCAAAGGGAATCTGAAGAAGAAAGTGAGGCAAATATTTCCAATCATTTTCTTGGAGTTGCCTAATAGGTATTTTATATTCTTAATGCATACTCTTTTATGCGTTTTTGCAAAGACTGCAATGCATATTGTAGGTACTGAGCGTTGTGCTGGCAAGACTATATCATCAAGAGAGATAACTCTTATTGATGGTTTACAGAATAAATGCAAGTGTCACTTTCCTAGTGCCAATTTCATAAAAGCTACAAGGGAAAGGTCCCAAGTTCCTGTCTTTATTTAGAAATATGTATTTCAGAGATCTTGTATTTGAATTCTGAACAGAAAATATTTCTAGAAATTTTTTTTATTGTGAATTGTGTGTTTCTGCCTATATGAGGCAATGAAGAAATTCTATGTTCTGTCAAATCAGGAAGTTGGAAAATCTCAAAATGTTTATTGGTAACCATATCAAAGGTTACAATGAAACTCAATAATGCTCAAGTTCAATACAGCACCTCAAAATTGATAGAAAGATATCTGAAAATTGAATAACTGGGATCTGTCCTTAAGTTTAGGTTTGTAAATAGGGATCCTGAATATCTGTTGGTCATATGTCTGGCACTAGAAAACAAGGTTCATTATGAGCCAACAATCAACAGTAAAGCTTTAATTTATTTTTTTTTGTAGGTAGATTTTGTGGAAATTAATTCTGTTTCTTCACATTTTAAAACATTTATCTATTTTCAGACTTTGTAATTGAAAGTTACTAAATTGAATTAATCTTTCATACTTTTAGTTTAAAATTTAAAAGCTCTCATTATTTGCTGGGAATTAAAGAGCATACTTACATTTGCATACAGCGTAGAGAAAACGTTATGATCACTAGGATCGGTACTTTTAGTGATAATACTGACTTGGTATCGTCTTGAACTTTCAGATTACATGATGTCCTTTAGTCGCAGAGTCCTAGTCTTTATGATCATCACTTAAAAGACGTATTCCACAGTTCAGGAGACAGTATACCTTGTAAACTTGTGATGGAATTAGACATAGCAGAATGTTAGTGTACAGACCAGTGTGTATAGTTCTACTTGTTGAGACCATGAAGTCTCTTTGATAGAACAAAACGTTTAAGGGCATAACCTTTAAATAATGAATTTGTCTATGGTAGTGTCTTCTTTAAATGCATGGTATACATAAAACAGAACACAGGACGGTACAAGAGGATTGAGCAGAGAAGCATCTTATCGTGCAGTATCAGTTTCCTCTGGAAAGTGAAATCATGGCGAGCGTGATATTTCTAAATACCTCAATAACATGAAGTGATGATATATTAAAGTGTACATGTATAAAGATATTAACTTGACAAACTTTTTTCAGTGACAGAGATTGAAATTTTTCCTGGTTTTCATTTTAGATGTCATTTTGTATACTGGTAGATTCTCACTTAAAAGGGGTTGATCCAGCAGTTTTCGAAAAGAGGAAATGTTCTTCTTTCTTGTGTTATTATATACCCTCAAAACTAGCCAATAATTACTTTTTTGTAGTAAAAACCTAGTTGTTAGTTATAAGTTATTCCATTTTTATTTGCCATGGCATAGAATTTTTATGAATGCAAGTGAAATCAGTTAAATTTAAGTGTTAAAATTGATAATCAGATCTTTCTTTTGTGATGTTGACGTTTCCCTTTGTTTTTTATACATGTCTGTCATTCCAGTATATCGTATTTATGATATGGATTATAATATTAATTTGTATAGTTTCTTAGAGTAAGATATTGCTGATTGTAGTCTTTATGGATCTGTAGTCATCACATAGTTGAAATTTTATCGTTGTTACAGTGAGAAATCAAATAAATATATAGTGTATATTTGCTGTAGAATTCTTGTCTATCTCTTATCATACCCCCCTTTGAAGAAGGAGTGGCATATTGTTTTGCTGCTGTTGGTCGGTCCATTTACAGTATTTCACATGTAGATTCCTTCATCCTTTCATTTGATGCCATTACTTTGGTATTTCACATGTAGATTCCTTCTTCCTTTCATTTGATGCCATTACTTTGGTATTTCACATGTTGATTCCTTCTCCCTTTCATTTGATGCCATTACTTTGGTATTTCACATGTAGATTCCTTCTTCCTTTCATTTGATGCCATTACTTTGGTATTTGACATGTAGATTCCTTCTTCCTTTCATTTGATGCCATTACTTTGGTATTTGACATGTAGATTCCTTCTTCCTTTCATTTGATGCCATTACTTTGGTATTTCACATGTAGATTCCTTCTTCCTTTCATTTGATGCCATTACTTTTGACTTTGGGGTTTGAGATATGTTGTCTTCTGACAGCTCTTGTTCATTGATACAATAAGCCATATTATTACAAAAGTGTGCAATGTTATAGCAGAATAATACCCCTTACATGATTTCCCTCTGATCTAAATCTTATCAATAGATTGCTATGCAGAATAAATGGTTATACTTTATAAATCACAGGAGGAGATGTCTTCTTCATTTTGTACAACTCCATGTTAGTTTGAAATATTGAATACTGAAACTAACTTGTTTGTGGGT
Organism: Pteria penguin; assembly: GCA_035048485.1. Taxonomy (NCBI): domain Eukaryota; kingdom Metazoa; phylum Mollusca; class Bivalvia; order Pterioida; family Pteriidae; genus Pteria; species Pteria penguin. The sequence goes on along the minus strand of CM068590.1, from coordinate 42,653,212 downwards.
TATTCATGCATTTTGAATTTCACCAGAAAGTATTCAATCAGCATGTGCAATGACAATTTTTCAAATCGATTATAAACGCTGTCAAAGCAGAAGTCACATGATACTTGTCAGTTAGGTTAGCAACTATTTATTACGACCTATGACTTTCCTTCCCTATTCCTTTGAATTCATTTGTATTAGCATTGCCATAAATTAGACCACAAAGAACACCTACATCCACTTTAATATGAATCCTATTCAGTTACTACACATATGGTATTTATTCATTTTCTTGATTTTTCACTATTTTACCTGATGGAATTCCACAGGAAATTGTAGCTCCTTATTTTTAAAGTTAAATTGCATCTAGTTCCATTGTTTGTTGTATTTCTCTCTCTCTCTCTCTGTTTTGCATCCTGTAGAATACCTTTGCATAAATTGCCCAAATAATTTGATTATTAAAATCTTAGCTGTTACCAGGAGGTGCTTCATACTCTATACAGGTGCTTCATACTCTATACAGCTGCTTGCTGCTGTGGGAATAGGTGTCCCTTTAGGATTTCTTTAATGGATTCAATATTTTGTTATCACGGCTGTGGTCATATTCTTTTAAGTAAAATCTTTTAAAAGATTTTTATCTGAGGTATTGGGCGTTACTTCAATTCAGTTTATGAAAGAAAGAAGTCCCTTTTCTCCCTTCCTATTTGTTGTTAATAACATATTTTTGTACTTTTCATTGGAACAAATGAACAACCCCCTCCCACCCACCCCCTCAGTACTATACCTGCACCCCCAGTTAATCAAGATTTTTTTTACCCAAAATGGTTTAAATAAATATATGTAGTTATAACTTTGCATACATTAAAATGTAAAGTATGCACTTTAATATAACACGAAGATAAATTTTACTTGGTACAGAAACTAGGTGTAACATGTAACTGAGTACAGTAACTATAGATGCATGTTATTGGGTACAGAAGCTATGTACAACGTGCTACAGGCACAGAAGCTAGGTACATGTTACTAGGTACAAAACAGAAGTACAACATGTAACTGGGCATAGAAACTAGGTACAACATGTTACTAGGTACAGAAGCCAGATACAACATGTAGCTGGGTACAGAAGCAAGGTACAATATATTGCTAGATACAGAAGCTAGGTAATATGTTACTGGGTACAGAAGCTAGGTACAACATGTTACTGGGTATGGAAGCTACGTACAACATGTTACTGGGTACAGAAGCTAGGTACAGAAGTTTTCTAGTTATAGATAATATTTCAGTGAATTGTTTCAAGCCAGAGAAGAATCATGTACCTTGTATGATAGCGGGCAGTGTTTTGTATGATAGCGGGCAGTGTTTCCTTATACTGGACAACCTTCTTAACAGCCTGATACTTTACCCTGATTCGAAGGTGAGAGATTATAATTCTCACTACATTCAACAAAAAGAATTTGATTTTGTCAATGAATGTATTGTTTCACAGTACATGCATTTCGTTAATATATACCAGGTACAGTGTAATTTTTAAAATATATATGCAACTATAAATTTAAATAAATTAGATGATTAAACTTATCATTCATAGTTTGTTTATAAGTCACAGTTCAGGTGTTGCAAAAGAACATCTTGTATTTTGGGAGAGATTCGTACACAGTTTGTTTATGAGTTAAGGTTCAGGTGTTGTAACAGAACATCTTGTATTTTGGGAGAGATTCCTAATGTAGATAATGCGGCTGATGGGTCTGGGTGATCTTTCACTAAATCTGCTAATGCCTGAAAATAAACAGATAATAAAAAACGGGAAATACTGATTAGATCATTGGAACTGTGAAAACTTACACTACCTACAGGGATGGTGGGATTGCAGGTAAGGCTTGATACACTACCTACAGGGATGGTGGGATTGCTAGTGGGGCTTGATACACTACCTACAGGGATGGTGGGATTGCAGGTAAGGCTTGATACATTACCTACAGGGATGGTGGGACTGCAGGTAAGGCTTGATACACTACCTACAGGGATGGTAGGTTTGCTGGTAAGGCTTGATACACTACCTACAGGGATGGTGGGATTGTTAGTGGGGCTTGATACATGAACTACAGTGATGGTGGGATTGCTGGTAAGGCTTGATACACTAATTACAGTGATGGTGGGATTGCAGGTAAAGTTTGATACACTACCTACAGGGATGGTGGGATTGCTAGTGGTGCTTGATACTCTACCTACAGGGATGGTGGGATTGCTAGTGGGGCTTGATACACTACCTACAGGGATGGTGGGATTGCTGGTGGGGCTTGATACACTACCTACAGGGATGGTGGGATTGCTAGTGGTGCTTGATACACTACCTACAGGGATGGTGGGATTGCTGGTGGGGCTTGATACACTACCTACAGGGATGGTGGGATTGCTGGTGGGGCTTGATACACTACCTACAGGGATGGTGGGATTGCTAGTGGGGCTTGATACACTACCTACAGGGATGGTGGGATTGCTAGTGGGGCTTGATACTCTACCTACAGGGATGGTAGGATTGCTAGTGGGGCTTGATACACTACCTACAGGGATGGTGGGATTGCTAGTGGGGCTTGATACACTACCTACAGGGATGGTGGGATTGCAAGTGGGGCTTGATACTCTACCTACAGGGATGGTGGGATTGCTAGTGGGGCTTGATACACTACCTACAGGGATGGTGGGATTGCTAGTGGGGCTTGATACTCTACCTACAGGGATGGTGGGATTGCTAGTGGTGCTTGATACACTACCTACAGGGATGGTGGGATTGCTAGTGGGGCTTGATACACTACCTACAGGGATGGTGGGATTGATACACTACCTACAGGGATGGTGGGATTGCAGGTAATGCTGGATAAAATACCTACAGGGATGGTGGGACTGCAGGTAAGGCTTGATACACTACCTACAGGGATGGTGGGATTGCAGGTAAGGCTTGATACACTACCTACAGGGATGGTGGGATTGCTAGTGGGGCTTGATACACTACCTACAGGGATGGTGGGATTGCTGGTGGGGCTTGATACACTACCTACAGGGATGGTGGGATTGCAAGGTAAGGCTTGATACACTATCTACACGGATGGTGGGATTGCTGGTGGGGCTTAAAACACTACCGACAGGAATGGTGGGATTGCAGGTAAGGCTTGATACACTACCTACAGGGATGATGGGATTGCTAGTAGAGCATGTTACACTACCTACAGGGATGGTGGGATTGCAGGTAAGGCTTGATAAACTACCTACAGGGATGGTGGGATTGCAGGTAAGGCTTGATACACTACCTACAGGGATAATGGGATTGATACACTACCTACAGGGATGGTGGGACTGCAGGTAATGCTGGATAAAATACCTACAGGGATGTTTGGATTGCTAGTGGGGCTTGATACATGAACTACAGTGATGGTGGGATTGCAGGTAAGGCTTGATACACTAACTACAGTGATGGTAAGATTGCAGGTAAGATTTGATACACTACCTACAGGGATGGTGGGATTGCTGGTAAGGCTTGATACACTACCTACAGGGATGGTGGGATTGCTGGTGGGGCTTAAAACACTACCTACAGGGATGGTGGGATTGCAGGTAAGGCTTGATACACTACCTACAGGGATGATGGGATTGCTAGTAGAGCATGATACACTACCTACAGGGATGGTGGGATTGCTAGTGGTGCTTGATACTCTACCTACAGGGATGGTGGGATTGCTAGTGGTGCTTGATACACTACCTACAGGGATGGTGGGATTGCTAGTGGGGCTTGATACACTACCTACAGGGATGGTGGGATTGCTGGTGGGGCTTGATACACTAAATATGATACTGTTTGTATAGTACACTAAGTATAATACTGTTTGTATAGTACACTAAATATAATACTGTTTGTATAGTACACTAAATATAATACTGTTTGTATAGTAAGCCGCTGTGGCCTAGTGGATAAGGTGCTCGGCTCGTAATCGAGAGGTCCTGGGTTCGACTACCCCCTGGGCACACCACTGTTCTGTCTTTCAGATGAGACAGTAAATACTGAGGTCCTGTGTCATGGTAGACGTGGCACATTAAAGATCCCTCACTGCTTCATGTGGGTCCGTTGCAAAGGTCTAAATCTGTATGCCCCACATCAGGCAGATGCCATCACCATATACATGAAAGATTTGTAGTGTGACGTTAAACAAATATCAATCAATCAATCAATCTGTTTGTACAGTACACTAAATATGATACTGTTTGTAAAGTACACTAAACATAATACTGTTTGTATAGTACATGAAATGTAATACTGTTTGTACAGCACATATATTCTTCTTCAGTCACACTGAATTACAATCTTTTCTGGAACAGTATATCTACAGTACCCTTACGCTATAACCTCATTTGACTTCCTCTATATACGTCAAGACTTATACAATGTGGAACGTCGTATATCTTTCTCATACAAAGAAGAGAGTTGGTATGAGATGAAACCTGACTACATGATAGAATCCAACAGAAAGGAAAATATATCTATAAAGGTACTTAAAAGTGAGAGTGTCGTGAATGTCGAAAGTGGCACATACTGCATTTGATTTCAATGGGTAACAATATGATTGTTTATGTATCCTAAATTCATATACATTTCTGATCACGATTAACAAAATAAAAACATGGAACTATAATTGAAGTTCCAGCTATTCACTTACAGCCAACTCTTGTTTTGATAAAGATTTTACTGCTTTGACAGCTTCATCCTCTATTTTATCCGTGATAACTCTCTGAAAAAATATAATATGAAGAGTATGTCAAAAAGCTTCAAGTTCAAGGCCATAAGATCAAATATCTAAACAAGGTAATTCTCATATCAAAGACTCCAGATGTAGATTGTGATCAGGTTTATCTGACACAGAGGGTAAGAGATGTGTGAACAAGATTTATATCTCCCATGCTTTGCCTTCATAGGAGAGGAAAATAAGTCCCTCAATCTGGCCCCTTGTCCATGACCGTACATGTACACCAAGGGACAACAATTTCATTATAATTGCAGTAAAGCACTTAAGCGGGCACTATTCCTATACATTTCTCTTGAGAATAAATCCCATAGTTCCAAATTCTGCTGTTTGTATGGTTTAAATGTCTCTCAAAGCCTATGAGGTAAAGGCAATAGAATTGACAAAAACAGTCTTCTTTACATCAACAAGGCATTTCTGGTTAAATGAAGCTTAGTATAAACTCAAACTTATAAAATTTAATTGATGTTAACAACACAAACTGCTGCCTTCCTTTCTGTTACTACAAGTTGAAACACCTCATAGAATTTTTTTCAAAAATACCTTTTCTTTTTCCATTCTATTTATATCTTTTTGTATCTCCTCTGCTGTAAGCTGGAACATTTCTACAATTAATAAACTATTAAATAAAAACTGATTGTTTAAATAACTTTATAGTTATTTCATCAGGTTTAGTTTGCTTCATAAGCCAAATTATGTACCTGATACTAAGTCTGAACCAAGCAACAAATAACAGCCAGGGCCACTGGTAACGTCAAAGAATCTGCACAAATAACAGTCAGGCCCACTGGCAACATCAAAGAATCTGCACAGATAACAACCAGGCCCACTGGTAACATCATACAATCTGCACAAATAACAGCCAGGCCCACTGGTAACATCAAACAATCTGCACAAATAACAGCCAGGCCCACTGGCAACATCAAAGAATCTGTACAAATAACAGCCATGTCCACTGGTAACATCAAACAGTCTGTACAAATAACAGCCGGGCCCACTGGTAACATCAAACAATCTGTACAAATAACAGCCAGGCCCACTGGTAACATCAAACAGTCTGTACAAATAACAGCCAGGCCCACTGGTAACATCAAACAGTCTGTACAAATAACAGCCAGGCCCACTGGTAACATCAAACAATCTGCACAAATAACAGCCAGGCCCAATGGTAACATCAAACAATATGCACTATTTCAGCCAGGCCCACAGGTAACATCAAACAATCTGTACAAATAACAGCCAGGCCCACTGGCAACATCAAAGAATCTGTACAAATAACAGCCATGTCCACTGGTAACATCAAACAGTCTGTACAAATAACAGCCGGGCCCACTGGTAACATCAAACAATCTGTACAAATAACAGCCAGGCCCACTGGTAACATCAAACAGTCTGTACAAATAACAGCCAGGCCCACTGGTAACATCAAACAGTCTGTACAAATAACAGCCAGGCCCACTGGTAACATCAAACAATCTGCACAAATAACAGCCAGGCCCAATGGTAACATCAAACAATATGCACTATTTCAGCCAGGCCCACAGGTAACATCAAACAATCTGTACAAATAACAGCCAGGCCCACTGGCAACATCAAAGAATCTGCACTATAACAGCCAGGCCCATGGGTAACATCAAACAGTCTGTACAAATAACAGCCAGGCCCACTGGCAACATCAAACAATCTGTACAAATAACAGCCAGGCCCACTGGTAACATCAAACAGTCTGTACAAATAACAGCCAGGCCCACAGGTAACGTCAAACAATCTGTACAAATAACAGCCTGGCCCACTGGCAACATCTAACAATCTGTACAAATAACAGCTAGGCCCACTGGCAACATCAAACAATCTGTACAAATAACAGCTAGGCCCACTGGTAACATCTAACAATCTGTACAAATAACAGCCAGGCCCACAGGTAACATCTAACAATCTGTACAAATAATAGCCAGGCCCACTGGCAACATCTAACAATCTGTACAAATAACAGCTAGGCCCACTGGTAACATCAAACAATCTGTACAAATAACAGCCAGGCCCACTGGTAACATCTAACAATCTGTACAAATAACAGCCAGGCCCACAGGTAACATCAAACAATCTGTACAAATAACAGCCAGGCCCACTGGCAACATCAAATAATCTGCACTATAACAGCCAGGCCCACTGGTAACATCAAACAGTCTGTACAAATAACAGCCAGGCCCACTGGCAACATCAAACAATCTGTACAAATAACAGCCAGGCCCACTGGTAACATCGAACAATCTGTACAAATAACAGCCAGGCCCACTGGCAACATCTAACAATCTGTACAAATAACAGCCAGGCCCACTGGTAACATCTAACAATCTGTACAAATAACAGCCAGGCCCACTGGTAACATCAAACAGTCTGTACAAATAACAGCCAGGCCCACTGGTAACATCAAACAGTCTGTACAAATAACAGCCAGGCCCACTGGTAACATCAAACAATCTGTACAAATAACAGCTAGGCCCACTGGTAACATCAAATAATCTGCATATATATATAAATATATATATATATATATATATATATATATATATATATATATATATATATATATATATATAAACTGACAGACAAACACATACACAGTAACTGACAGACAAACACATATACAGTAACTGACAGAAATATAAATAAAACTGACAGACAAACACATACACAGTAACTGACAGAAAGATATACATGTATAAAAACTGACAGACAAACACATATACAGTAACTGACAGAAACATATATAAAAACTGACAGACAAACACATATACAGTAACTGACAGAAAGATATACATGTATGAAAACTGACAGACAAACACATATACAGTAACTGACAGAAACATATATAAAAACTGACAGACAAACACATATACAGTAACTGACAGAAACATATATAAAAACTGACAGACAAACACATATACAGTAACTGACAGAAACATATATAAAAACTGACAGACAAACACATATACATGTACAGTAACTGACAGAAAGACATGGAAACCGACAGTCAGAAACAATTATGGAAATGTATGTACAGGCAGATATATGGAAATTAACAGACGGACAGATATATGAAATCTGACATAAAAAGATGTATGGAAACTGATAGACAGATATATGAAAACTGACAGGTAAAATGATACATGGATTCTTACAGGCAAATTAACATATAAAACCTGACAGACAAGCAGATATATTTAAATTAAGTGTCTTATTTTGAATTAGCACATTATATCTCATAAATGCATCAGACATTGTACTTTTATATTCCTGCATGAAAACACGAAATAAGACACTTATTCTATATATATGCGCTTTTAACTCCAAAATATCCTACATAAACTTCCATTTCCTATTTATAAACTGCATCATTAAATCATTTTGGAGGGAATTTATAAATTGAAAGAAACAGCCGGTGTCCCATGACAACATAACGTTTATCCAAAATGACATACTTTCGTCGAATGTCAAGCACTTTAGTGCAAAATACCACTTTAATGACGTCACGCAAGGTTGGAAATGTCGAACCTTTCATTATGACGTCCTAAGTTTAACAATCAAACGTCTGCCAAACATCGCTTTCTGTGTTGAAAAGTGGGTCAAATATGAGGCGTTATGACGTCACCGATCAATGTACTTTATACAGAAATAAAATACATAGGTCTTGATAGCTTTATCTCAGGCAATTACAGTGGTTGTGCATATATATGGAAATGGACAACCACACAAATATATAGAAATGGACAAATATATGGATTCTTACAGACATATATGATAACTGAAAAAATGAGTTTTCATACAGACATATGGAAACTGACACACAAACAGATGTTGACAGACAAACATTACATGGAAACTGACACACAAACTGATATATGGAGCTGAAAGCACCTGGATACCATTATACATTTTATCATAAAGCAGAATTGAGACTGAACAAAACCTTCTATGAACAATTGCTTCCAAGGAAGGAAATGAGAAATTGTTCCACTGCATTGAAGTATTAAAATAAAATTGATACAGACAGGACTGGAAAAAGTTCTAAAACCTGATCTTCTAAATTTGCAAATTAATGTTCACTTCACCAAAGATTCACAAAACATTTGAAAAACAAACATACTAAAAATATTTAAACATAGAAAACAGTAAAGTTAGAACACTGACTGATATCAGACTATTTCATCAATGAAAACATTTTAATATCAGTTGAATATATATACTGTAGGCCTACTTAATTATAAAAAATACTGTAATTTTTAATTATAAAAATACTGTAATTTTTAACCTTGAACTCTTTCTTCATCCTTTGCTCTCTGTCTTTCCTCCTTATCAAAATACCATACAGTTATAGCATACCTGTAATAACAATCAAAATACCATACAGTTATAGCATACCTGTAATAATAATCAAAATACCATACAGTCATAGCATACCTGTAATAATAATCAAAATACCATACAGTTATAGCATACCTGTAATAACAATCAAAATACCATACAGTTATAGCATACCTGTAATAACAATCAAAATACCATACAGTTATAGTACACCTGTAATAATAATCAAAATACCATACAGTTATAGCATACCTGTAATAACAATCAAAATACCATACAGTTATAGCACGCCTGTAATAACAATCAAAATACCATACAGTTATAGCATACCTGTCAAATAATCAAAATACCATACAGTTATAGCATACCTGTAATAACAATCAAAATACCATACAGTTATAGCACGCCTGTAATAATAATCAAAATACCATACAGTTATAGCATACCTGTAATAATAATCAAAATACCATACAGTTATAGCACGCCTGTAATAATAATCAAAATACCATACAGTTATAGCATACCTGTAATAACAATCAAAATACCATACAGTTATAGCACGCCTGTAATAATAATCAAAATACCATACAGTTATAGCATACCTGTAATAATAATCAAAATACCATACAGTTATAGCATACCTGTAATAACAATCAAAATACCATACAGTTATAGCATACCTGTAATGATATTCAAAATACCATACAGCTATAGTATACCTGTTATGATAATTCAAAAACCATACAGTTATAGCACACCTGTAATATAATCAAAATACCATACAGTCATAGCATACCTGTAATGATATTCAAAATACTATACAGCTATAGTATACCTGTTATGATAATTCAAAAATACCATACAGCTATAGTATACCTGTTATGATAATTCAAAAACCATACAGTTATAACACACCTGTAATATAATCAAAATACCATACAATTATAGCATACCTGTAATAATAATCAAAATACCATACAAAGTCTGTGTTAGTCAGGTATTACTCTGATTTATCATCACTGTATATCTGTCAGGAGAGAAGGAATAAATGTATATATATATATAGCACAGTCTGTGTCAGGTATTATGCTGATTTATCATCACTGTATATCTGTGAGGAGAGAAGGAATAAATGTATATATACAGCACAGTCTGTGTCAAGTATTATGCTGATTTATCATCACTGTATATCTGTGAGGAGAGAAGGAATAAATGTATATATACAGCACAGTCTGTGTCAGGTATTATGCTGATTTATCATCACTGTATATCTGTGAGGAGAGAAGGAATAAATGTATATATATAGCACAGTCTGTGTCAGGTATTATGCTGATTTATCATCACTGTATATCTGTGAGGAGAGAAGGAATAAATGTATATATACAGCACAGTCTGTGTCAGGTATTATGCTGATTTATCATCACTGTATATCTGTGAGGAGAGAAGGAATAAATGTATATATACAGCACAGTCTGTGTCAGGTATTATGCTGATTTATCATCACTGTATATTTGTGAGGACAGATGGAATAAATGTATATATATAGCACAGTCTGTGTCAGGTATTATGCTGATTTATCATCACTGTATATCTGTGAGGAGAGAAGGAATAAATGTATATATACAGCACAGTCTGTGTCAGGTATCATGCTGATTTATCATCACTGTATATCTGTGAGGAGAGAAGGAATAAATGTATATATATAGCACAGTCTGTGTCAGGTATTATGCTGATTTATCATCACTGTATATCTGTGAGGAGAGAAGGAATAAATGTATATATATAGCACAGTCTGTGTCGGGTATTATGCTGATTTATCATCACTGTATATCTGTGAGGAGAGAAGGAATAAATGTATATATATAGCACAGTCTGTGTCAGGTATCATGCTGATTTATCATCACTGTATATCTGTGAGGAGAGAAGGAATAAATGTATATATATAGCACAGTCTGTGTCAGGTATTATGCTGATTTATCATCACTGTATATCTGTGAGGAGAGAAGGAATAAATGTATATATATAGCACAGTCTGTGTCAGGTATTATGCTGATTTATCATCACTGTATATCTGTGAGGACAGATGGAATAAATGTATATATATAGCACAGTCTGTGTCGGGTATAATGCTGATTTATCATCACTGTATATCTGTGAGGACAGAAGGAATAAATGTATATATACAGCACAGTCTGTGTCAGGTATTATGCTGATTTATCATCACTGTATATCTGTCAGGAGAGAAGGAATAAATGTATATATATAGCACAGTCTGTGTCATGTATTATGCTGATTTATCATCACTGTATATCTGTGAGGAAAGAAGGAATAAATGTATATATATAGCACAGTCTGTGTCGGGTATTATGCTGATTTATCATCACTGTATATCTGTGAGGACAGATGGAATAAATGTATATATATAGCACAGTCTGTGTCGGGTATAATGCTGATTTATCATCACTGTATATCTGTGAGGACAGAAGGAATAAATGTATATATACAGCACAGTCTGTGTCAGGTATTATGCTGATTTATCATCACTGTATATTTGTGAGGACAGATGGAATAAATGTATATATATAGCACAGTCTGTGTCAGGTATTATGCTGATTTATCATCACTGTATATCTGTGAGGAGAGAAGGAATAAATGTATATATACAGCACAGTCTGTGTCAGGTATCATGCTGATTTATCATCACTGTATATCTGTGAGGAGAGAAGGAATAAATGTATATATATAGCACAGTCTGTGTCAGGTATTATGCTGATTTATCATCACTGTATATCTGTCAGGAGAGAAGGAATAAATGTATATATATAGCACAGTCTGTGTCAGGTATTATGCTGATTTATCATCACTGTATATCTGTGAGGAGAGAAGGAATAAATGTATATATATAGCACAGTCTGTGTCAGGTATTATGCTGATTTATCATCACTGTATATCTGTGAGGAGAGAAGGAATAAATGTATATATATAGCACAGTCTGTGTCAGGTATTATGCTGATTTATCATCACTGTATATCTGTGAGGAGAGAAGGAATAAATGTATATATATAGCACAGTCTGTGTCAGGTATTATGCTGATTTATCATCACTGTATATCTGTGAGGAGAGAAGGAATAAATGTATATATATAGCACAGTCTGTGTCAGGTATTATGCTGATTTATCATCACTGTATATCTGTGAGGAGAGAAGGAATAAATGTATATATATAGCACAGTCTGTGTCGGGTATTATGCTGATTTATCATCACTGTATATCTGTGAGGAGAGAAGGAATAAATGTATATATATAGCACAGTCTGTGTCAGGTATCATGCTGATTTATCATCACTGTATATCTGTGAGGAGAGAAGGAATAAATGTATATATATAGCACAGTCTGTGTCAGGTATTATGCTGATTTATCATCACTGTATATCTGTGAGGAGAGAAGGAATAAATGTATATATATAGCACAGTCTGTGTCGGGTATAATGCTGATTTATCATCACTGTATATCTTTGAGGAGAGAAGGAATAAATGTATATATATAGCACAGTCTGTGTCAGGTATCATGCTGATTTATCATCACTGTATATCTTTGAGGAGAGAAGGAATAAATGTATATATATAGCACAGTCTGTGTCAGGTATTATGCTGATTTATCATCACTGTATATCTGTGAGGAGAGAAGGAATAAATGTATATATATAGCACAGTCTGTGTCGGGTATAATGCTGATTTATCATCACTGTATATCTTTGAGGAGAGAAGGAATAAATGTATATATATAGCACAGTCTGTGTCAGGTATCATGCTGATTTATCATCACTGTATATCTGTGAGGAGAGAAGGAATAAATGTATATATATAGCACAGTCTGTGTCAGGTATTATGCTGATTTATCATCACTGTATATCTGTGAGGAGAGAAGGAATAAATGTATATATATAGCACAGTCTGTGTCGGGTATTATGCTGATTTATCATCACGGTATATCTGTGAGGAGAGAAGGAATAAATGTATATATACAGCACAGTCTGTGTCAGGTATTACTCTGATTTATCATCACAGTATATCTGGTTAGATTCGCAGGAAGGAGAGAAGGAGTATATTTCCATACTGCTGTTCTACCATTAATATAATAAGGTTTGACCTTATCTTATTGATATTCAAAATTACTAATAGACTTTTACATAACAAGTTAACTTGACAGTTCCAATCAAATTAAATGGCACAATTTCCATAAGGGTATCAAACATTTTCAATGTTTTACAATTTTGATAAATTTCCAAGCCGTAAGCCTTACACATGCTATTTTATGTCTAAAAGGTTCATAATTATTATTGTCCAATTTTTTTCAAGAGAAATAAATTACTATCTTTTACAAACTTGAAATACTTCAGATCTCAACATAAAATTTGCTGTGTCATCTACAACGATGTACTGTAGAGGACATTCATCAACTCCTGGAAATCTCAGGTGTCGGCTGAAACCAACAGAACATTTCACAAAATTTCGCCAAAGCTTTTACGAAATTTTTCAGAATGTTGATAACATTTACCTAGACAGAATATGACTTTAAACTTCAGTAAATCACTAACAGACCACTTGAAGATCCAACACATTGTATTATAATCTATCTTTCAGAAAAAAAACAAACAAACTTATACCTAAAATATCTTAATTCCGAATGTAAACTCTACAATAAGGTGGACACATCTAGTAATTAAATCTCCAGGTTTGATATTTTTTCCTCAATAAATATTTCAGTTTTAGATAAATCCTATTTTCTAAATAACAATTGTACGAGTCCATGCTAAGGGTACACAACAAATCTAGGCATCAAGTAAGATAAACAACTGAAGTCCATGAAAGGCTACAAAATTACACCAGGTCAAGCATTGACCTCTGAAACAATTTTATGTCTGATCTAGAATAAGATAATGTACCTTGATTTATAGAATAAAATAATGTACCTTGATTTACAGAATAAAATAATGTACCTTGATTTATAGAATAAGATAATGTACCTTGATTTATAGAATAAAATAATGTACCTTGATTTATAGAAAAAAATAATGTACCTTGATTTATAGAATTAAATAAAGTACCTTGATTTACAGAATAAAATAATGTACCTTGATTTATAGAATAAAATAATGTACCTTGATTTATAGGCAGGCTGAACTTCATGGGGATTGCGTTGATCTGACCAGAAAAACAACATTCTGTTAAACAGCGGTGGTACATCATGGTAAATGTCTGTAGTACCTTCAAATATCCGCAACAGGCCACCATGTTTCTGTTACATGTATAAAAACAACCCTAAGATATACAGCATGAGTTAAGCATACAAGAAAGGTGAGAGATGAGATATTGATTGTATGCAATTAAAGGTTATCATTTTAAACCATAAATTTAAGTAACGGTGGCTACTTTATAAAAGGATATACTAGGAAATGTGGTGAGCAAAAGGAGGAGCTCCAGAAAGTCAGCCAATGAAATTCACCTGCAGATACATGTAAATAGGTAGGCCTTGGAAATATAAGAAAATCAATACAAATAATTTCAGTCAGATGATTCAAACTTTTCATTTTGCATGTTAGAATGGATCTTTCCAAATATAGGCATAATATTATGGATAACTGGCACCTCTTATCAGTTTTTTTTTCACATGCCATGGTCCAAGAAAGACAACTCCTGTTTTAGCTGTACATTACCAGACACTTGTTACCTAGGTTATCTCGCAGTTGAATATAGCTAGCCTACCTGCTGAAAAAATTAAATTAACAGAATATTCACTTTCTCCAAATGACATGAATTTTGAACCAAAGGCAAAAATAAGGAAAGTAAATGGCCCTGGCCATTGTAGCCAATCAGTTTCTATCAGATAATTCAAATCTAACAGATATCTTTCCAAGAAAAAACATTATGATAATTATTTTTGTCTCCGTTCTCTCTTACACATACATGTATATACCTGTACATCCCAATCCATATTGAGATATAATATACAGGTAACAATGCGGCCATCTTTGTTGGGATTGTCAACATGTCTTTTGTAAAATGTGCCATTCCCAGGGTAACAGGACAACATGGCCTGAAAATAAATCAAGATTTTATAATTACCTAATTCACACAACTATAAATTATATATTATCAGTAAAATGATCCTAACTGTTTGGCAAGATACTTTATGATTTGTTTTTCAAATAAAATACATGCGCATTTTGTAAACGGTTACCTAATGGTCAATCTTTGGTTTCTTTAACATTAATAATAAATGCATGTGGTGGTGAACCATTTCAACAGAAATTATTCAAAAATATGTTATTATACATGGCTTTAAGTAGAATTATCTTAATTCTCTATAAGCGCAAATCTACACTGAAGGCAATATCAAGCATTATTCAGTCATTTCATTAGACAAAGTTATAACTTCCCATCTGGGACAGTTTCTGACGTAAAAGAAATATCAAATTCTATGGAAATCAATTAAAACTGTGGGAAATGATAGTCTACACATCATGTTTTCCCAGGAAACTGATGACGTCATAACTTTTATACAGCAGATACCGACCCAAATGGGAAATAACTCTGTTTAAGGAAAAGATTCAATATACAGCAGTATACCTTTGTTCTACCATTTATGCATATTTTTGGCTGTAAGGAACTAAATACTGTCATAATAGAATCCATTTTCTTCACAACTTTGGTTATATTTGGAATATATGTTTCATTTCCTTCAATCCATACGATCTTATCACTGCGAATGCTGTGCTCGGTCACTTTCATTTCCTCTTTACCACTTGTTCTACCTCCTGACAACTGACCAGATACAAAAGTGTCACCAATCTCAAAAGAGTCAATTTCTTTCAGCATCGACTTAAGATGCGACTTTGTAAAAACTCCATCAACAACACAATAGTTTTGTTTGTTTAACGTTTGTGAAACCAATTTACCCAATGATTCAGCATCATGAAAGTTAGGAGCATTAAATACTTCTGGTCTGAGTGGTCTTTCATCAAATGGAATGGCACCATTTTCTCTAGAGTCATCGGATGTGTTGCTGTGCTGGTTTGACTGAACAGAATTTACTCTGACCGTACATGAATTTTTGTCATTTGGGGAAATACTTTGACATTCAAGTTTATGTTTAGACCAGTCTTGCATTTGGTGTTCCCTTCCACAATAAAATGTCTGTCTGCATCTTGTACAACGCTTCAAATTTGTGTTAGAGTGACAAACTTTACATGCATGGGCCATTATTGTTTATATTGACAATGAGGGTCGTATTCGACTAAAATTATTTCTGTTCTAGATTTTGAAAATGACAAATCAAATGTCCGTATATTTAACCCTACTGGCAAGACCTTTTCAAATACTTTTTTTAAATTTTAGATTACTTGAACTGTTAGCAAATATTGTTATCTTGGTATATGATAAAATGTAATGAAAAATTCAGTTAGAGCCACGGTAGGACTTATCACTCAAGATTACAGTTTCCCACATGTTGAAAACTTTTTTTATTCATCGATCAAACTTCTGTCATAAATTTTCTACTGGTAGCCGACCAATGCTTCTTCTTCTTCTTCTTCTTCTTCTTCTTCTTCTTCTTCTTTCTGTATAAGTGCAGGACTCTTGAGGGAGTGTAAATATGCACTGGCGCATGACGAATACGGCTAAAACCTTCCGGCAATGTTTACAATTTTTAAAAAACGGTTAAATAATTATGACGTTTACAGCTGACTGGAGCATGCTGCAGCGCTGAGGTTGTCATAAGCAGCATGTGGAATGCCTCGATAGTTTTGGCTGTCCTCATGGATGATGGTACTCTGTTCCAGTCTCTGATGGTGCAGGGAAGAAAGATTTGTTGTATAATTCCTTTGATACAGTTATCTGTAGGTAATTCAGTCCCAATCTTGTCCTGTTGTCACCAGGTATCTGGTACTTTACTCCTGTTTTCACCAGGTATCTGGTACTTTACTCCTGTTTTCACCAGGTATCTGGTACTTTGCTCCTGTTGTCACCAGGTATCTAGTACTTTACTCCTGTTGTCACCTGATGTTTCTGGTACTTTGCTCCTGTTGTCACCAGGTATCTGGTACTTTGCTCCTGTTGTCACCAGGTATCTGGTACTTTGCTCCTGTTGTCACCAGGTATCTGGTACTTTGCTCCTGTTATCACCAGGTATCTGGTACTTTGCTCCTGTTGTCACCAGGTATCTGGTACTTTACTCCTGTTGTCACCAGGTATCTGGTACTTTACTCCTGTTGTCACCAGGTATCTGGTACTTTGCTCCTGTTATCACCAGGTATCTGGTACTTTGCTCCTGTTATCACCAGGTATCTGGTACTTTGCTCCTGTTGTCACCAGGTATCTGGTACTTTACTCCTGTTGTCACCAGGTATCTGGTACTTTGCTCCTGTTATCACCAGGTATCTGGTACTTTACTCCTGTTATCACGGGTGCAGGTATCAGGTACTTTGCTCCTTCAATATCCACTAAATCATGGGAGATTTTAAACATCATAACTAGCCTGGATGTTATAAGGCGATGTTCAAGAGTGTCCGATCGAAGGTCTTCAACTATGGATGTCAATGACAGCTGTCATGCACCCTGGACTACGGTCTTTGTTGTTCAGTGTTGCAAAACGGGTCGCGCTCCTTTGGACTCCCTAGAGCCATGATGTGGACTCGCTGGTATAGATCCCACACTGTGCTGGCGTACTCCACAGTGGGCCAGACCATTGTCTGGTATGCCATGGACTTGATGTCGGGTTTGCATCCCTGGAGGTTCCTTTTGGTGAATCTTAGGGTTTTGGTGGCCTTGGTTCTGATGTTGGAGATATGTTCGTTCCATCGCAGCTTATGATGAATGGTAATACTCAGGTACTTGACACTTCTGATGTCCTCCAGAATGTGGCCATGCAATATATACTCGGTAAGCCAACCAGTACAATGTGATGTCTACAGCGCATTGATCTAAACTGACGTAAACAGCTCTGAAGACAAACTATCATTAGGAGATGTAGATTAAGTCATTAAAATACGTAACAATTTCTGCTTACAGTAATCAGAACAATGATAAAGCAGAAAAATAATGAAGTGGGTTTTTATTAATTTGAAACTTATTAGAGAACAAAGTGCTGCTACTATAACTCCAAAACGGTAAGTTACAAAAAGGTCAGCACTGGGAGTCAAGGTCAAGGTCATGAGATACACAAATCTAATAAGAATCATTTTTGCGACGTATGATCTCTCTCTGTCTGTGCATATAAAAGTTGACGAGCAGACACCAAAATTTTACTGGCGATCTTGCCCTTGGGGATTTGACCTGAATTGGGAAGTGGGAAACAAAAAATCGAAGATGTGTTTGTGGAACATGCATGAATACTTCCGACGGCAATAACGTCCAAATAAGATAAATTTTGCAGTGTTCTATATCTTGATTACACCCCACCCTATGGGAATACGTATGTGAAATGTGAAAACCCTGCCTCTTACAATTCAAAAGTTATAACTAATTTTAATTTCTTTTTAAATGTAGTACGAAGGTCAAGGTCGAAGCCACTACATCAGTGACCTTGGTGTAATCTGCTTTATTGGCGGACTCATGCATGCCAAATATGAAGTATCTATCTCTCACGGTTCAAATATTATGGCGAAGGTTAAAGTTGACAACAGAACCAACCCCCCCCCCCCCCCCAAAAAAAAAAAAAAAAAAAAAAAAAAGCAGAAGAAGAAGAAGAAGAAGCATACAGACAGGACAAAAACAATATGCCCCCGACCTATCGATCCAGGGACATAAAAACCCTGAGGTTTTATATGCATGCAAAGATATCATGAAAAGAAATAAGGGAACAACCATGTGATTTTAGTGGGGACATCATTTTTGCAAGCTGTTTTTTGTTTGTGGTTGGTCTTTTTTTTTTATTTATTTATTTATTATTTTTTTTTTTTTTTTTGTTTTTTGTTTTTTGTTTTTGTTTTTGTTTTTTTTTTTTGGGGGGGGGGGTGCCTATTTTCCGAGCCAGAATTTTTTGCCAATATTCAGAGCCTGAGTATTTATTTTGTCACTTATTCTTGAAACTTAGCATACGTATAAGCGGGCGAGGGTACGAAAAAATTTTGGCGTCAGCAATCAAACATACCGTATGTACCCCCAAAATTCCCACAGCCCCTCTGGCCTTTACCATATATACTACAACCCCGTTTTCACTTACCCCCTGTCTGGATAATTTTCTTATTTATTATTTATTATTTACCAACCCTTTGGGCTTGAAAATTTATATTCCTTATATTGCAGAAATTGTACACTTTATCGTGCACTATTGTTCTTCTCATTGTTCACTGTGTACATGTCATTGTTCACTCTGCACATTTCATGTTCACTGTGTATATCTCACCATACACTGTGCCCATCTCACCGTTCACTGTGTACATCTCATTGTTCACTGTGTACATCTCATTGTTCAATGTGTACATCTCGTTTACGTGCACATCTTATCGTGTACTGTGTACATATCATTCATTGTGTACATCTCACCGTGCACCTTCTACATCTCATCGTATATTGTGTACATCTCACTGTGGACTGACTACATCTCATCATTCATTGTGTACATCACATGGTGCACTGTCTTCATCTCATCGTATATTGTGTACATCTCACCATGGACTGACTACATCTCATCGTATATTGTGTACATCTCACCGTGCACTGTCTACATCTCATCGTATATTGTGTACATCTCACCGTGCACTGTCTACATCTCATCGTATATTGTGTACATCTCACCGTGCACTGTCTACATCTCATCGTATATTGTGTACATCTCACCGTGCACTGTCTACATCTCATCGTATATTGTGTACATCTCACCATGCACTGTCTACATCTCATCATACATTGTGAACATCTCACCATGGACTGACTACATCTCATTGTACATTGTGTACATCTCACCGTGGAATGACTGCATCTCATCGTATATTGTGTACATCTTAACGTGCACTGCCTACATCTCATCGTACATTGTGTACATCTCAACGTGGACTGACTGCATCTCATCGTATATTGTGTACATCTCACCGTGCACTGTCTACATCTCATCGTATAATGTGTACATCTCACCATGCACTGTCTACATCTCATCGTATATTGTGTACATCTCTTCGTGCACTGTCTACATCTCATCATACATTGTGTACATTACACCGTTCACTATGTACATCTCACCATGCACTGTCTACATCTCATCACCCACTGTGTACATTTCACCATTCACTGTATATATCTCACTGTTCAGAGTGTACATCTCACTGTGCACATCTCATCATTCACAGTGTACATCTCACCGTTCACTATGTATGTGAAAAGTCACAAAGAATGTCCACCTAGGTATTTGGTAAATGTCACAAAAAATGTCTACCAAGGTATATTGTTAATGTCACAGTAAATGTGTACTTTTAAAAACATTGTTGTGAATGTGACAATGAGTGTCTACCTAGGTATATTGTTGTGAATGTGACAATGAGTGTCTACCTAGGTATATTGTTGTGAATGTGACATTGAGTGCCTACCTAGGAATATTGTTGTGAATATGACAATGAATGTCTACCTAGATACATTGTTAATGTCAACCTAGGTATATTGTTGTGAATGTGACATTGAATGTCTACCTAGGTATACTGTTGTGAATGTGACAGTGAGTGTCTACCTAGGTATATTGTTATGAATGTGACAGTGAATGTCTAGCTAGGAATATTGTTGTGAATTTGACAGTGAGTGTCTACCTAGGTCCATTGTTATGAATGTGAGTATCTACCTATGTATATTGTTGTGAATGTGACAGTGAGTGTCTACCTAGGTATATTGTTGTGAATGTGAGTGTCTACCTAGGTATATTATTGTGAATGTGACATTGAGTGTCTACCTAGGTATATTGTTGTGAATGTGACATTGAATGTCTACCTAAGTATACTGTTGTGAATGCAACAGTGTCTACCTGAGTAAATTGTTAATGTGACAGTGAGTGTCTACCTAGGTATATTGTTGTGAATGTGACATTGAATGTCTACCTAGGTATATTGTAGTGAATGTGACAGTGAGTGTCTACCTTGGTATATTGTTGTGAATGTGACAGTGAGTGTCTACCTTGGTATATTGTTGTGAATGTGACAGTGAGTGTCTACCTAGGTATATTGTTGTGAATGTGACAATGAATGTGTACCTAGGTATATTGCTGTGAATGTGACAGTGAGTGTCTACCTAGGTATATTGTTGTGAATGTGACAGTGAGTGTCTACCTTGGTATATTGTTGTGAATGTGACAGTGAGTGTCTACCTATGTATATTGTTATGAATGTGACAGCGAGTGTCTACCTAGGTATATTGCTGTGAATGTGACAGTGAGTGTCTACCTTGGTATATTGTTGTGAATGTGACAGTGAGTGTCTACCTAGGTATATTGTTGTGAATGTGACAGTGAGTGTCTACCTTGGTATATTGTTGTGAATGTGACAGTGAGTGTCTACCTATGTATATTGTTGTGAATGTGACAGTGAGTGTCTATCTAGGTATATTGCTGTGAATGTGACAGTGAGTGTCTACCTAGGTATATTGTTGTGAATGTGACAGTGAGTGTCTACCTTGGTATATTGTTGTGAATGTCACGATGACTTTATATAAATTACTTTAATATTACACAGAATACATGCAATATAAACAGATAACTGTTACATATAACAATATTGTCACTTGGAAAGGAGTAACACAAAAAATCAATTGGCTAAATACTATGTGTTTTATCTGGATCTTTTATTTAATCATCAACAAACCTCAAACATAATCATGTCAGTGTACAAACATAATCATGTCAGTGTGCAAACATAATCATGTCAGTGTACAAATGTAATCATGTCAGTGTACAAACATAATCATGTCAGTGTACAAACGTAATCATGTCAGTGTACAAACATAATCATGTCAGTGTACAAACATAATCATGTCAGTGTACAAACTGTAATCATGTCAGTGTACAAACATAATCATGTCAGTGTACAAACATAATCATGTCAGTGTACAAACTGTAATCATGTCAATGTACAAACATAATCATGTCAGTGTACAAACATAATCATGTCAGTGTACAAATGTAACCATGTCAGTGTACAAACATAATCATGTCAGTGTACAAACATAATCATGTCAGTGTACAAACCGTTATATCTTAAACATTGCACTAATATATAATAATTTTACAGAATGCCATATTTCTCATGTAACTCTGATACAATATAATTTTACAGAATGACAAATTTCTCATGTCACTCACATATTACTGGTATAAAATTTTACAGAATGACATATTTCTCATGGCACTCTGATATGATATCACTTTATGGAATGACATATTTCTCATATAACACCAATATACATGTATCATAGTTTTACAGAATGCTATATTTCTCATCTCAGATTTACTGACGGACAAATTTATGTTTACATGTTCTGATTTTTCATCTCACTGGATAGATTAAAATTCATTTCCAAATCAATAAATTTAGTTTCATTAATTTGTATAGGAATCTGCATTCATCTGGTTTGAAACAACAACCTAGTATCTTTTTGGCAACATGTAATGTCAGTATAAGATTAAAACTTATAGAAAGTACAAAACGACAGTAATTTCTTCATAAATTCTGAAACATCTCCATTAGCCTTCTTTTTCATCTTCTTTTCCATTTGTCGGCTTTCTGTATTTGCCTTTTTCTATGCAGGTTTCTCAGATTTTGATTTTTTATTTGTTGCCTAGTCAATTTCCTTATGACCTTCACCTTTAGGAAGACTTCTGAATGGAACAGATTCTGTAATTCTTGTTGGGCTTCTCTTTCTATAGACATTATACTTCGAAAATTTACTCCCATCAAGTTTTTCTGAAATTTGTAATAAAATAAAAAGAATTTGATTGATGAACGATATCAAAAGGTAGAACAGTGTTAGACAGAAATAGTTTGCATTATAGCCATTGAAGATTAAACAAAACCTTTGAGAATCAACATATTCAAAATTCCTAAACAGAAAATAGGAATAAAAGGGGTGTTTGTATATTTATATTTGAACTTTTTGTGAAAATATTAAAAGCAAAATTTTTGAAAATACCACATAAATCAGAAAACTGGTCTTAGTTACCCTGTATGAATGAATTTTATGAATCCCACTATTACCTTTCAGTTACAATGTAGTGCCAAATATTCATGATGGAAACATAGAGTAAACAATCAATCTTTAACCAAAAATATCTACATGATAATTTCCTGTCATGACATAACTTATACTAAATATACTGAGTAAGTAACAGAAGACATTCACATTATATTTTATTCACTCACCATTAAGTAAGAATTTGACGACTCCAGTATCATTTCTATCACTAGGGTATCTTCATCATTTCTGTACCATGTGACTACCTCCTACAAGTAAAGAGATGTGCCATGAAAATATTATTGTGATTGCTTGTTATATTTCTATAGATTTTTCAGGTATTTGGTGGCATCATTGCAGTAACTATATAGTGGAAGCACTTGCCATAACCATGACAACCACATTGTGGGTGACCCATCATTGTTCATTATTAGTATTTTAAAAGATTTCAAAGAAGAGATGCATTGAAATACTAATCAATCATAATATTCTGAGAATGCAGTGTAGAATAGATCCTGGGCTGACAAAGAGAAAGTAAACAGAATACGCTTTAGTATGTCAAACATTAAGACATGTTTTTATTTGTGTGTTAATTAATGATTTTTCTTTGTTGGTAACCATAAAGTGTTTCACTCATACACTACTTCATTTCTTTCTTTGGTTATGTGTGATTTATCATTACAATGTGTTCAATCAAAATTAGATTCCTTCCAGTAAGGTTCTCTACTGGTCTACTACTACTGGTCTACCTTCCAGTAAGGTTCTCTACTGCTCTACTACTACTGGTCTACCTTCCAGTAAGGTTCTCTACTGGTCTACTACTACTGGTCTACCTTCCAGTAAGGTTCTCTACTGGTCTACTACTACTGGTCTACCTTCCAGTAAGGTTCTCTACTGGTCTACTACTACTGGTCTACCTTCCAGTAAGGTTCTCTACTGCTCTACTACTACTGGTCTACCTTCCAGTAAGGTTCTCTACTGGTCTACTACTACTGGTCTACCTTCCAGTAAGGAACTCTACTGGTCTACCTTCCAGTAAGGAACTCTACTGGTCTACCTTCCAGTAAGGAACTCTACTGGTCTACCTTCCAGTAAGGTACTCTACTGGTCTACCTTCCAGTAAGGTACTCTACTGGTCTACCTTCCAGTAAGGAACTCTACTGGTCTACCTTCCAGTAAGGTACTCTACTGGTCTACCTTCCAGTAAGGAACTCTACTGGTCTACCTTCCAGTAAGGAACTCTACTGGTCTACCTTCCAGTAAGGAACTCTACTGGTCTACCTTCCAGTAAGGAACTCTACTGGTCTACCTTCCAGTAAGGAACTCTACTGGTCTACCTTCCAGTAAGGTACTCTACTGGTCTACCTTCCAGTAAGGTACTCTACTGGTCTACCTTCCAGTAAGGTACTCTACTGGTCTACCTTCCAGTAAGGTACTCTACTGGTCTACCTTCCAGTAAGGTACTCTACTGGTCTACCTTCCAGTAAGGAACTCTACTGGTCTACCTTCCAGTAAGGAACTCTACTGGTCTACCTTCCAGTAAGGAACTCTACTGGTCTACCTTCCAGTAAGGAACTCTACTGGTCTACCTTCCAGTAAGGAACTCTACTGGTCTACCTTCCAGTAAGGAACTCTACTGGTCTACCTTCCAGTAAGGAACTCTACTGGTCTACCTTCCAGTAAGGTACTCTACTGGTCTACCTTCCAGTAAGGTACTCTACTGGTCTACCTTCCAGTAAGGTACTCTACTGGTCTACCTTCCAGTAAGGAACTCTACTGGTCTACCTTCCAGTAAGGTACTCTACTGGTCTACCTTCCAGTAAGGAACTCTACTGGTCTACCTTCCAGTAAGGAACTCTACTGGTCTACTACTACTGGTCTACCTTCCAGTAAGGAACTCTACTGGTCTACCTTCCAGTAAGGAACTCTACTGGTCTACCTTCCAGTAAGGAACTCTACTGGTCTACCTTCCAGTAAGGAACTCTACTGGTCTACCTTCCAGTAAGGTACTCTACTGGTCTACCTTCCAGTAAGGTACTCTACTGGTCTACCTTCCAGTAAGGTACTCTACTGGTCTACCTTCCAGTAAGGTACTCTACTGGTCTACCTTCCAGTAAGGAACTCTACTGGTCTACCTTCCAGTAAGGTACTCTACTGGTCTACCTTCCAGTAAGGAACTCTACTGGTCTACCTTCCAGTAAGGAACTCTACTGGTCTACCTTCCAGTAAGGAACTCTACTGGTCTACCTTCCAGTAAGGAACTCTACTGGTCTACCTTCCAGTAAGGAACTCTACTGGTCTACCTTCCAGTAAGGAACTCTACTGGTCTACCTTCCAGTAAGGTACTCTACTGGTCTACCTTCCAGTAAGGTACTCTACTGGTCTACCTTCCAGTAAGGTACTCTACTGGTCTACCTTCCAGTAAGGAACTCTACTGGTCTACCTTCCAGTAAGGAACTCTACTGGTCTACCTTCCAGTAAGGAACTCTACTGGTCTACCTTCCAGTAAGGAACTCTACTGGTCTACCTTCCAGTAAGGAACTCTACTGGTCTACCTTCCAGTAAGGTACTCTACTGGTCTACCTTCCAGTAAGGAACTCTACTGGTCTACCTTCCAGTAAGGTACTCTACTGGTCTACCTTCCAGTAAGGAACTCTACTGGTCTACCTTCCAGTAAGGAACTCTACTGGTCTACCTTCCAGTAAGGAACTCTACTGGTCTACCTTCCAGTAAGGTACTCTACTGGTCTACCTTCCAGTAAGGTACTCTACTGGTCTACCTTCCAGTAAGGAACTCTACTGGTCTACCTTCCAGTAAGGTACTCTACTGGTCTACCTTCCAGTAAGGAACTCTACTGGTCTACCTTCCAGTAAGGAACTCTACTGGTCTACCTTCCAGTAAGGAACTCTACTGGTCTACTACTACTGGTCTACCTTCCAGTAAGGAACTCTACTGGTCTACCTTCCAGTAAGGTACTCTACTGGTCTACCTTCCAGTAAGGAACTCTACTGGTCTACCTTCCAGTAAGGAACTCTACTGGTCTACCTTCCAGTAAGGTTCTCTACTGGTCTACTACTACTGGTCTACCTTCCAGTAAGGTTCTCTACTGGTCTACCTTCCAGTAAGGAACTCTTCTGGTCTACCTTCCAGTAAGGTACTCTACTGGTCTACCTTCCAGTAAGGAACTCTACTGGTCTACCTTCCAGTAAGGTACTCTACTGGTCTACCTTCCAGTAAGGAACTCTACTGGTCTACCTTCCAGTAAGGAACTCTACTGGTCTACCTTCCAGTAAGGTTCTCTACTGGTCTACTACTACTGGTCTACCTTCCAGTAAGGTTCTCTACTGGTCTACCTTCCAGTAAGGAACTCTTCTGGTCTACCTTCCAGTAAGGTACTCTACTGGTCTACCTTCCAGTAAGGAACTCTACTGGTCTACCTTCCAGTAAGGTACTCTACTGGTCTACCTTCCAGTAAGGAACTCTACTGGTCTACCTTCCAGTAAGGAACTCTACTGGTCTACCTTCCAGTAAGGTACTCTACTGGTCTACTCACAGGAAGGGGATGTAAAGATGATCTCTATATCATCATTTACTTAACAGAACAGAAAAGTTTGGTAGGTTGAAACATGAGACACGTCTCTCGTAGAATTTACATCATGAATACATTATTCCTAAAAAGTTTTGCACTAAAAAGTTTCATCAAAATTGCTATGAAAATTAGCTAAAAATCCAGATCTAATATTTTCAAAATGGCTGCATTATTTGTTAAGTAGAACTATTTTTTCACATACATGCCATTAAATAATATCATATTTTCATCTTCCAGGTATCAACTGTATTAATCGAATTACTATGAAAAAGAAAAAGAAAATCCTATTCTAGGATTTTCAAAATGCACCAACATCTATATTGTTAAAAAAATGAGGTATATCTATTTCAGACTAAGAAAAACCTAGTACTTACTGGAAATATTCTGAAAGGAGTGTCCCCAGGAACAATGTCCAGGATTTTTTCCCAGACAATCATTCTAGCCATTTCTTGAGGATTCTCATCAGACAAAATTTCACTGTTGAACACCCAGTCTCCCGGTTTTGCATTCAGGAGAAAATATTTCTGTAAAATAGAAATACAGGAAGAACATTTTAGCACAAAGTTTTAAGGGAATAAATAATTTTTTACTAAATTTAATCAAAATAAATATCTCTTTTTCAAAAACCCAAATGAATTTTATAGAATTTATTTTCAAAATTTCAATTAATTAACAAGAGCAACACAAACACCATAAGTTTTTTGTGAACAAGGACGATGACACCAATGCACAAGGCTATGACAATAGCTCTTCACACAATTTGTCCCGGCAAGCTAAAAAGTACATTACCTAGAAAAGACTACTCTCTTTATAGAGTAATGGTTCACTTCCCTCTCTAGCACCTCTAATACATTAGCACAATATGACAACTCTGCAATATCAGTACAACCTGACAGCCCTGACACATTGGTACAACCTGACACCCCTGATACATTAATACAACCTGACACCCCTGATACATTAGTACAACCTGACATCCCTGATACATTAGTACAACCTGACGGCCCTGATACATTGGTACAACCTGACACCCCTGATACATTAGTACAACCTGACACCCCTGATACATAAAAGAGAAAACAGAAGACATCTGACAAAACTGTATGGCACAAATCACAAAAGACCTGTACACAAAAATGGTAACAGTAGAATATACACGGAAAAACGACATAAAAAAATATTCAATTGTGCTGCGGTTACAATACCGAATTAGGACGGTCAATTGAAGTAACAAATGTCATTCAATTGGTATGGTTAACCAGTTTACAGGTGCCCACCTTCCCACTCAATGCGAAAGCAGCACAATCAAAGGACACACTAAGTACAACCTGATAGTCCTGATACATTATTACAACATGACAACCCTGATCAAATTATTACAACAAGACAACCCTGATCAAATTATTACAACAAGATAACCCTGATCAAATTATTACAACAAGATAACCCGATCAAATTATTACAACATGACAACCCTGATCAAATTATCACAACAAGATAGCCCTGATCAAATTATCACAACAAGATAGCCCTGATCAAATTATTACAACATGACAACCCTGATCAAATTATTACAACATGACAACCCTGATCAAATTATTACAACATGACAACAATGATCAAATTATTACAACATGACAACCCTGATCAAATTAGTACAACATGACAACCCTGATCATATTATTACAACTTAACAACCCTGATCAAATTATTTATGTAACTCTAATAAGTCCATACATACATATTACCAAGTACTACAGGAGTCACTGTTTTCATCACAAAATTCCTGACCTATACATCTATAAATATGACCAAAAAACAGGTTACATTCAGCAAATATTCTAATAACAACATGTATTATGGCAACAGAGTAATTCACAGCAACCTGATCCAACACCAATAAAAACTCAATCAAACAGGAAATATCAGCTAGACATCTACAATTTATTGTGCATACAAATACAATTACTGAAGTCTGTACTGTGGAACCCTTGACCTCTGACTATAAATGTCACAAGATTTACATTTCTTACAGTAAATGTGTTATACATGTTTTCATGATCCTATAGCTCAATGTACGGTAGTTTGTTTACAGGTAGTTTGTTTACAGGTAGTTTGTTTACAGGGCATACACTGCTTCAGATACTAACTTTCATTATTATATCTCATTGACTTTGACCAAGGGCCCTTAAAATCAATTATTAATTTCTTACCCTGGGGATGCTGATATACTTATTATAAGATCATGATGTTTCCCCTGAATGTTACCTACACCAAGCTTGAAGATGTGAAATGTTGTGTTTTCACTGTTGAGAGAATGAAATGCCTACCCTTAGTACGTTTACTCCATCGTCCATTTTAGCTGAGATCATGAACACATCGGAAAAAAATGGCCAACCCCTGACCTCCTGTAAAATGGGATCAAGGTCATTAACACGCTTAATATAAGAATCCATTTCTTCTCTTAACATTTTTTGAATGACTTTATCATCTGTGACGTCCAGAGGTGACAAAGAATCACAGGTACTGGTTTCACTTGACCAGCTTTCAGTAACATCCAGTGAAGTTTCAGTTACTACAGAATCTACAGGCACATCTGTTCTATACACATCCATAGTAGAGTCTACATGGTCTAACAACAACTTTTCTTCAAGAGATAAATTACATTCATCAGTATCTGATTCCTTCAGTTTCTGTAGAGCTTCATGCTTTTTCCTTTGAATATGTTTTTCAATGACCCTGGCTTTGAGAATTTCCTCCTCTTCTTGTTTGCTTTTCTTTTTACTGCCTATCATGGGCATTGCACTTGTTGCCTGATTTTCAATTTTTCCTAATGTCAAATTACGAGTCACTTCTAAAAGATTAGTCTTATTTACAACAGCATCTACCTGAAATGAAATAAACAAGTTTTTGTGTTTGTAGTTACTCAACCCTGCCAGTACTAACTTTTGTTGGTTTAAACACTATTTATTCAAAGTAACTTGCAATAATACAATCATTACAATGCCATATATAAACAGTACAAGGATTGAGCAACAAGTGATGAAACTTATAGCTCTCTCAATTTTGTTTCTTTGTAGTTTAACCCCCTCCCTCCCCCAAATAGTACTCTATCTTGTTTGTTTCTTGTCTTTAATGCCACTTTCCAGTGTTCCATTTTGTTTGCTTGTAGTCTCCAATGCCAAATTTAGTACTACATTTTGTTTGCAGTATTTCATCTTTTTCTTGACTTTGTGTGTTCGCACTTCTTATGTTTATACTCTCATGAGTTGATTTCTTTTTTTAGCTTTACTCTGCTTTCCAGATTTGTATTGTTTGTCTGAAGTTTAACATCATTTTCTGGACTATATTCTGTGAATGATTTAATTTCATTTTCTAGACTTTATTCTGTTTGTTGTTTAGCGTCATTTTCAGGACTACATTTCATCTGCTATGCTACTTTTGAGACATTTTTTAACTTAGATATCATTTTGTTTGTCTGATTGATTTTTGTTTAACGTCACACCATGAATATTTCACGTATATGGTGACGGCCTGTTTGTCTGAAGTTTCTGTCATGTTCAATACCATATTTTCTGTCATGTATGCCACCTTCAAGACTTAATTTGGTCTGAGGTCTTGTACCACTTTCAGTTGTCCTTTTTCGCTTGTCTGTTCAAGATTTTTTATGCCACTTCTGGGGCTCTATTTTTTGTGGTTTACATCATTTAAGGACATAATTATGTTTGTAGTTTTACATCACTTTCTTTGTAGTTTTTGTCACTTAAGAAGAATTTCATTACCCCCTTGTGTAACTTTGTTGCAGAAAGTGTATAGTAATACCATCAATACTAAAGCAATCCTTCCAAAACATTGTATTGTAGGTATCAATTACATTAGGTATCTATTTAAACAAAGCAAGTATAAAGATTCCAATAATTTCATGATATGACTCCCTGTGACCTTGACCTTCAAGACTGACCTTGGGTTATGGAAATGGCATATCTTTGTGTTATGGGTAACACTTCTTTATTGCATTAACCTGATCAAAGTAAGAATATAAGTGTGGTAGCCCAGACAAGGTAACACACACAGTAAACAGGACAGATGCACAAATGTACAGACAAATGGACAGACAGACGCAGCAGATTTGTATGATAGGATAATAAAATCTGTGACATAAAGTTACACAAAGAAATGGAGTCCTGAATGTAATGTTAAACTTCAAATAAAATGACGACCCACGAGTGGCAAACAACTACAACTTTTTTTCAGGACTTCATTTTCTCATGGTAGCACTACCTATACATTGTTCATATTCAGAGCTACTGTAGAAAGCTCTGTAGACAGTTAGGGATCTATTATAAGTCAGGTCTATCTCCAACTGTAGACAGCTCTGTGGACAGCTAGGGATCTGTTATAAGTCAGGTCTATCTCCAACTGTAGACAGCTATGTGGACAGTTAGGGATCTGTTATAAGTCAGGTCTGTCACCAACTGTAGACAGCTCTGTGGACAGTTAGGGATCTATTATAAGTCAGGTCTATTTCCAACTGTAGACAGCTCTGTGGACAGTTAGAGATCTGTTATGATTCAGGTCTATCACCAACTGTAGACAGCTCTGTGGACAGCTAGGGATCTGTTATAAGTCAGGTCTATCTCCAACTGTAGACAGCTCTGTGGACAGTCAGAGATCTGTTTTAAGTCAAGTCTATCTCCAATTGTAGACAGCTCTGTGGACAGTTAGAGATCTGTTATGATTCAAGTCTATCACCAACTGTACACAGCTCTGTGGACAGCTAGGGATTTGTTATAAGTCAGGTCTATCTCAAACTGTAGACAGCTATGTGGACAGTCAGAGATCTGTTTTAAGTCAGGTCTATCTCCAACTGTAGACAACTCTGTGGACAGCTGGGGATCTGTTATAAGTCAGGTCTATCTCCAACTGTAGACAGCTCTGTGGACAGTCAGAGATCTGTTTTAAGTCAGGTCTATCTCCAACTGTAGACAGCTATGTGGACAATTAGGGATCTGTTATAAGTCAGGTCTATCTCCAAATGTAGACAACTCTGTGGACAGTTAGAGATCTGTTATAAGTCAGGTCTATTTCCAACTGTAGACAGCTCTGTGGACAGTTAGAGATCTGTTATGATTCAGGTCTATCACCAACTGTAGACAGCTCTGTGGACAGCTAGGGATCTGTTATAAGTCAGGTCTATCTCCAACTGTAGACAGCTCTGTGGACAGTCAGAGATCTGTTTTAAGTCAAGTCTATCTCCAATTGTAGACAGCTCTGTGGACAGTTAGAGATCTGTTATGATTCAAGTCTATCACCAACTGTACACAGCTCTGTGGACAGCTAGGGATTTGTTATAAGTCAGGTCTATCTCAAACTGTAGACAGCTATGTGGACAGTCAGAGATCTGTTTTAAGTCAGGTCTATCTCCAACTGTAGACAACTCTGTGGACAGCTGGGGATCTGTTATAAGTCAGGTCTATCTCCAACTGTAGACAGCTCTGTGGACAGTCAGAGATCTGTTTTAAGTCAGGTCTATCTCCAACTGTAGACAGCTCTGTGGACAATTAGGGATCTGTTATAAGTCAGGTCTATCTCCAAATGTAGACAACTCTGTGGACAGTTAGAGATCTGTTATAAGTCAGGTCTATCTCCAACTTTGGTGCTACCACCTATTAGGTCTACATCTGGATTAACCTAGGGATCAGTAAGGTTTATATTATTACCTTCCTATTATAAGCCTACCCTTATTACTAAATGTCTATGCTTGAACTGAAAAGTGGAAACAAATGAAATAACCATAATTGTAACAGGCAATCCTCGTTGAGGCAGTGTCAAATGAAAAGTGTACATCAAAGGTTTGCAACTGTTACCAGTGTATCTTTGATGTCATACACAAATACATGTAAATCATTTGTCGAAGATTGGTTTGAGCTTTTTCAGACCTTAGGTGACTGACAGTCGTTTTTTGCCATTTCTAAATATCTCACGCTTGTTATACCCTTTGGAATCAGTGCCTAGTAAATAAAATGCTTCTTGTCAAGTGATACCAACATGGTAAATAGGATCCTTGACACTGAGCATACAAACATCGGGGTTGATTATTCTTAATATATATATCTTGAGTACACATCAGAACAGATAGCATCAGAATCCTATCAGCCCAAGCGAGCTAAAAGGATAATGAAACTTTCAATTATAATCACAATTAAGAAAGGAAAAAAATGGATAGCATTATGCTAAGGCACCAGTATTAACAAAGAACAAAAGATTCATCTGAATTCAATCAAATACCTCAAATGGATTTGAATTTTATGTCAAGTGACCCTTACTATCCAATCACATTCATGAATTACCTTGTTCAGGATCAAAATACTGGGTTTGTCTCTGTGCATGTGTAGAATCTTCAGAACATTTTTATTTATCTCATTTTTCGTCCATTTACATGAAGCATCAACAATCACTGCAACTGTTCATAAAAACAAAATAAAATGAGGACAGGGCATATACATTTGACTCAAATTATTTTTGCTCACCATCTTGAAAGCACCCCAGTAATAATCCTAAGGTAATGAACATTGTTTAACCTCACAAAAGACAATGAATTCACTGAGAGTACCTATTTTAAGTAATAAGAAAACAAATCTGATGAATTTATCTACTGACAAATTTTCGATATCATCATACCAGTACTATGGTTGCCACTTATATTTTATGGGCAATGGACCATTAAACCTGTAACATGATTTGTTGTAATCATGAAAAATGAGTGAAATAAATTATACAGATCAAGTAAAATGTTCCACAGGGAAATAATTTTATAATAAATAACAAACACTTTTTACACAAATTTTCAGCCACTTGACCTTTATCAAGTGAAATAAATATGTTAAATCCTAAGCTATGTAAAATGCTAACATTAAAAATCATAATGCAGTAGTACCAAATGGACAAATCGATCAGGAGACACTTAATAAGTCATGACATATCATGACATGATTTGAAGGTGGCAACATCTGCGAGGACAAAAAGAGAAAATAACAAGTTGATGTTGATTTCATCAATGGTATGCAAGAAATCAAACTAAACACAAATTGTTAATGCTGGACGGGCAAACGAACGGACAGACAGACATTGCCACTTCATAGACTGAACTTGCTTTGCCATCCGGTCAAAAATTTCTGACTAATAATGGAAGATTCCTGAATAAGAAAACTAGAGACAAGCATTCTGAGTGGGTGAAATATTAAGATTAATATTTACACTTGAACTTATTTCATTGAATTTATATAACGCTCTACAGTGTTCTTTGCAGTATCATGCACAAAATGTAAACATGTGTAATCATGACATCATAAATAGTTTATGTAATTTATAGTCTGATCTTAGCATAGGTTTTACTTATAGATTTAACATCGTTTATTTCCTATGCTGAAGTCCAAGAGGCCAAAAATTTGTAAAGAAAAGTGTCATCTATATATCATAAAATCATACAAACTATTGAGCTGTTCCACTGACTGTCACTCCTACGACCATCATTTACGATATATAGCTGTTACCTCATAGTCAATGAAGAAATAAAAGTTTAGAGAGTGCAAATAGTGGAGCAGTCCTGCCATATGTATTGAAACTATTGATTTCATGCTAGGAAAAGGATTGTTATACCAGAAGACTAAATGCTACCTCCAAACAGCATATTCTCTATATATGTATCTGCAACAGAAATTATGCCATTATGGTACCATGTCTATATATAAATCAAATACTCGAAAACTCACCAAGATCTGCTTCTCTTAAACTCTTTTCTGGATCCAATACTATATGTCGGTCAAGATGATGCCTACAGATATAGAATAAAAGAGCCATTAATGTACAAGTGTATAAATACCCTTTTGCATTCCCTCACATTCTCCCAGTCATATTACCTCAGTCATATTATTGTTTACTTGCTGTGTAGCATTATACAGTAGTTTTTAAAAACTTTGAAGATAATAATATCATCAGCTGTACAATATCTTTCATCTTTACCTCAGATATTTTATACTTTCTGAGTCACATTTTAAAACAAGCACTGCTATAATACCTGTCGCCTGTTTCACTAACAATCTTAAGAGAACCAGTAAACGTAGTTGAATTATGACATGAGTTGCCAGCAGACAACAAAAAACTTGCCATCGCGGCAGTGTAAGAAGACAACAAAGCTTGCCATCAGGGAAGTGTCAGAAGGAAAACATGTATTTTTAATGTTTTCAAAGTCCAGTAATTAATGAGTTATGGGCAAGGTTAAAGGTTTTGGAGAATAGGTCAAACGTCAAGGTCAAGGGGTAAAAAATGATGGTACCCATGGCAAGTTCTTGTCACAAGAAATGTACATTTGAGATATGAAAGCTCTATGTTTAGTTTTGAGGGTACGGTCAAGATTAAACTTTTTGAAAAGTAAGTAAAACTTCAAAGTCAAGGTCATGGGGTACCAAATTTTGGTACAGACAGAAAGATCTAGCCATAAAGAATACAAATATTACGTATGAAAGCTCTACTCCTAATGGTTGATGAGTCATAGGCAAAGTTAAAGTTTTTGAAAAGTGGTTCAAACTTCAAGTTCAAGGTCTCACGGTAAAAAAAATTGTTACAGACAGAAAAGTCTAGGAATGATATACACGTGTGAAATATGAAAGCCCTACCACTAGTAGTTGATGAGTTATGGGCAAGTTTAAAGCTTAGAAAAGTGGGTCAAACTTCAAGGTCAAGCTGGTGAGGTAAAAAATAACGGTACCAATGGCAAAGTCTTGTCACAAGGAATGTACATGTAAAATATGAAAGCCATATGTTTAATATTTTTGAAGGTATGGCCAAAGTTAAAGTTTTTGACTGCACAGCCAATACCGACGATAGGGATATGACAGTAGCTCTTTGACATTTATCCCGGCAAGCTAAAAAGGATGAAAATGTAAACATTTTTCTCAACATAGAATTCATTATCAATTTTTAGTAACATCTTTAAAAAAAAAGACAATGACCACCAAATAATTTTACATAAAATCAATGTACAATTTAACTACTTTACTAAAAATACTAAATTTGACTGACCCTGGATGGTTAGATGGACTATTTCTTTTGGTTATATAGTTAACAGTAACAAAAAGAACAGATGGTGGCCATATTGCCCCCTAAGAAATTTTACTGACCCCCTATAGTCTCATAGGGGGTGACCATAGGGGGTGACCATGTGACGTTTTTACCAAATGAAATGCAACAATTTGGTCAGAGGGGCGATAATACAAAATTGTTGTTTATAATAAATGTAATTTAAACAAAAACTGCCCTAAAGGAAAAATTACACCCTCCCAAAATAAAATATGGACTGTAAGTGACCTTAAGACCTTTGTTCCTCTCAAAAAACATTTGACCTTTTGACTCCCAAACCAACAGGGAACATCTTTGACACACAGAGTCTGTGTATGATGTTTTATGACAATGGGTGTAAAAGAAAATCATTTTTGATCCAGATACCATATTCATAGTCCATACTGGTACCTTGAAGTTTGACTTTTGATCTCCAAATCAATAGGGCACATCCTTGACAGACTGGCCACCTGTGTAAAGAGATATCAGCTATAGTCTGGAAACCATGCTTGAACACACACACAAATGGACAGTGATTCCTATATACCTCCTTAACCTTGTTTGTGGGGGTATTATAAACATTTTCAATAGAATAAGGCAATCTTACCTCTTCTTACTGTGTACATCCACTACGCCTGGCGTGTCTTGTAAAATCTAAAAAATAAATAACAGTCATTTTACTGCATACACACATGGCATATTCACATTAAATACACCAAAGGTGTCTCACTAAACATGAAATATGTACCAATATTACAAACATTTCATTGAATATGCACATGGCATATCCACATTCATAACACTAGTGATGTCTCAAAATTCTAAATGTAGCTACAGTCACGGAATGCATAGACATATGGCATATCTACATCACTAGAGGTGTATCACAAAATCTGAAATGTAGCATTTGTCATTGAAAAGGTACAAAGCCCTTAACTAAACAGAGGAAAGAAGAGCATTTATCCTGTGTGCATTGCTGTTAATTGGCAATAAGGAATGTAAAATACTTTAGCCTTAATCAGATTAACTGCAGATTTTACTTACAGCCAAGAGGTAGGTTAGTCCAGTGGTTACATACTTTACTGTAATCTGAAGACCAAGGTTTGATTTCTAATGTCCGCTCGACAGATTTTTGTAAGGTGATTTTTTATTTTCTGCCTCAACATACACAAAATGCATCATACAATCAGCATACAAAAAATGAATCATACAGTCAACATACACAAAAAAAATCACTCAGTCAACATACACAACATGAATCATACAAAAATACACAAAATGCATCATACAATAAGCATACTAAAAATGAATCATACCGTCAACATACACAAAAAAAGAATCATATAATCGACATACGCAATGAATTATACTGTCAACATACACAAAATGAAATATACAACAGCATACACAAAATGAATCATATGGTCAACATTCACAAATGAATCATACAGTCAACATACACTAAACTAATCATGAAGTCAACATACACTAAACTAATCATAAATTCAACATACACTAAACTAATCATATAGTCAACATACACTACACTAATCATACAGTCAACATACACTAAACTAATCATACAGTCAACATACACTAAACTAATCAATAAATCATATAGTCAACATACACTAAACTAATCATAAAGTCAACATACACTAAACTAATCATACAGTCAACATACATAAAATGAATCATACAGTTAACATACACAAAATGAATTATACAATTAAGCTTGCGCATATGGAGGTCTTTTTTTATCAATCAGAGTTCTGGAAGTGAGAAATGATGATATAAAATACTTACTATCTGTGTGTCCCCATGGGTGAGAATAGCATTTGTTGTTTTTCTTGTTGTATGAGCACGTTTAGAAACTGGAAACATCTAATAAAAACAAAAGAATCAGTTAAACTGATGGATGCTCCCAAACTGCATCAAGCTAAAAGGTGACTTCATTTGAAATAAATTTGAACAGGATATAATTTGTTTTGAATTTAATTTGATTTAATTCAAAAATAAGTTTCAGTCAAATCTAATGTAAATCTAAATTGTTTGTGTCTAAAGTAAAAAAATATCTGAGGAAAGGTAACATCAAGACTGTTTACATTTTATTCATCGGCTAGTTATTTATGAAGAAGAAAACTAAATTGAAAAAACCATAAATGTGGTAACTAGCCGATAAATAAAATGTAAACAGAGAAATGACATAAAAATAACAATGACCACGCACCCATGACCACGTGTTTTTCGTCAGCTCCGCCTCTTTTTGTGAGGTTTCTGTTAACGAGATCTCGCGAGACCGAATGGCTGACACAGAAACCGGCAAATTTGAAACAGGTTGGGAAAAAATGTGTGTAGAGCCTTCAGACGACAGATCGGGGGTAAGTTAACGTTGCTGATCGTTTGCTTTATGTTTATATATGTTAGATATTTGCTCCATTTGATGCTGAAATGCGTAGAATCGTGCCGGCCATTCCGTTTATCAAAAATGCAAGTTTACGCAACGTAAGGAATTGTGGCCCTATTATTCATTTAGGGCCACTACTTGCGGCTAATCCAAACCCAATTTCACTGTAACTTATTCTTAAATATGTAAAACTCTAGTAAATCCATAAATATACTGATTGCCTGAATAAACAGACTTATGCCATTAAGGCCTGTGTATCCATTTCACATTCAGTTATCTTCAAGGTACAATTTTGACCCATGCTGACGTTTCAGTGAACATATTCAATTGACTCTCATGTATAATACCTTAGGAAATAGAACTGGCTATATTTCAGTTCCGATGCTAGCCGCAAGTCATGGCCCTATATGAATGATAGGGCCACAATTCTTTACGTTATGTAGACTTGCAATTTGATAAACAGAATAGCTGGCACGATTCTACGCATTTTGGCATCAAATGGAGCAAATATCAAACATTTATAAATAATAACCAAACGATCAATCTGAATCATCCCCACGTTGGTGTAACTGCATCTCGGCAGCAGAATCAAACATGTAGATGATTCAGACTACATATAAACAAACCAGCAAATTTGACCCAG
Organism: Pteria penguin; assembly: GCA_035048485.1. Lineage (NCBI taxonomy): Eukaryota > Metazoa > Mollusca > Bivalvia > Pterioida > Pteriidae > Pteria > Pteria penguin. The sequence continues at coordinate 42,614,119 of CM068590.1, read as the reverse complement.
GTTGGGGAAAAATGTGTGTGGAGCCTTCAGACGACAGATTGGTAGTAAGTCATTATTGCCCATTGTTTGCTTAATGTTTATATCTGCCCACATGTACCATAACGTTAAGTTCTGCAGGTATCTAACTATACACAATCAGCTCACTACCTGTAACTGTATAACCTTCTCACAAAACATCCAAACCCACATTTATTGTAACTTATACTTTTACACAAAAAACTTAGCAAATCCATCAATACATAGATTGTCTGAATTATCTAACTTCCAGGTGTGATTTAGTGCATGCTGGCATTTCTGTGGTCATATTCAGACTGGCTTTCACGTACAGATTCTTTGGAAAAAAACATGCTATATTTCATATATTATGTATAAATTAGGATGCACATCTATGTAAACGATGTCAGAAATTGAGAAAAGAATGCGCATCATACACAAGTGATTACAGTATGTAATACGCTCATGTCTATCATAATATCCACTGGAGCTCCTCAAAGATGTGTATTACCTTAGATACCATCAGTCTGTTGATCAACGTTGACTTCCCCACATTCGGTGCACCAATGATGGCAACTTTAAGAACCTTGGCATTTTCTGGTTGATTGGGGTGTTTGTTATCCACTACAAAATGACAAAATTACTCTCAACAAGAAAGTTTACTCTTCACAGCCTGACACCATGGTGAAAATGTGGCTGACTAGAGTGTTTATCCGGAACTATGGTACACAGTCAAATATACATTTTATAAATACATTTGTATATTTAAATCCAAATAGATTTATATCCAAATCTATACCTTTGTAACAAAATCTTTTTTTTTCATGCTAACCATTGCATGGGACCTGAGTTTTCACTGTCTCATCACAAAGACACGACACCAGTGTGCCCAAGGCAGGAGTTGGACCCCAGGACTTTTTTGTTATGAGCTGAACACCTCATCCACTGAGATACACTAGTTTAAATAATTATCAGTTTATATAATATCTTACTCAACAAAACTATCCAGCAAATACTGTGGCAAGAGGAGAATATCATATTAAGATAGGACACTTTGAAATGGAATGGTTTAACAGTGAACAGTCATCTCTAACATATGGATAATTGTCACCTCTGAAACACCTAAAAACCTTATTCTAGTGTTCTGAAGTATAAATAGGTATTAAGTTGTTCTGAAGTATGAACAGGTATTAAGTTGTTCTGAAGTATGAATAGGTATTAAGTTGTTCTGAAGTATGAACAGGTATTAAGTTGTTCTGAAGTATGAATAGGTATTAAGTTGTTCTGAAGTATGAACAGGTATTAAGTTGTTCTGAAGTATGAATAGGTATTAAGTTGTTCTGAAGTATGAACAGGTATTAAGTTGTTCTGAAGTATGAATAGGTATTAAGTTGTTGTGAAGTATAAATAGGTATTGAGTTGTTGTGAAGTATGAACAGGTATTGAGTTGTTATGAAGTATGAATAGGTACTAAGTTGTTCTGGAGTATGAACAGGTATTAAGTTGTTCTGAAGTATGAACAGGTACTAAGTTGTTCTGGAGTATGAACAGGTATTAAGTTGTTCTGAAGAATGAATAGGTATAAGTTGTTCTTAAGTATGAATAGGTATTCAGTTGTTCCGAAGTATGAACAGGTATTCAGTTGTTCTGAAGTATGAATAGGTACTAAGTTGTTCTGAAGTATGAATAGGTATTAAGTTGTTCTGAAGTATGAACAGGTATTAAGTTGTTCTGAAGTATGAATAGGTACTAAGTTGTTCTGAAGTATGAATAGGTATTAAGTTGTTCTGGAGTAAGAACAGGTATTAAGTTGTTCTGAAGTATGAATAAGTATTAAGTTGTTCTGAAGTATGAACAGGTATTAAGTTGTTCTGACATATGAATAGGTATTAAGTTGTTGTGAAGTATGAATAGGTATTCAGTTGTTCTGAAGTATGAATAGGTATTAAGTTGTTCTGAAGTGTGAATAGGTACTAAGTTGTTCTGGAGTAAGAACAGGTATTAAGTTGAACTGATAATTTTACCTAGTTTTCTGAAATCTGTCTTATCTAAAGTGTACTGTACAAGTACAACTAATTTTCATTTACTTAGGGTGTACCATATTTGCATATACAGTTGATTCTTATTTACTTGAACACAGATGACTCAAACATCAAATTAATTGAACTTATTTCTAACTTCCAACTAAAATTCCAACTAAGATTTCATTAAACAAGCTGAACTTCTGCTTGCTCAAGCTATGTCTCATCAACTTAACAACATCAATATGTAATTCATGCCTTCTACAAATGTATTTAAAAAGATGTTTCCAGCATTTGTTGGAATTCTTTAAAAAAGAAATGGAATCACCTGGGAAAAGTGCCATTGCTCGAGCAATAAAGTCTCTTCTCTCTTCAGCAGTAAAGGATTCCACTGAACTCTCTTCTTCTTTTTCGACCCTTGCCTGCTGAATTTTGCTGCAATAAAATTAACAAATATGTGCATTATACAAATGAATCATTGAATTCCTTTGATTATATTACTTTTGAATACAATAAAACTTGAAATTTAAAGCACACCAGCATATTATTACAATTATTAAATATTCAATTGCTTTTTTAAATGTTTTTTTTTTCCAGTAAAACCACAAAAGGAATTCATTATCTTATGGGAAAGCCAAATAATATACAAGTCATAAAGTATTAGAAGGGCAGACAACAGGGCCTTAGATCGGCAGCAGACATAGCCTTAAAGAACTGGATGTTTCAGTCATATCACATTTTCATTCTTATCTGATAATCTATTGTATTTATCACCTACCCTCTAATCTGTCCTTCCACAGAGACAGTATAAAACCATAGCCCTATGTTACCAAAAAAGCTGGCACATAAAAAATAACTCACTGCTTTGGTTGGGGCTATCACATTCATACTGAAGTTATCTTAGTCTGGCACAAAACAATAAACAAACAAATAAACAAAGCCTCAAAACTCCTTGGATACATTACTAAATCAGCATGTGGGAAAATGATGAGGACATTCAAGTCAACATACCCTAACATTTTCCGCTTCTCTGCCCAGTAAGCATTTCTTTTATCATCACTCCAAACTTCTCTTCCTTCTTCACCTCTAGCTTGATAGCCAAATGTTTCTTCATTTTCCTGCCCTTCACTACATGTATCATCTTTAAGATTCGATTTTTCATCTCTGACAGGCCAAGCTCTCTTGTCGATCTCAATATCTTTCCATGATAATTTATTCCTTTTTTTCTTCCTCCCTAAAATAAATAATTCATTGAATAATACAGCATCATACAATCATAATGTTTTGACCATATGCTGAAAGTATCAATAATATTAATTTACAAAGTTAACATATGGAATCCAGTTTTCTCAATGAGGGCAGTGATCTTTACCTCTGCCTTTAGGTATCAGCTTGTGGTGCTTTTGTTTCCAAATACCAATACTGTTTTATCAGCCATGAGTAAAGATATCTTGTTCTACACTTTCTAAAATGCCTCTAGCAATTAAAAGGGGAATTGTCTCTCTTTATTTGATATCATTCATTAAAAGTAATTCAATATATTCTAAGGCTCATCCAGATTCAGAGTCAGTATGAGTGTTATATCAAGATCTAATGCAAATCTAAACACCCCCCCCCCCCCCCCCCCCCCCCCCGAAAAAAAAAAAATAAATTAATACATTTAAATATTTGTATACACTTAATATAAATTCACTGCATATTTATGCTCCAGGCATACATGGTGTTTATGAAATTCTTTCATAAAACTAAATTATAGAAATCATTATACATAAAAAATGCTACATACAATATATAATATGAAACAATAAAAATCTATATTAAAATTCTATTTGCATATGTACTAATATCACTCACCAGATAGTTCCTCTGAATGTTCATCATCTTCAATATTTGTCTTGCTGAAAGTGATACAAACAGTGTAGTTAGTTTGTATGAAAAAGACTGGTATTTAAGATTGCATCAAAATGCCAAAAGTATTTTCTCTATCTGTATATTGCCTGCTTGTATCATGTTTATCTGTGTCTTGACTACCTGTATCTTATGTGCTTGTTCCTTTCTACATGTACCACGACACAAGATCTACCACAAGCAGTGACAGACCCTGTACATGCCTACATGTACCATGACACGAGACATACCACAAGCAGTGATAGACCCTGTACATGCCTACACGTACCTTAACACTAGACCTACCACAAGCAGGGATACACCCTGTACATGCCTACATGTACCACAGGGGAAAAACTTTGTAAAAAAAATCTTAGGGGCCAAGTGGGCCCTTAACTTTTAAAATTTAGGAGCCCACTAAAATTTTCACGGGCCCACATCTTTTCAATGTACTTGTTCAGTTATACAGATGAAATTCCAGAATAATGAATGCATGTTCTGTATAAGAGATTTTAATTTATTCAAAATACAATTTATTCAAATTCAAATTTATTCAATGTATTCAAGGATGAAAGGGCAACTAAACAAAATGGCCGATGTGAGTTCGTTTGGTTGCCTCTTCATTCTTGATCATTTTGAAATTGATCGATTGCATTTAATCGTAGTAGTCAAATATTCTACTAGGGATATATTTTATTGATAGAACGACCTTATCTGTACAATATTTTCTAAAAAGGAATCCTGCCATTCCTGATAGATTTTATGAAACCTTACGCATAAATCGATAAAACGTCTATAATCGAAAAGGAACATGAGCGAGACGACTTTATGTATCCAACGACACTTTAATCATTTAGAACTCTCTCGCACTTTACTCGAACTTATTACGTAGGAAAAGGTCAATGTTATACAGATGGCATTTTATTCAGTGTAATAGGAACTTCGCACATAAACTGCGATGATCAAAGACCTCCGATGTCTTATGAAAATTACATTCGCCAAGTGGGCGATTTCTTTTGAGATTTCACGAGCCCACACCCAAGAACTGGTCGCCAATGCGAGTGGGCGAGTGGAAAGTTTCCCCCCTGTACCATGACACTAGACCTACCACAAGCAGTGATACACCATGTACATACCTACATGTACCATGATACGAGACCTACCACAAGCAGCGATACACCCTGTACATGCCTACAGGTACCACGACACTATACCTACCACAAGCAGCGATACACCCTGTACATGCCTACATGTACCATGACACTAGACCTACCACAAGCAGTGATAGACCCTGTACATGCCTACATGTACCATGACACTATACCTACCACAAGCAGCGATACACCCTGTACATGCCTACATGTACCATGACACTAGACCTACCACAAGCAGTGATACACCCTGTACATGCCTACATGTACCATGACACTAGACCTACCACAAGCAGTGATACACCCTGTACATGCCTACAGTGATACACTCTGTACATGCCTACAGTGATAGACCCTGTACATGCCTACATGTACCATGACATTAGACCTACCACAAGCAGTGATACACCCTGTACATGCCTACACGTACCATGACACTAGACCTACCACAAGCAGTGATATACCCTGTACATGCCTACAGTAATAGACCCTGTACATGCCTACAGTGATGGACCCTGTACATGCCTACAGTGATACACCCTGTACATGCCTACAGTGATACACTCTGTACATGCCTAAAGTGATACACTCTGTACATGCCTACAGTGATACACCCTGTACATGCCTACAGTGATACACCCTGTACATGCCTACAATGATAGACCCTGTACATGCCTACAGTGATACACCCTGTACATGCCTACAGTGATACACCCTGTACATGCCTACAGTGATACACTCTGTACATGCCTACAGTGATAGACCCTGTACATGCCTACAGTGATACACCCTGTACATGCCTACAGTGATACACTCTGTACATGCCTACAGTGATAGACCCTGTACATGCCTACAGTGATAGACTCTGTACGTGCCTACAGTGATAGACCCTGTACATGCCTACAGTGACACACCCTGTACATGCCTACAGTGATACACTCTGTACATGCCTACAGTGATAGACCCTGTACATGCCTACAGTGATAGACTCTGTACATGCCTACAGTGATAGACCCTGTACATTCCTACAGTGATAGTGATAGACCCTGTACATGCCTACAGTGACACACCCTGTACATGCCTACAGTGATACACTCTGTACATGCCTACAGTGATAGACTCTGTACATGCCTACAGTGATAGACCCTGTACATTCCTACAGTGATAGACTCTGTACATGCCTACAGTGATAGACTCTGTACATGCCTACAGTGATATACCCTGTACATGCCTACAGTGATACACCCTGTACATGCCTACAGTGATACACCCTGTACATGCCTACAGTGATAGACCCTGTACATGCCTACAGTGATAGACCCTGTACATGCCTACAGTGATGCACCCTGTACATGCCTACAGTGATAGACCCTGTACATGCCTACAGTGATAGACCCTGTACATGCCTACAGTGATGCACCCTGTACATGCCTACAGTGATACACCCTGTACATGCCTACAGTGATACACTCTGTACATGCCTACAGTGATAGACCCTGTACATGCCTACATGTACCATGACACTAAACCTACCACAAGCAGTGATATACCCTGTACATGCCTACAGTAATAGACCCTGTACATGCCTACAGTGATAGACCCTGTACATGCCTACAGTGATGGACCCTGTACATGCCTACAGTGATACACCCTGTACATGCCTACAGTGATACACTCTGTACATGCCTAAAGTGATACACTCTGTACATGCCTACAGTGATACACCCTGTACATGCCTACAGTGATACACCCTGTACATGCCTTCAGTGATAGACCCTGTACATGCCTACAGTGATAGACCCTGTACATGCCTACAGTGATACACTCTGTACATGCCTACAGTGATAGACCCTGTACATGCCTACAGTGATAGACTTTGTACATGCCTACAGTGATAGACCCTGTACATGCCTACAGTGACACACCCTGTACATGCCTACAGTGATACACTCTGTACATGCCTACAGTGATAGACCCTGTACATGCCTACAGTGATAGACTCTGTACATGCCTACAGTGATAGACCCTGTACATTCCTACAGTGATAGACTCTGTACATGCCTACAGTGATAGACTCTGTACATGCCTACAGTGATATACCCTGTACATGCCTACAGTGATAGACCCTGTACATGCCTACAGTGATACACCCTGTACATGCCTACAGTGATAGACCCTGTACATGCCTACAGTGATAGACCCTGTACATGCCTACAGTGATGCACCCTGTACATGCCTACAGTGATACACCCTGTACATGCCTACAGTGATAGACTCTGTACATGCCTATAGTGATAGACCCTGTACATGCCTACAGTGACACACCCTGTACATGCCTACAGTGATACACTCTGTACATGCCTACAGTGATAGACCCTGTACATGCCTACAGTGATAGACTCTGTACATGCCTACAGTGATACACCCTGTACATGCCTACAGTGATAGACCCTGTACATGCCTACAGTGATACACCCTGTACATGCCTACAGTGATACACCCTGTACATGCCTACAGTGATAGACCCTGTACATGCCTACAGTGATACACCCTGTACATGCCTACAGTGATACACCCTGTACATGCCTACAGTGATAGACCCTGTACATGCCTACAGTGATACACCCTGTACATGCCTACAGTGATAGACCCTGTACATGCCTACAGTGATACACCCTGTACATGCCTACAGTGATACACTCTGTACATGCCTACAGTGATACACCCTGTACATGCCTACAGTGATAGACCCTGTACATGCCTACAGTGATACACCCTGTACATGCCTACAGTGATACACCCTGTACATGCCTACAGTGATACACCCTGTACATGCCTACAGTGATACACCCTGTACATGCCTACAGGTACCATGACACTAGATCTCAATTTTAGTCTCATTAAAAGCACTAGTAAACTGACAAGGGGCTCGAACATGCAACCTTTCACTCATGAGCCAAGCATGCTACCAATTGATCCATGCTGGCTGCAGTACAAAATTGTTCTTACTAGACCATTGTCTCTTTCTTGGAGGCCCTCAATAGCAAACCCACATATAGAGTCATACAATTTGTGAAGAGGAAATTTGAAATCATCATACTGTGTTTACCTGACATTGTAAGCGACATTTGACCAATGTTCTGGCTTGCTGCCTTCCCTTGGTTGATCAGGATGCCATCTTGATGAGTATTTTGCTATTCTCACTTGATACACACATGCACACCAGGTCAGTCCTACGAAAATAACAACCAGACACATTGAAATAACTGTGTCTCAACACTTTGTGAACACTTAACAAATTCTAATGGGGTCAACAATCTGAAAACAGGATGGTCAGAGGAGTTCCTTGAACAGGAAGGCAGACAAGCAAATCTAAAGACAGACAGACAGACAATCAGATGTAATAAGAAATGCCACTGGATAATTATTACCCGAAACATATAAAGCAATGTTTGTTACATGTAATTCCATTTGTTGGAAATTTTTAAGTGTGATATTGAGTACACAATGTTACACACCTTCCTCTATTGCTATCCATGCAATACATTAAAACAGCAGAAGAAATCTCAAACTTTGAGAACTTTAGCTGGTATGATATAAAAAGCAGAGCTCATAGTATTGGACCAGAAAATCTTTATGGTATACTGATTAAAATTTGTTAACAATGTGGATATTTTTAATCAAAATGTTAGAAGTTTACAACTGGCAAAATATATAATACTTAGCATCAAACTTCTCCGAGTCAGAAATGACAAGTGCTACGATATACATCTTTTATAAATATCACTCTGTATGTATTTGAACACCTTTGATTCTGCCAACAAGATGCAATTACACAAACTCGTGGATGATTCACTTTACATATAAACAAACCAGCAAATTTGACACAAACTCTAGAATAAACTGTGTAGCTCCCTCTAGTGACAGACTGGAGGTAAAGTAATATTGGCAGACTTTTGTTTAATGTTTTAAATTAAAATGTGTATGCATCAGATATTTGCTCCTTCAATGCTGGAATGCACTGAATCTTGACAGATGATATGTTTATCAAATTGCATTTTAACATAAAGTAATGAATGTGGCTCATTCACAAACAATGAGATAATCCATGAAAGGGATTTTAGTGTATACCCCTTTAGTTTTGACTTCAGATGTAGAGTGGTATTTCTGGTATTCATAAATGAAATGTCAAAAGAAATTAGCTGGCCTATATCTCTCTTTGCCGACGACATTTAAACTTAACGCAAAAGTAACTACAATCACTGATACTTCTGCATTACCACATGACATATGGCAAAAATAACTACAATCACTGATACTTCTGCATTACCACACGACATACAGAGATGTTGAAATTTTTTCAAACCAACCGGTCATTCGGACCGGTGACTGGACTGAATTAACCGGTCCGAACACATTTTCACCGGACCGACTTCTATAGATAAATCAATATTAATAGTTGTAGTTCTTCTATTGTTGTAAAGTGTTAATTCATTTCAATTATCGGTATATTTTATTTCTTTTTCTCTATTAATTTCGTATATTTTCACTTTCACTCTGCTCACAATCACCATTACTCTCTCCCTCCTCTTCACATGTTCACTATCTAGATATATTTCAAAATCTTAGACTAGTCTTACTCCTCCTTAATCTCTACCCATCTCTCTCTCTCTCTCTCTCGAGCCGCCTGTGTGTACTTTGGGACCGAGGCCAGGACCTTTTCAATTGGAAAAAAGCGTCATTTTGGATCAAATTTGGAAAAATATTCAATTTAAAAATTAGAAAAGCAGTATTATCAACATTGATATTTGTTTATTTCAAGTACATCGCGTTTTATACATTGATATGCCTGCCCTTCATTTGAATTTAGTTATGGCTGAATCAAGTTGAATCATTGAGACAGCTTGTTTTGTTGGCTGTGAACACTATTCTGATTATGACATCGATTTTGTTATATGCTACATTCAATAATACTAATTAATGCACTAGTAATTTATTTAGATATTTCAACAGTGCATTATTTTAACATGGCTTTTGTTGATGCAGTAAATTGGAGTCCGTGATTGGAACAATATTATTATTTTGTTAGTTTCTAGTGTTTAGGAGCACTGCAATATATTCCCATATGGGTGTATTTTCCATTCAAACGAAATTTGTATCTTATCAGTAGCAAAACAACTTTATTCTAAGTGATCATAGCAGGTATCAAATATTTACGACAGTTAAATGTCACACATCTTCGCAAGCCAAGGCTTCGTTTCGTTCTACTGCACTACGTAGTGCAGTAGAACGAAACGAAGCCTTGGCTTGCGAAGATGCATGTCACAGTCAATCAACTTCCTTATACAAATCATTTGAAATGCCTTGTAGAAAGGACAATACGAATGACGGATGACAGAATTGACTCTTTATTCAAACAATTGTGATATTTATTGACATATTAATATTATAGCTGCGGAATTTTGAATTTCATTTTCCATCGGTAAGAACAACATCGAAAACTACTTTCCCAATCCGAAAATTAAGTTGGTGCGGGTGACGGAGATTTACATTTTGTGTCGGACGCGTTGGTTACAATGGAAAATATCGTGCGATTGAACAAGTGTCGGTCAATAAATTTGATTATGTAAAGTTGGGAATTTTAAGGGAAAAGAGTGGGGAAAAAATACTATTTGTTGTTGGAAATTGGGCCAAATATCGGTCCCTAAAATGTCATTTCTTGATCCTGCCTTTTTCAGTGTCGATCATTGTGCATACCGAATGGAATTGTCCCAACGATAGTGCGGAAAGTCTTCCCTTAAAAGAATAAGATTCAATGGATTAGGCAACTCTTAAAAATGTCATTTGTTGCTGCAGTATTACCGGTCATTTGGACCGGTGGATTCGTTCATTCAACCGGTCATTGCCAATTTTCACCGGTTTTGCCGGTCGGACCAGTTAATTTCAACATCTCTGGACATATGGCAAAAATAACTACAATCACTGATACTTCTGCTTTACCACAAGACTTATGGCAAAAATAACTACAATCACTGATACTTCTGCTTTGCCACACGACATATGGCAAAAATATCTACAATCACTGATACTTCTGCATTACCACATGACATATGGCAATTTTTAAACTGAAGTGCTACTCAGATGCTCAGATTTCACCAAGACAAGTGTAAGGCTTTAAGATTTCACCAAGATAAGTGTAAGGCTTTAAATACTTCTACCAAAAACAGCACAAGAGGAGTATATAACATGGAGAAATAGGAGGCGGAGAGTGTTGTATTAGAATCTCTTAACAATGAGTAGGACGTAAGAGTCATTATGGACACCAAACTCCAGTTTGTAGCTCACATTTATATCCAGATATATAAGACATGATGATGGGATTATCTGATGCTCATATGCTCACTTAATTAGACATAGAAACATTTAGTTTATTGTACAAAGTGATGGCTCGACCTCACCTAGAATATGTCAGCTGCTTCTGGAGCCCATAGAAGAAGGGACTTGCGCAAAAAGTGGAGACATGAAACAACGAGCTAAGATGATTTCCTGCCTATCTCTCCTGACTTATGAGGAGAGACATGGAACAACGAGCTAAGATGGTTTCCTGCCTATCTCACCTGTCTTATGAGGAGAGACATGGAACAATGAGTTAAGATGATTTCCTGTCTATCTCACCTGTCTTATGAGGAAAGACATGAAACAACGAGCTAAGATGATTTACTGCCTATCTCACCTGACTTATGAGGAGAGATATGGAACAATGAGCCAAGATGATTTCCTGTCTATCTCACCTGTCTTATGAAGAGAGACATGGAACAATGAGCCAAGATGATTTCCTGCTTATCTCACCTGACTAATGAGGAGAGACATGGAACAACGAGCTAGGATGATTTCCAGCCTATCTCACCTGCCTTATAAGGAGAGACATGGTACAAAGAGCTAAGATGATTTCCTGCCTATCTCACCTGACTAACGAGGAAAGACATGGAACAATGAGCCAAGATGATTTCCTGTCTATCTCACCTGACTTATGAAGAGAGACATGGAACAACGAGTTCAGTGTTCTAGAATTTTTTTCAAAAACTCACTTACCAACAGGCAAGTGACTAAATGAAATTCACTTAACCAGAGTAAAACTGCACTTATCCAAAGTTAAAAGGATATTCCAGACAATTATGAGAAAAGCATAAAATCGGTCAAGGCTTTCTACTTTCCCTTACAAGACATTAGAATGGAGTGGTTCTTTTAAAATCGATAGAGGGATACAAAAAAACTCTTTCTATAACTTTACCTTTATTTCGTGTCTTATACCCATGGCTCAGTATCTTTTTATGTAACAGTAACATGCGAAGTGACATGGGCGCAGCCATCTTTAAAATTGTAATATTCAACACGAAACGGTTAAGTTCGCCTGCTAGACATGTCGGTCCGTATCCACTTCGGAACCAAGATATTTCGGCACTATAACATTTCGGCCCTTTCCCATTTCGTTCGATCTATTATTTCATTCATTATTTTCATTTTTCTTAGTTGTATGATAACGTGTTATAGTATTGTCTGTTTCTTGTATCAGACTGGAATCTTTACATATGGTAAATAGTCAACGACCCGGATACTAGTAGCCTACGTAATATACTTTAACTTCTTCTTCTTCTTCCAACACGAAGTGTACTCAAAAGTTGAGCCTACTTGATCCTCATCCTAAGCTGAAGTGGGCAGGTGGTATGTTGCCCGGTAGTCCTCCAAAAGAACATGTTGATGTCATATGAGTCCTGTTGGCTTTCGCTTTGATGACCTCAATGTGCTTGTTCCACTTCAAGTTGCTGCTGACTATAACTCCCAGGTACTTGCTCGAGTCCACTACTTCTAACTTATGGTTGTGTAGTCTGTAGTCTGCGCTGATTGTTTGCCGTTTTGATGATACCTGTATGACAACGCACTTCTGCGGATGGAAGGACATCTGCCACTCTTCTTCCCACTTCTTAAGTGCTGCAAGGTCTTGCTGCAGACTTTTGCTGTCCTTTGTGTGGTTGATCGGGCGGTGCTGTAAACAATCATCTGCGATCAACCAGGCCTCTGACTTGGTGGCTTCTGGGAGGTCACTGATGAAAGTGAGGAAGAGCAGCAGGCCAAGTACTGTTCCCTGTGGTACTCCTGATAGGACATCTGCCCTAGATGAGGCGTGGCCGTCTAGAAGGACTTGTTGTTGTCTGTTGTTCAGGAAGTCCTTAATCCATAGCAGAGTGTTGTCTCGTACATTATTGTAATGCAGCTTATGTAGCAATCTCTGATATGGCACCTTGTCAAATGCTTTCGAGAAGTCTAGCAGAACAATGTCAAGTTGGCCTTCCTGGTCTAAAGTGCGGGCAATACTGTCCATAGTGATGGCTAGCTGAGTTTCACCGGAACACTTGGATCTGAAGCCGTATTGACTGTTGATGAGGATAGAGTGCTGGTCAAAGTAGTCCATTACCTGGCTGTGAATGATGTGTTCCAGTAATTTACAGGAGATGGAGGTCAGGGAGACTGGTCTGTAGTTGGAGGCCTGATGCTTATCACCTTTCTTGTATACTGGAACAATAGAAGCTGATCGCCAGTCGTCTAGAATGGTGACTGAATCCAATGAGATCTGGAAGACTTTGGTCAATGCTGGAGCAATTTGGCCTGCATACTCATGTATAGAAGCCTGGCTTGGATTCCATCTGGTCCTGTTGCTTTGTGGGAGTCAATGTTCCTGAGCAGCTTGTGGACTCCTGCTTTAATGACTTGGATTGAAGGAATTGCTGGATAAGGACTCGTCCCTTTGTTTGGCATCGATATGCTATCCTCCCTGGTGTAGACGGAATGAAATTGCTGGTTGAGTGTTTCCGCTTTGGATTCAGTATCACTGTAGAGGAGTCCATCTGTCTTCCTCAGTGGTGCTACTCCTTGTAAGTCCTGACGTTTGCTCTTCAGGTATGACCAGAATCTCTTGCTGTTGCTCTGCATCTCACCACATACTGTTTTGGTCTATGAACTCATCATAAGCTGTCCTCATTTCCCTCTGTGCTGCTGCCTTGAGTTGTCGATATCGGGCCTGGTCCTTAAGGTTCCTTGTATACCGTGCTTTCTTGAAGGCTTTCTGGCGTTGACGTAGTAGGCGTTTGACCTTTGTTGTCATCCATGGATTAGAATATCGGCTCCTGCTGATCTTGGTTGGAATGGTGTCTTCTACTATAGTTGATATGGATCCTCTGAAGTCAATCCATAGGTCGTTGGCTGTGGTGTAATGTTTTGCCATGATGTTGTTCACTGCTGTTGTTATACTCTGACTGACCACCTCTCTGTTTGCCTTGTCCCACAGTAGAATTTTTCGAGGGCATGAATGCTGATGGTATGTATGAAGAAAGAGATCTATCATCACGATATCATAGTCATTCTTCCCAATTGCCGGTAGGGCTTTGCATCTGTCGACCAAGAATGGATGTGATGTGAAGAGGAGGTCAAGGATATTGCTGCCTCTGGTAGGGAAGGTCACTACTTGCTCTATGACTAAATCATCTCGTAGGTTGAAATATGCATCGTTCACCTGTCTCAGGACATTTCGGCTTTTGATGGTTCCAGACTCCCAGTTGATGTCATGTAGGTTGAAATCACCTCCTAGTAGAAAGTAGGCTGATTTGTGGTCAGATCTGACTGCTGTGATGTCTGTAACTAGCGCCTGGGTATACTCCTCATCTGTTCTGTTTGGTGGTCTGTAGGCTGCTGATATCAAGGCTGACTTTCCAAGTCTAAGCTTCATTTTGACGCTGATAATTTCACAGGTTTCTCCAATCAGGGCTGCGAAGCTCACCATGGAACGTTTGGTAGCTATCAGTACTCCATCATGGGGATCGTCTCGCTTGTCTCTTCTGAACACTTCATATTCCACAGGGATGACCTCTGATGAGTTCACGTCCGGTCCTAGCCATGTCACCGATGATGATAATGATGATGATGATGATGATGGTGATGATGATGATGATGATGATATCTGGTTGGGTTGAGTCGATTAGCGATTGTAAATCTGATGCCTTCTTCCTTATACTCTGGAAGTTGATGACAATCACTCTCAGTTTCTCATCCACCTTTTTTCGTTTCTGTTGCCGCTGTTTCTTTGGGGATGACGTTGCTGAAAAGTACCACTAGTACTGTACAATATAGATCTAAACCTTACAAGTATGCTAGTGTCCGGTAAAACAAATACTAATCCTGAACGTGTTTGGCAGCGTGAGAGAGCCAACAAAGGACCATCGTATGGATGCTTGACAGCAGCTAAATACAGTGAGACCGGGTACCCCACAGCATGCCTGTCGTCAGAGTACCTGACAACAGTTACTTACGGTGAGGGTATGTCGCAGCGTGCCTGTAGTCAGAATACTCGACAGCAGATACCCACAGTGAGGTATCCCACAGCGTGTCTGTCGTCAGGGTACCATAAAGCAAGTACTAATGGTGAGGATGTGCCCCATATTGCCTGTCGTCAGGGTACCGAACAGCAGTTACCCACAGTGAAGTTGTTCCGCAGCGTACCTGTCGTCAAAGGTACCATACAGCAGGTACCTACATTAAGGGCATGCCGCAGCGTGCCTGTCATCAGGGTAACCGACAGCAGGTACCTACAGTGAGGGTATCCCACAACATGCCTGTCATCAGGGTACCGGACAGCAGGTACCTACAGTGAAAGTGTCCCACACCGTGCCTGTCGTCAGGGTACCCGACAGCAGGTACCTATACAGTGTGGTTATCCTACAGCTCGCCTGCCATCAGGGTACCCGAAAGCAGGTACCCACAGTGAAGTACCCACACCGTGTGTGTCGTCAGGGTACAATACAGCAGGTACTTACGGTGAGGGTATGCCGCATAGTGCCTGTCGTCAGAGTACCCAACAGCAGGTACCTACAGTGAGGGTGCCACGCATTGTGCCTGTCGTCAGGGTACCGGACGGCAAGTACCTAAGTAAGGGTCCCCCATAAGGTGCCTGTCATCAGGGTACCAAACAGTAGGTACCTACAGTGAGGGCGACCCATAGCGTGCCTTTTGTCAGGGTTGCTGGCAGTAGATATCTAAATGAGGGTATCCCACACCGTGCCTGTCGTCAGTGTACTCGACAGCAAGTCCATATAGTGAGGGTATCACGCACCGTGCCTGTCCTAAGGGTACCCGACAGCAATTACCTATAGTGAGGGTATCCCACCGTCAGGGTACTCGACAGCAGGTACCTACAGTGAGGGCATCACGCACCGTGCCTATCGTCAGGGTACTTGACAGCTGATATCCTATAGTGAGGGTATCACGCACAGTGCCTGTCGTCAGGGTACCCGACAGCAGGTACCTATGGTGAGGGTATCACGCACCGTGCCTGTCGTCAGGGTACTCGACAGCAGGTACCTATAGTGAGGGTATCACGCACCGTGCCTGTCGTCAGGGTACCCGACAGCAGGTACCTATAGTGAGGGTATCACGCACCGTGCCTGTCGTCAGGGTACCTAACAGCAGGTACCTACAGTGAGGGTAATATGAAGGGTCTCATCACGAAGAATCTTTATGTGAAGTTTCAAAGCTCTACATTCTTTTGTGTAGAAGATATAGTCAAGATAAAAGTATTTGAAAAGTAGGTCACACTCCAAGATCAAGGTCGTTAGGTCAAAAGACATGACCCCAAATGAAAGATCATATTTCAAGGAATCTATATGTGAAGTTACAAATCCCTATCCCTTTTGGTACAAAAGATATAGCCAAAGTTTAATATTTTGAAAACTAGGTCGAGCTACAAGGTCAAGGTAACTAGTTCAAAAATCATGGTCCCAAATTAAATGTCTAATCACAAGGAATCTATATGTGGAGTTTCAAAGCTTTGCACCTTTTGGTACAAACGATGTAGTCAATGTTTTGCCACAGGGTAAGAGTCACAGGCAAGGTCAAAAGCTAAATGCCCCCCGAATTTCATTCCGGGGGCATAAAACGAACTTGTTTTTCTTTTTTCTGCGTGTATATATAGAGATTTCTTGGATTAAATAAAGATATCTCAAATGAAAACCTAGTAGATATATATACACTAAATATATACATCTGTATTTGGAAAAGAGATTAAAACTGAAGACATTTCTATTTAAAGAAAACGAGATATCTCTAAATTCAATGGATATATCTCCCTATCAAAAGTTAGATCTCTCTATTTTAGATAGAAATATATATATTGTACACAAGGTAACAAGTTGGATTTACTTATGTGTGAAAGAAAATCCTGAAAATCATAATGGGGGAAATTCACTTTATAGTAGTTTTCCCGGGGGATGGCTATAAGAGGGGGGAAATGGCTATATAACCAAATTCCCCATGAGGAAAAACTACTATATAGCCATTTTCCGGAAGGGGGGGGTTACTATATAACCAATTTCCAGAGGAAGGGGGGATGGCAAGGGGGGAAACTACTGTATAACATCTGTCGTCAGGGTACCCGAAAAAGATACCTACAACACGGGTATCCAGCAGCTTGCATGTCCTAAGGGTACCCGACAGCTGGTACCTACAGTGTGGGTATCCCACACCGTACCTTACGTCAGGGTACACGACAGCAGATACCTACAGTAATAGTACCCCGCAGCGTACCTGTCGTCAGAGCACCCGACAGCAGGTATCTACAGCGAGGGTGCCCCAATCGTGCTTGTCGTCCGGGTACCGGACGGCAAGTACCTACGGTGAGGTGGTCCCGTATCGCGCCTGTCGTCAGGGTACATGACATCAGGTACCTACTGTAAGGGTGCCCATAGAGTGCCTGTCGTCAGGGTACCAAACAGCAGGTAGCTAAATTGAGGGTACCCCGTAGCGTGCCTGTCGTCATGGTTCCAAACAGCAGGTACGGGTACAGGGAAATACTTCTCTAGTGTAAGCTTTCCCTATAGCAATTCCACAGTAGTCCCCCTTTGGGGAAAATTTACTCTAGAGCAGAAATTTTTCCAAATACTTTATTTTGGGTGGGAAAAAACTGTGTTATATGTGAGAAAAAGATGGGGGTGATTCTACTCTGAGGGACCCCTACTTTATAACTTGATGAGATACATTTCCACACCTACCCCCGGAATAGATCTTGAGTAGCCCCCTGGGCGAAAGGCTGCAATAGAGTAGTCTTTCCGGGGAAAATTCTAGAGTCCGGGAGGAAGGGGGACTACCCGGAGAAAGCCTACTCTATAACACTGGTACCAAAAATAAAATCATACCAGTATACGTACGGCTTACGTTTTTATATCGGTAGTACCGGTTTTTCGATATGCTGTTGGCAGCCCTATTGAGCACACTATACCACAAGTGCTGCGCCCTTTTGCTTAAGAAAAAATTTGGTAAAGTATGTGGTTTTAAAGGGGTCTAAAGGTCGAAACACACATCGCCCCCTATTGTAAGAAAATGTTTCAAAAACAGATTAATTGGAGTCATTTTACAATGAAAACTCAAAGTCCACTAACAGGACAAAATTATACCATAATAGGATGTACCCCTATTCCACCTCAATATCCTTGGCAGAGATTTTACCTTCAAATGGTGAACAATTTGTAATAATTTAGTGAATCTGTCTCAAATAAATCCCCTACCTTTATTGATGTTAAACGCAATAACAGAAAGTAATACCAAACTTTATTTTATATGCTTCTTCCCGATACTCTCTGACTACGGCACCTTTCGTTTCTATGTAGAGTGATAATTTTCTATATTAAGTGCAAATGGGCCATCGTCTACAGACGACCACTTACGACTCTCATAAAAAGGAACTGATTACGGACAGTGGTCTAAATGGCGTGGAAATCGCACTCGCAACATCCACGTTAATGCCCTGGTACATGCGTTTTCTGCCGTCCGTTTGATGGAACGAGGGAGTAGGGATATAGTAAAAACAGTTCCTCTGTCCCTAAAGGGTATGCATTAAGGAGGGTAGCTGGTTTCCTTATTCTTTGTAGAAGAAAATTGTCGTAAGGCGACACTAGTGCATGTGTTTCGGGAATTTGTTCCCATTCAACATTAACTCCTTTTTTCATTCAAATGTGCTTTCTGTAAGTTTATGTACATAAGTAAATTAATTTGAATGAATATATTCCGTGTGTAAAAGAAAATCTCCGGTGAAAATAGTCTTTCTTTGTAATTACACACATGAATAGACAGGTCCATAAGAAGCATTTCAAAAACAAGAGGCCAAACCTTGAATTTCTTTTCGTTTTGAGGATTGAAAAAAGATAATGACTAGTCAAAACAAAAGAGACGGGGGTGGGTGGGTTCAGTCTCTCGGCGTCCCGGTTTCTGCGGGTTTGATATTTAAGACTAAAATATTTACGATTTCTGGTTTTTTAGAAGTGATTTAAGACAAACTATTTATCTAGACATGTATGTTGGTTTAATAATACACCGGTATTATTTCATCTGTGTAATGACAGCATGTGCTACTGATTGGAACAATACTCTCTATATGCACATACATTGACAGAGTTCTGACAACAATGGAATAAAATTATATTGAATTGTTTTTCTAACTTTACTCTTTGCATTTTTGTAAAACAAAAGAAAAGTGGCGAACTTTACTGTGCGTAGGAATTTCTTTCGATTTGGTATACTTTGGTTTAGGGATTTTTCATCATACTGGGATTTCCGACATGAACCTTCATCAATCGTATCCAAATCTACAGATGAAGACCGCAGTGTGTTAACGAAGACTGGTGGCGAAGGTAGTCCTGATTATCGCCAGAAAATCACCGATCTTTGGTAGATCAAACTACAGACATTTCAAAGTGTCCTACAGGGGATTTGAACTCAGGTTTGACAGAGACAAGACGTTAAAGCCCAGCGCGGCGCTGTCTGACTTGAGAGAGGTGAGAGTTACGCATGTGTGAATAAATGAATGTATTAATTAAATAAATATTAGTTCAGAGATTCTTTTTTTCAGTACAAAGATTTATGAAAATTTATATGTAACAAATCAACTTTAAACGGCCATACTTTTTGTGATAATAATGTCTTCAACTTGTGCCTTTTTCAAGAATAACAATATTTACACAACCAATGGAAAGATGACCGAAGGTCAAAATAATGCAATGCATTAATATCACGAATTTTTTTTTTCATTGACAAAATAAAAACAGGAGATGTATTAAAATAAAGACACAGACAAAGCAAACAAACACACCAAACAAACGTTACACAATTCGGCTTCGTGTTTAACGACCATCTGTCACATAAAACAACCTCTTTTACAGGTCACACACGATATTTTGCAACCGAAGTTTGCATCATTTTACTGTGACGTTACAATACAAGTAATAAGATGACACAAAAGGAGCTTGTATAATGTTAGTCCCTTTACATCAGGGTTCAGAATCGTTAGCCTCCTTGCTAGGTTTGTAGATCCCGTTTCTTCAAGGTTGAATTCAGTATCGAACTGCTTAGCTCCCTTGCTAGGTTTGTAGATCCCGGTTTTTCAGGGTTAAATTCAGTATCGTACTAGTTAGCTACCTTGCTAGGTTTGTAGATCTCGTTTTTTCAGGGTTGAGTTCAGCATCGTACCGGTTAGCTCCCTCGCTAGGTTTGTAGATCTCGTTTTTTTAGGGTTGAGTTCAGCATCGTACCGGTTAGCTCCCTTGCTAGGTTTGTAGATCTCGTTTTTTTTTTCAGGGTTGAGCTCAGCATCGTACCGGTTAGCTTACTCGCTAGGTTTGAAAATTTCTTTTTTTCAGGGTTTAGTTCAGCATCGTACTGGTTAGCTCCCTCGCTAGGTTTGTACATCTCGTTTTTCCAGGGTTAAATTCAGCATCGTACCGGTAAGCTCCCTTGCTAAGTTTGTAGATCTCGTTTTTCCAGGGTATAGTTCAGTATCGTACCGGTTAGCTCCTTGTTAGCTAGGTTTGTAGATCTTGTTTTTCCAGGGTTTATTTCAGCATCGTACCGGTTAGCTAAAAGAAACTGAAAGTTACTCTAGAGGTTGGAGAATTGCATAAGGCGGCTATTTAAATAATTTAACAGAGAACTGAAACGAAAAGCTCCTGAACTATTGAAGTTCTTTTATTGGCAAGGAACTAACAACCTTCTAATAATTGATCCGTCTAATATGACACTGTTACCCGCCATATAGATCCACGTTTTAACATTAAAATGTTCCTATCTAAACATAGTTTCTGTTTTTATACAAAACTATTGTGTTTAATCAAGGAATTTTTGACAGAAACTGTTACGACAAAATGAAAATAAATAAAAGATATATCTTAACTTGAGTTCTGATTTTAAAATTTTATAGACCCTTTCAACTTTGCTGTAGGACTAACATTTTGGTTGGCAAATGATATCTTTTCCCGCAATATGACCTCAGAGACAATCAAGTTGTTATTATGACATCAAAGTTTTTATGGGAAACGTTATCATTTGCCAAACAAGATGTTAGTCCCGCAGAAACGTCGAAAGGGTCTATTGAGAAAATACGTTGACGGGAAGGACGGCGCCCAGACAGTAGGTTTGTTGACCTTGCTTTTCCTGGGTTGCATTCACAATTGTGGCAGTTAGCTTCCTCGCTGGGTTTGTAGACTTTTTTTGTGAAAAGCTACGTTATTGTTATAACTGGGATCTTTTTTTCAATTTAAAATGATGTAAGTGGCCTTATGCTATACGTGCTACTTTTTGCCGGGATTTTCATTATAATGTGAATGCTAGCATAGTGACGTCAAAATGAAATGACGCAAATTTTTACTGCAGATTGTGGTATGCCTGTCATAGACCCTCTCGACTTTACTACGGGACTAACATTTTGGTTGGCAATGATAACGTTTCCCATAAAAACAAATTTGAAGTCATAATAAAAAACTGATTGTCCCTGATGTCATATTGCGGGAACAGTTATCATTCTACAAAAACAAAATGTTAGTCCCTCAGTAACGTCGAAAGGGTCTATAGAATGGTACATAAGATCAATGGGGAAAAAGGTCTATTACAACCTTGGACCCCGGCGAGACTGTATTCTGAAATGTCCTACTTGTCTGACATAAAATGACGTAATTATGATCAAATATTACGTTAAGGCTTGAAATATGAAGACAATGGATTCATGATTTAGAAAAAAAGATCTATCATTTATCTTTACGAAATTCAACCATGATATAAGCGTGAAACGTTAGTATTTATTTTAATACTAATCTGCTTTTTTCATTCGCCTTTAGATGCGTAAGTTATTTACTTATGAAATTAAGTATTTCACGTATAACGGATGCACGTACTATATTTACAATATATATTGTGTCATATTTAGATTGTCTATTGTTTTTCTCTACATTGTATACTGCAGCATTCAAGGCACTGACAACCGATAGAGCTTACATCTCCTATTACCCCTTAGTGTGTAACACATAAAATGTCACTTAGACGGGAGAGTGCAATCGGGCATTTAAAGAGTTTTATAATGAAAGCTCAATATCTTCATTCAAAGGGCTGTATTCAATATACTAAGTTTCTATTCCCATTTTGTTTTCCTGTTCTCGTGGATACTGTCACGTTGACAGATTTCTAAACTCTTCTCTTATAGAGATTAAATTGGTTAATGCAATTTTATTTGCTAAATTCATTCGACTGCTATATCATTTACTGTATTTACTCATTTCTAAGCATATTTTTTTCTTTTGAGATAAAACAAAGTCACACGTCTTCATTTAGATTTGAACGTAAACCAGGGTCTTTTGAGGCCGTACCATGTATTTCATATATTTGGTGAAAATATCTTATACATTGTGTTGTCTCTTCCTGTCTCTCTTTCTCTTATTGTCAAGTCAAGGTAGATTGAATATTTTAGTATTTAGACTCAAATCAAAAATACTTAACTGCTAGAAATCAATTTTTAGTCTTTGAAATTCATTTGTCCTGATAAATATATTCTTATTCAGTAGTACAATGTTCACAAATCCACACATATACATGTATCCATGTTATTCTGTAATAGCTCTTTTTCATAGAAACAAAACAGAGCGCGCGCGCGCGCGCGCGAGAGAGAGAGAGAGAGAGAGAGAGAGAGAGACTGATCTACTCGTCATTATAAGCCAGTCAAGGGTCTTATATGTCACTGTTTGAATTTGGGACCTTACATAGTATCCGTCCCTCACAGATTTACATAGTATTCGTCCCTCACAGAGTCACTATATCAAGTAGGAGAGTTGGCACTAATCAGAGAATTAATTTATTGGAGCCCCCCCCCCCCCCTTTGAACATTTCTTCTCGAAGTTGCACTATAAAATTACCATGGATGTCAAGTTTTCATATGTTGACCTTCTTCGTTTTCAAATATTTCTTTGACTCAATTTCCGAAGAAAAAGATACATAAGTTTAATTACTATGAAATGTGCACATGATTAAAGCAAGGTTCCCATTCAAAGAAAAAAATTATCAATACCGATTTTAGCGAAAGTCATTTAAGAATATATA
Organism: Pteria penguin; assembly: GCA_035048485.1. Lineage (NCBI taxonomy): Eukaryota > Metazoa > Mollusca > Bivalvia > Pterioida > Pteriidae > Pteria > Pteria penguin. Next base: position 42,590,610 of record CM068590.1, on the reverse strand, counting down.
TAATTTTCCTTTCTATATTTTCGGCAAAATGGTCAATCTACACGTAAGATTGATATACGGCAGGTATTGCTAGCCAACATGAAATGCTTACTTATCCTGTACGCTTCCTTAGTGTATGATGATCTACGTCAGTTACCGTATGTACTCGGCTGTCTTAGTCTTGTCGCTAAGCAGAGACGTCGTGCAGCTCTCGTCTATTGCCAGTCTGATATTTCTTCTTATCATCTTCATTTTATTGACCTAAAGCATTACTTACTATTACAGCACTTATGGTATTAAGTTTATTTTCCAGAAACATTTAGCAAAGGGATACAGTAATACAGGTCACGTTAGTTTTGCCATTGATTGGAATTGATTTCTTTTTCTGTTTTCTCTACTAAAATGAAGAATAAAATGTTCTGTAATATAGCATGTTATTGTTATGATGATGATGATGATGATGATGATGATGATGATGATGATGATCATCATCATCATCATCATCATCATCATCATTATCATCATAATCATAATCATAATCATAATCATCATAATCATCATCATCAATATCATCATCATCAATATCATCATCATCATCATCATCACCATCATCATCATCATCATCATTATTATCTTAACACTAAATGTCTTTCTCCCATTTCTCTTACTGAATCAAAGCGGAGCCTTATCGAAACCAAATATCGGAAAATATTTTCCTGCATATCTCTACCCTCAAACTATACCAGAGAAAGGTCAGGCACCAGTACTTAGCTCCATTTATTTCCAAATGTATCTGTATCAATTATTCCGGAATGAAACAGTTAATCGTCTGCTAGGATCTCAAATCTCGCATCCAATGACGTGTTTCCGATCCCGAACTGTAATTAGGGGCTCCGTCGCTCAATAATCCTGATCCCGTGAGGGACAGGACACATTAAATACAAAACTTTCAATTTGTAGCTAAAATGCTGGCCATTTATTTCCTATAGATGTTATTGTTTTTGATCTCGTAATTACGAGTTGAAATCCTCCCGAGACATTCCGAATCTATTAACGGGAAAATGTTCCTTCTATTTTGACGGCACCGTAGCTCGCCTTTCTCGAATGATATCCTTAAATGTCCCCGGTCTCAGCTAGCTGACTACGCACACGACGAGATTGATAGCTATCTTGCATGATTCGTAGCTAGATTATGATATTTCAATTTCAGTAAAGTCTCCTTGTGGTCAATGGCATAGAAAAAAAGTTCGGCTAATTTCAATGTATTAGTACCAGCAAAACCAGCGTCCCCTTCCTCGTCATATAGGTCATCTTTGGTAACTTAACGGAAGATTTTTAAAACAAATTTCTTCCTCTTCTATATTGACCAGACACCTTTCATTGCTACATCTGTCGAAAATTAAATCGCTTAACAATAGATTTATTTTCGATTTGAGATTAGGTTATAGTAAGCAAACATTAGTCGTGCAACTAATGCCGCAGTCACGGTTGGACTACAACTACATGACACTAAATCAGTGATGCGACTCACAGTATGTCTTGTACAATAACTTCCTGACACTAAATCAGTCGTGCGACTATAATGCCAGTCACACTTGTACTATTACTACTGACACCATATATCAATCGACAGGTCAAGTGTAGGTGTGTAGTGTCGTCTACTGACAGGTCGAGAGTAGATGTGTATTGCCGTCTAATGACAAGTCGAGTTTAGGTGTGTAGTACTGTCTAATGACAAGTCAAGTGTAGGTGTGTAGTACTGTCTAATGACAAGTCGAGTTTAGGTGTGTAGTACTGTCTCATGACAAGTCAAGTGTAGGTGTGTAGTACTGTCTAATGACAAGTCAAGTGTAGGTGTGTAGTACTGTCTAATGACAAGTCAAGTGTAGGTGTGTAGTACTGTCTAATGACAAGTCAAGTGTAGGTTTATAGTGCAGTCTCCTGACAGATCGAGCGTTGGTGTTTAGTGCGATCTACTGACAAATCGAGTGTAGGTGTGTAGTGCCATCTAATGACAAGACTAGTGTATGTGTTTAGTGCGGTCTAATGGCAAGTCTTGTCTAGGTGTGTAGTGCCGTCTAATGACAAGTCGTGTGTAGGTATATAGTGCAGTCTTATGGCAAGTCGAGTGTGAGTGTTTAGTTCCATATCATTACAAATAGAGTATAAGTGTGTAGTGCAGTCTTATGACAAGTTAAGTGTTTATGACAGGTCGAGTGTATATATGTAGTACCGCCTATGACAGGTCTAGTGGTCGAGTGTAGGTGTGTAGTACCGCCTATGACAGGTCTAGTGGTCGAGTGTAGGTGTGTAGTACCGCCTATGACAGGTGTAGTGGTCGAGTGTAGGTGTGTAGTACCGCCTATGACAGGTGTAGTGGTCGAGTGTAGGTGTTTAGTACCGCCTAATGACAGATCTAGTGGTCAAGTGTAGGTGTGTAGTACCGCCTATGACAGGTCTAGTGGTCGAGTGTAGGTGTGTAGTACCGCCTATGACAGGTCTAGTGGTCGAGTGTAGGTGTATAGTACCGCCTATGACAGGTCTAGTGGTCGAGTGTAGGTGTGTAGTACCGCCTATGACAGGTGTAGTGGTCGAGTGTAGGTGTTTAGTACCGCCTAATGACAGATCTAGTGGTCAAGTGTAGGTGTGTAGTACCGCCTATGACAGGTCTAGTGGTCGAGTGTAGGTGTGTAGTACCGCCTAATGACAGGTCTAGTGGTCGAGTGTAGGTGTGTAGTACCGTCTATGACAGGTGTAGTGGTCGAGTGTAGGTGTTTAGTACCGCCTAATGACAGGTGTAGTGGTCGAGTGTAGGTGTGTAGGATACTTGCTTCGCTAGATTCTGAAATACACAAGCTGATCAATTCATTAATGCGAGTAGTAGGTGCGTTGTGCCGTCTAATGACATGTCGATTTTAGGTGTGTTGTGCCGTCTAATGACAGGTCTAGTGTAGGTGTGTAATGCCGTTTAATGACAGTTTGAGTGTATGAGTGTAGTGCCGTCTACTGACAGATCGAGAGCAGGTGTGTAGTACCGTTTTATCACAGGTGGAGTGTAGGTGTTTAATGCCGTCTACTGGCAGGTCGAGTGTATGAGTGTAGTGCCGTCTACTGACAAGTCGAGTGTATGTGTGTACTGCCGTCCATTGATAAGACGAGTGTAGGTGTGCACTGCCGTCTTATTACAGGACGAGTATAGGTGTGTATTGCTATCTTCTGACCGGTCGAGTGTAGGTGAGTAGTGCCGTCTAATGACAGGTCGAGTGTAGGTGTGCTGTGCCGTCTAATGACAAGTCAAGTGTAGGTGTGTAGTGCATTCTAATGACAGATTGAGTGTAGGTATGCTGTGCCGTATAATAACAGGTCGAATGTACTAATATGTAGTACCGTCTAATGACAGGTCGAGTGTATGTATGTAGTACCGCTTATGACAGGTCGAGTGTATATATGTAGTACCGCCTATGACAGGTCTAGTGGTCGAGTGTAGGTGTGTAGTACCGCCTATGACAGGTGTAGTGGTCGAGTGTAGGTGTGTAGTACCGCCTATGACAGGTGTAGTGGTCGAGTGTAGGTGTTTAGTACCGCCTAATGACAGATCTAGTGGTCAAGTGTAGGTGTGTAGTACCGCCTATGGCAGGTCTAGTGGTCGAGTGTAGGTGTGTAGTACCGCCTATGACAGGTGTAGTGGTCGAGTGTAGGTGTGTAGTACCGCCTATGACAGGTGTAGTGGTCGAGTGTAGGTGTGTAGTACCGCCTATGACAGGTGTAGTGGTCGAGTGTAGGTGTTTAGTACCGCCTAATGACAGATCTAGTGGTCAAGTGTAGGTGTGTAGTACCGCCTATGACAGGTCTAGTGGTCGAGTGTAGGTGTGTAGTACCGCCTAATGACAGGTCTAGTGGTCGAGTGTAGGTGTGTAGTACCGTCTATGACAGGTGTAGTGGTCGAGTGTAGGTGTTTAGTACCGCCTAATGACAGGTGTAGTGGTCGAGTGTAGGTGTGTAAGATACTTGCTTCGCTAGATTCTGAAATACACAAGCTGATCAATTCATTAATGACAGATTGAGTGATATATCAAACATGGAAGTTTTGGAAACGCAAAGAAATGTCACTCTGAGTTCGTCAGTTCTCGTGTCCACCGAAATACTAGCAGATCGTGAGTGTCCAGCCAGTTCTTGTGGCTAGTTCTATGAATGTCCACCTTGGTATTAGCACATCGTGAGTGTCCGGTCAGTCCTTGTGGCTAGTTCTATGAATGCCCACCTTGATATTAGCAGATCGTGATTGCCCAGTCAGTTCTTGTGGCTAGTTCTATGAATGTCCACCTCGGTATTAGCAGATCGTGAGTGTCCGGTCAGTCCTTGTGGCTTGTTCTACGACTGCCAACCTTAGTAATTGAAGATGGTGTCATGGATGACATAGCTCTGGGAATCTTGGGTCTTATTCACAAAGAAACTTAAGTCTAAGAATTGAGACCTAAAATACCATTGGTCATTATTCTAAGAATTTGTCGAAAGTTTGCCTGTGAATAGCTTGTCAGATATACTGTTTACAGAAACTTTTTATTAATTCTTAGAATTAAGACACATGCTACCATATAGATCTCAATTCTTAGACTTAGACTTAAGTTTCTTTGTGAATAAGGCCCCTTCTTATCTTAAGTTACATATCGTATCCATGTGATATGATAAATAATGTGCTCTGTAAAGTTACATATCGTATCCATGTTATATGATAAATAATGTGCTCTGTAAAGTTACATATCGTATCCATGTGATATGGTAAATATTGTGCTCTGTAAAGTTAATCTCGCTCGTCTCTGTCTTGTGAAATGACTTTCTAAATATAAATGTACGTTGTATACACACATAGCTGATAGCATGTCAATTTTGTCTGCCGGTGTTATATAGTAGTTTTTCCCCTTAGCCCCGGAAAAATGGCTATATAGTAGTTTTCCCCCCGGAAAAATGTCTATATAGTAGTTTTTCCCCCGGGGGAAATTTGGTTATATAGCCATATTCCCCCCCTCTTATAGCCATTTTTTCCCCGGGGAAAAACTACTATATAGTGGATTTTCCCCCCAATGTGAAATTCCGGATTTTCTTTTCACACATACATGTAAGTAAATCCAGCTTGTTACCTTGCTGAAAATTAATAGATTTCTATTTCAAATAGAGATATCTCAATTTTTATACGGAGATATATCCAATTAATTTAGAGATATCTCATTTTCTTAAGTAGAAATGTCTTCAATTTTAATCTCTTTTCCAAATCAAATGCATATATTTAGAACAGAGATTTATATACTAGAATTTTATTCGATATATCTTTATTTAATCCGAGAAATCTCTTTATATACAAATGAAAAAAAAAAGAAAAACAAGTTCGTTTTTATGCCCCCGGAATGAAATTCGGGGGCATCTAGTTTTTGGCCTGTCTGTGACTCTTATCCTGTGGCAAAAACCTTGACTATATCGTTTGTACCAAGAGGTACAAGGCTTTGAAACTCCACATATAGTTTTCTTGTGATGACCTTTTATTTCGGACCATGATTTTTTAACTAGTGACTTTGACCTTGATGCTCTACGTTTTCAAAAACTTAAACTTAGGCTGTATCTTTTGTACCAAAAGGAGAAGGGGTTTTGAACTTCATATATAGATTACTTGTGATAAGATCTTTAATTTGGGACCATGGTTGGTTGGTTGGTTGATTGGTGTTTTACGTCGCTTTCAACAATATTTCAGTTATATCGCGACATGGGAGCAGGAGGTTACCAACCTCTTAAACATAGTGGCGCAACCCGGGAATCGAACCCGGATCGTCGGCGCCGCAAGCCAAGCGCTTAACCACTACACCACGCCTGCCCCTAATTTGGGACCATGACTTTTAACCTAATGAACTTGACCTTGAAGTGTGACCTACTTTTCGAAAACTTTAACCTTGACTATATCTTCTACACAAAAGGGTGTAGAGCTTTGAAATAAGCATATAGATACTTTTAGATGAAACCTTTCATACTTTGCGTAAGGGACAAGGAAATCGAATTCTTGTGATGATGATTTACAACATATGCGACTAGACAAGCATTGTCGTAGATTGCAAATCGTGGACCCCTGGGTGGAATTCCCCTCTGTTATTTTCATGTTCATCATGTACTCTGTACATGATGAGCGATATTGTGATATATTAAATGCACTAGTCTTAATTTATTTAGGAATTGAATGTTCAAGGAATTCTTGCACGTTCAATTCTTATACATATATTTGTCATTGGAACATTTTGATTGATAATTTCATATTTTACTTATGTTGTATTACGAAAAGTTGCCTGGGATCGAATATTGAGTCGCAGTCTGACGTCATGATTGACATCTATACGCAAATAAAAGACAATTTTTACAATGAAATAATAGAAGAAAATAGCATACTATGGTAAATATATAAAAAGAAAGACTTAAAAAAATAAATACATAAAACAAAAAATAAATACTCACACATACACGCACAAACAAAACACTTAACAGTATATAGAAACCCATTAACTATAGCACCATCGGTTTGATCCACTGACTATATTACTATAGTACATTCGTATTTCAAATGTTATCTGACTAATACAGAACGAATGTGTATAATTTCCAAACCGTTACGTAAGGGGGAAAAACTACTATGAGGGAAAGACTACTATATAGTAGTTTTTTCCGCCATGGGGGAAAAACTACTATATATGCATTTTTCCGGGGGGACTACTATGGGGAAAACTACTATATAACACCGGCAATAGAGTTATAGATGTATGTATATATTACTGGCCCTGTCACATGCCTTAATGGAATCAAACACTGATATATCAAGTATTTGGGTATATGCATACAGCTGAGATTTAAAAAGAAAAAAAAAAGAGAAAAATAGAGAAGTAGCACCTTCTTTTGGTTTAACTATATCTATTTGACTATAAAGAAATATATATTACATCATATTGTAATAATGATATATGGTATGTTATAATATATTGGCGTGTAGTTTTGTTTTGGTTTTTTGTTTTTGTCTTTTTTTTTTTTTTTTTTTTTTTGATTGTTCAAACATCAGTAAATTCCAAAAACAGAAAATCTTGTTGCAGAACAACCTTAATTGTTAAGATCTATAACATATGTCTTTACCTGATTCCCGGACAATATCACTGCAAATATTTCATTTACAATTCATTCTCAATTCCCCATTTTTAGAAAGAAGTGCCATTGTGTCCGAAATTAAATAAATGTAGATATAATTATAGTAAATTGTCTTGAATAACTTTAATGCCAGAAATATTGTAATCATATTGAAAAGTTCTTATAGGAATATATCATTCTAACCTAGTGCAAAAAGAAACGCAGGCATAACGCGATCGTTAATTTGTATTGTCTAGTAACGCATAACGTTTCCTTCACCGCGTGCCTGACGATGTGACATTTGGTACAGAGTAGAAACCATCGTAAAGCCCCGCCCCTTATGTCAATACACATGTAAATTATCGTCGCGCGTAGTCCCCTAATAGAATTTATTTTGTCGTTTTGGACATCTTAACGACATGGAACTAATTAATTGTAGTTTAAAAGACAATCGCTTTATTAAAATATTACTTCTTAATGGCCAGCATAGATTGCACCGGGGTATCAGTTACACTTTGAAGAAACCGTTACTTCTAACGTCTTCAGAAATTAGAGAAAAGCTGTGACGAATTTTAGAGAGATTTATTGTATTAGCTATCGCTGCTTTATTTTAAAGAAAAACTATTTGCATTAATGTTTAAATTCTATCTTTGTTATTTCCATAATTCATATACTGCATGGTACTCTCTCTCTCGCTCTCTCTCTCTCTCTCTCTCGTCACTTCTATAAAAGAATTTGTATAAGCGTGAGGCGTAATTCATACAACCTATAATTCCTTCTATATTGTTTAGTTTAGTTTATTACCAAAAGAACAAGTTCATAGGTGTATGAATACAACATATAATACAAAAACAGCAAGTATGGCAAGTAATGCCAGGCGGAGAAGAGATATTTACCTCAACAAAGAGTTTAAAATTCTGTACATTATACAAATATTTACCAAGGCTGAATAATTCGGAATTATTTTGAGATAAATATAATTGAACCAGTTTGGAAACATAAGGACTTTTATAATAATCCCATTTTAAACAGTTAGACCAATAGATTGATAGTATGGACATATAGATATAAAATGAAATTCATCTTCAATATCTTTTCTGTTTTGTCTGTTGGTTATATCATATCAACCCTTTTCACCAAATGACTCTGAATTTTGAAATAAATTGTAGACATTTAAATTGTATTGCTAGCTCCTCCGTATGGTCTTATGTATCACGAAGGGAGAGTAGATAGGGCGGCTCCTGCCCCTCTTCCTTCACTTCTTCTTTATGTTTGTCCATTTACGGCTTAAACCCCTCTACATACCACCACAATATAGTATTATTTATTTTTAATACTTACTATTTTGTTTTTAGATATATTACTTAAATAATCTGGGTATTCAACTATTTATTTACATGTATTTATTTTCAAAATTGAATTGGATACATCAATTACTTTAAATGTCCTTACATCTGTGGCTACTTGTAATGAAAGTCAATTAAGAGAAGATAAATGGTATTTATTTATTTATTTATTTATTTATTTATTTATTTATTTATTTATTTATTTATTTATTTATTTTTATTTTTTATTTTTATTTATCTATCTGGGGCTTTTTTGGGGGGGAGGGAGGTTTATTTATTGATTGATTTATTTAGTTTTTGTTTTATTTAAATGGTAATGGAGATGACCTGAAGGAGAAACTGAAAGTCCATTGTATGTATTCTGAGTGTTTATCCTATCCTTATTGTTAACCCACACACACCACACCTTCCTTGCCGCCGAGAAGGCTTCTCTATCCAGCAGTCTAGTACCACACGAAATGTAAACATATTCTGTAAGCTTGTACTGCAGAGATTACGCTTTGTTTAATCAATAGAAGTTCACGATTTATAGACATAAATGACAGTACAGTTTGATATGCACACGCTACAACTCAGGCTAGATATACCTTACGTATAGCACGAAAGTGTTTTGAAGAAAAGCGATTGCAAAATATACATGAAGGAAGCATGAGGAGGTCGACCATATTCCTACAAATTCAATATCATGTAACTTAATTTAATTTCTACGAACGAGAAAGAGAGAGTTATTTCTGCAATACAGGTTTAGCGTCGAACGTTTATTTCATTGAAAATTTCTCCTTAGAAATGTCCCACGAAATATTACAATTTATAAGAATGTAACTGAAATATCTATAATGCTGAATATTTCAATTTCATTCCTATATATTGCAATATTTCATAGGACAGAAACTATGAAAAAATTCTTAAAGTACTTTTTTCTAAAAACGACGAATAATCTGATATTTAAATTATTCCTTTAATTAATTTTGATATGTTAATGACTTAACACTACACTTGGCTTATCATCAAGTTAATGGTGCGGATTCATCCAGGGGCAATAATTAAGAGATCAAACACAAGTGCCGCTTAAGAGCACATGAAGTGTGAGAACAGGAGTATGCGCAGACGAGATAATGCGCTTTACAGTCAAAATACCCCAAAAGACAACATACGGAATCGACGTTCTATTATGGAGCGTGGGAGCACAGTGTTACCTGTAGAATTACATAAATGTATGTAATGGATATTAAAACGCATAATAAATTGAATCAGGAACGTTGAGTACTGTTTTGATAGTGAAGTGATAGTTTGTAATTAAATCGGAGCATAGTTTGAGATGAACAGTCTTACTTCTTCAGTTTAGAACATTTTCACACGTTATGACTTTTAAGAGTCAGAACATAATAATAATAAAAGTTTATATATCATGTATATATATATATATATATATATATATATATATATATATATATATATATATATATATATATATATATATATATATATATATATATATATATGTATATGTATGTATTTATATTCAATTTTAACATGTAACCCGTGAGATGAGATCGTGAAATGATAGAATGAGTGTAAATTATGTGTATTTCTTTTCTCTAGAATAGTACTCTCAGCAGAAGATATTAGACATATGATGCTAAAATGTTTTAATAAACAGTATAAGTAAATAAATATACATGTCATCATGCACAAATACACCCCTCCCCCTCCCAAAAAAAAAGCAAAATAAAAGAGGACGAAACAAAATAAACAAACCTCCCACTCCCCAAATACAAACATCTCCCCAAATACAAACACCCCCTGCCCCCCCCCCCCAAAAAAAAAACCCCAGAACAAAAATATATATATATAAACACCCCCCCCCCCAAAAAAAAAAAAGACGGCCAGAATTTCTCCGTGTGACGGTATTCTTTGATTTTACATTGATTTTCTACTCCTCCATATTTGTATAACAACTTTCATATATTCCTTCTTTTATACTTGACTTTGTACTATATATTTCTTTTATGTATATATATCTATAAGCTATATAGCTTTTGTTCAATAAACAAAACAATCCATTTATTAATAAATTCTGATAAGCTTTGTACAATACTACACTTATCTATCTCTCTATCTATCTATCTATTATTATTATTATCATTATCATTTATTTATTTATTTATTTATTTATTTATTTATTTATTTATTTATTTATTTATTTATTTATTTACTTGGTTAGTTAGTTAGTTAGTTAGTTAGTTAGTTAGTTAGTTAGTTAGTTAGTTAATATCTTTTTCGTATTTTCTGTAATTGTTTTACTTTTAAGAGTTTTATATTTAAATCTCTCTCTCTCTTTTTATTTTTTATTTTTTATTATTATTTTTTTTTTTTTTTGTTGCTAGGTGACAGTAAAAAAGTTGTTATCTCTGGAAACAAACTTTTGGGGGACACACGTCGCTCTTACGATCTGTGGGTAGCTGAGTAACTTCATCCCATCATACACGGAGTTTTTATGTTTAATGTATGTATGAACTCACTTACTGTTGTATAACCTGTACTTTTGCTTGAATTTAAGATGTTTATCTTCTATGTATATATATATATATATATAAGGAATGTACATATATACATATAAGATAAACATCTTAAATTCCTTATAATAAAATTTGTCTTTTCCCGAAAATGTACGTGTTCCATTGAACAAATATTATACATAGGAGTTGTTTATTATATTTATTATTATTGAGTTTTCTCTCTCTTATTATTATTATTATTATTATTATTATTATTATTATTATTATTATTATTATTATTATTATATTTTCAGATTGTTTTCCCTTAACACTTCTTCCGTATATATGCATACAAACCATGACGTTTTGCTAATGAATCAGTAATACTACCAGGAAAAACTTCTATTTCAAATGCTTTATTAACTCGTCATATTTCAAATATAACATATACAATAGCATTAAACTATAAATCAATAGACAATACGAATGTTCATACATATAATAATTCGGCATTTTACCTTATTTAGGACGTATCAGACACGCAATTGAAAAAAAAAACAGTTACTTAAAATGAATCATAGTACTAAAAATGAATGAATGAATAAATGAATCCTGAAAAACCAAACCACCCATTCATTCTTGAGATTTGAACATAAAATTCGTAATTTCTGAATGACATATAATCCTGTGTGTTGAATAAAGACAAGAAATGAGCATACCCTGAATTTGATATTCCCAGTGTTTGTGAAGACAAGATCGAACTAGTTACTGTTAAGGATTGAGAGATATAATGAGACAGGAGGCTGATATTGACACCAGGGACTATATATAGATATTAACTGACACGGTCAGATGTAAATTACATCGGGAAAAATTAATTAAAAATGTCGATTGACACAATGAATGAATGAATGAATGAATGAATGAATGAATGAATGAATGAATGAATGAATGAATGAATGAATGAATGAATTGGGAGAAATGTTATATATTTATGTACACAAGAGCAATACTGTACATCAAAATGCACATACAAATAATTGTACAAATCATTGTTCTGAATTCTCTTTGTAATTTCTTTTTCCAACGAACTTTTACTTCTATCCATCGTTTGTCAACGGATTTAGTTAAACTTCTTTGAAGAAAGCTAGTCTCTTGATATATATATATATATATATATATATATATATATATATATATATATATATATATATATATATATATATATATATATATATATATATATATATATATATGGGCATGTCCGTTTTGTACTGGGTAAAAGCATACTAATTAATGTAATTTTCGCTCTATTGTACCTTATCATTTCTTACTACTGTTCCACCATCAATATGATGAAAACCTAAATTAATACTGGACAAACACAATGGTTTCTTGCATTTTCAACTGCGGAGCGAATAATGTAAACCGGGAGGTATTTGCAGGTAAAATGTGCGCAGACTGTGATAGAAAAAATCCATCATCCCCCTTCCTTCAAATTTTCAGCTCTGGAAGAATAATTTTCTCGTAACTTATTAAAACAAATGCTAAAAACAAATGTAGCTTCGACCATATTTATTTACAAATGGAAAGTCATTCTGTAACGTCATCAAACAATCAGACCATTATTTTTCACTGGATTCACTCCAACATCAAAGCTTTCCCTGCATTCATTATAAATTATACGAAAATCCATCGTCAGTTTACTCGGCTACTTTATAATATATCCATAATACTTATTTTTCTTAAGTCATGGAATTCTCTACTCTTTTTTTTTTTGGGGGGGGGGGGGGGGGGGGTGTTCCATTAAAGTGTTTCATTCTGTATGTATAGGGGCATATCTACACTGAAAAATAAATCAGCCTGCAATTGTTAAAATTTTGTAAGATGAAATTTCATTAAGAAACACGTACTAAACCTTTCTTATGTCAAAGAAAGCTTTGTAAAAAATTACTAGAAACAAATCCTCAATACAGATTTTGAAGTGTTGGCAGGTAGGTGAGGTGATATGCTTTGAAACAACTTCCTGAATATCAACCTAAAACGGCAAGAAATAGACAACTGTGGGCGGATCTATGTCGATTTCTGGCTGGTATTGGAAACTGACAACTAAAAATGGGAGGTGCTTTCCTTATCAATTGAAGCGATATTCGCCAGACTTGATATGTTATCTGGTCAATTTTACACAGAGTCCGCGGATTCTGATAAAACCTGCGACAACATCTTTAGTGAAACTAGCGAGCCGAATTTGTAAAATTTTGCATCTTGTCTTCCAAGCTTTTAACACCCTTTAGGGTTCCGTGTTGCTTTTGGCGGGACTTCTGGAAGGGAGACAACACATTTAAAGTTTAAAGTGTCTAATTCTAGCGAGAGGTTTATCAGCATTCTTCTGGAAACAGGTAAATGTTTAGATTTTGTTATTTTCATAACGAGGTGATGTAAAATGTTGTTGTTTTATGGCTCTCACATAATGAACTTAAATTTTTGTTTTTATATAGTTCATATATTGACAGAACAATTTTAGCTACAAATATAATAAATTCCAGTAAACTAAAATCTAACCTTTATTTCATTTTACAAACTTTTGTTAATTTTAGATAACAAACATAACACATATTGTTAAACATAAACTTTGATATATGCCAAATGATATCAATGTCAAAAATAACTTTCTCGTAGTCATAACTTTAAAATTGTCATCACTAAATACGAGCCCATAACAAGCCCATAATTCACACGCAACATTTCATGTATATTATTTTCAAACATTTCATTAAATTGGCTTGGACTTGCTCATAATTTTGATAAAGAGTATGTTCATTTCACAATTACAAATTCATAATTTAATGACTACTCGTTATCAAAAACACAAACTAATTTAATTATTCACACCTGAATGACCGCGGAGAATCTCTACTGCAATTAGGGATACGGGTGGCTACCGTTTCCCCGCCCATACAAAAAAATATCAACCAATCAAATCGCTGAAATGATTCAGGTAAATCGTCGTACAATAACAGGTGTTTATACAGCTAATTACACCTGAGTTGATTGACAGCTTATTTTATGACAGAAGCAATCGAAACAAAAGTAAACTCAAGTAAATTAGCCCAAGAGGATTACTCTTGTAACAACAGCGATTTTGTATATTAGGAGGAATTTCCTTCTACATCCCATCACACTTGTGAAGAACGTGAAAGAAGCCACACTTCAAACTTCAAAATTTTCACCTGTGATTAAGAACTTTTACAACGTGTTACATGACAATATGTTATTGTTACAGGGGAATCATTACTCCTCCCAGAGCAGCACTCCCTCTAGCGGCATGTATGAAGAGGATTTGATATCTCAGAGACACAGAGCCTTTCCCTTGGGGCACGGACTTATGCATACCCCACAGGCTTTCTCCTTTGGATTTCCCGTGCACCCTGCTCATGACCCGATGGGCTTATCAAGTACGTAAACAGCTCAATGTTTCTTTCATATGGCACAATTTTATTTATTTTTATTATTTCTCTCTTTTAAATTTCATTAATGATTAATTGTTATCTTTGAATGTATTTGTTTTTCTCTCCTCTTTTTCATACCATATAGGCTGAATGGATAATTTATATTAAACCCCTACATTTTTTTATGCATAGTTTTGGGAAGGTTTTTTTTTTTTTTCATTTTTTTTTTATTTAGCTACTATTCTATTTTAGTTTTAAATCATTTATATCAATTCCTATAATTATTTAACATAACCATCGGTATTTTTTCTTCTTTTTCTTTTATTTATTTATCTATTTATCATTTTCTTTATCTAAAAATTTATGATTAAGAGTACTTTCTTTACCGTTATAAATGTTATGTGACAATCAACCCCCCCCTCCTACAAGTGTATTCATTACGTTTTATAATTTCTATTCACCTTACATAGGTAAATAAAGTCTGTTCTTCCCGCTGTTCAAATTGACATCAGCATCCGGATTTCACATAAAACTGGCAGTATTTGTTGGGTTTCACATGAACATTGGAATTATCTGATTACTGTCACCTCCATACCTGCTATATGTCATCAGTGGAATAAATTGAGAGAAATATATTAATTTGTTGTATAATTATAGTATGCCTAAAGATTGTCTTAATGCACGTGCATGATATGACGCACGCGCATGTTGTTGACACATAATGCACGCGCCGCGGTTTGATTACATGCTCTTTTAGACAATCAGGCACGTGAACAAACGCAATTAATATCTAAATTCCTAGACATCATTTCTGATTTTTTTTCCAGACAGAGATGTTTGCAAGATTTGTATTTTTTCTAAAGGTGTTTTTATTTTCAGTATTATTTAGCCGCCTGATTAAAACCTTAATTGAAATTAGTTGCCCTAACAAATTAAATAATTCGGATAGGTAATAATTTAATTACACCATTAATAGAAAGGACTACTTATGTGTACGAATACCGGAGGTCTCAGGTCTACGTATATAATTTGATATAATTAAAAGATTAACTTTGTTGGTTTTATATCGTAGCTTTTTTTTGTATTAAAACTAAAATGTCGAATAATTAAAAACGATATACAAAAATTACGAAAACAAAAATTTTTTCTTAATAATTTGGGTCTTAATTCTTGAGTTTAGGAAGGGGTTTTCGTTTGTATTATTCTAAATAGATACTATATATGCATATGCATATTTTGTTAAAAGTAAAATGTTTAAAAATTAAAATGTGGTTTTCTTTGACAGGTCAAACTCAGCAGTTTGGTGGATATCCACCGCTACCTTCCCATTCCGACCACAAAAGGATGCTGGGACCCCCACAGGGCGACTCCATGGACAAAAACATAAAAATTCACCTGGAAAATAGAGATCTCTGGACTAAATTTCACAACATCGGAACAGAAATGATAATCACAAAAACCGGAAGGTATGTATTTTGTATATTCAATCATAAATTAACTGCTCTTTATATATATATATATATATATATATATATATATATATATATATATATATATATATATATATATATATATATATATATATATATATATATATATATATAAAACAAAAAGAATTGTACACCTTTTTTTAAACATTTTCAGGAAAAACGCAAATACAAAAAAAATTTATATTACATCCAGTTATGAATGTACTTTCTTTCAATTTCACACAAATTGTCCATTCGTGATAAAAAATGCCGACGGAAGTTCCCACGTATGTCGCTATTTTCCACAAGTTTCTTCAGAAAAGGATAAGCAGATTTTTTGATGTGCCTAAACAACTGAGAAAATTATAGAAAACCGATTAGTACGAAAGTTTCTACATTATGAATATCTGACTTGTGTGCCCTCCACATGACGTAAGCATGCTTGATTCCTGACGATTATTCTATCATATGATTGGAAGACAAAACGAAGCAGTGTAGCCTACACAAGGGGGTCAATTGACACGGATAATCTTTGGCCCTGAAAAATTTGAAGTGTGTGGGAAAATGTTCTGAAATAAGGGACAAGAATTTATTTACTGTATCATTGTTGTTTTATGACCAGTATCATGTAGTAACACTGCGGGTGTCTAAGTTCACAGGAATCTGTATTCTATTTGTTGTTCGAGGGTCATTTCACTGCTTATCTTATGGGCAAATTGTTAAATTATAGACAAACTCTAAATCTGAGTATTTTGCGGGAAATTTATTTCTTGTATGGTACATTGATCACGGATTTTATGTAAATTTTTCTCAATTCATTTTATTTTACTTATATGGTGTAAATAACGGAATAACGAAAATTAATAAAATTAATATTCTTTTTCTATCCCCTTTTTTCGATATCAGTTAATACATAGATAAATTAATAAATAAAGAGATAAATATATAAAATCTAAATTTTGTCTAATTACATAATAAGATAATGTATTCAATACTGCTGGGAGTAAATAGACACATAATAATTGTACTTTATTTGTGATGGATAACATAATGAAAGAGTCTCTAGCCCTCTTTTATAAAAGATGTGTATTTTAAATAGCATTTCATACTAGCTAAGTGTCATAAAGGCAAGCTCGTCTCTGCTTGAAATTCAGCGGCACGCGAAGCACCAGTTTTGGCGGCCATTATTTCGTCACATTGAGGAAAGATAATTTCATTGATAAATGTTTAAAAGTGAGAAAATTCGTAATAGACAAACTAGGATTTGACAGTAAGTTAACAAACAAAATAATTGTAAAAGATTTCCTTTAGTAATGCGGTAACGCCCCCGACAGCTGTGCTGTCCACACCTTTTTTCAAAGGACGATCCCGAAATTGGCCATTTCTCATTTTACTAGTCTAATTAACGTAAGATCAAACTCCGAGTTGGACAAAATGACCGCATCTGCTCTCCCAATCATGTAGACTTTAGCCAGGTAATATAGAGACTCTATACTTATGAATAAATGAAATCTTGGCGGACCCCTGGGAACCTGTATACAGAAAGAACAGAAGCCCGTCAACTCTTTGATTGTAACTTATGCACTATTACCGACAGCAACGTTTTAGAAGTCGCCCGTTCGACATCAATGTTTCCTCTCAAGCCTCGTTTTCCTTGCAATAGTTACAGTTACGACATTACTATAGAGATAAATTAAGTATTAACACAGTTACATAATACACAATTTATTATTATTTATACTTATTTATTTATTTTTTTTTATTTTTATTTTTATTTTTCATTTTATTATTATTTTTTTTTTCTTTTTTTTTTTTGGATGGTGTTGATGGTTGATGAAATCATTGATTGCGTTTTTTGAAAATGTTTTTAATTTTCTTCCTCTTAATGTAATAGAATATATTCTTAATTTATGAAATTATAACACCATTTGTAACAATCAAAGGTGATGGCGGATATATGCTTCGCATAATTTCAATAAGCGAGTAATTTGACTTATTTCTTTTCACAAAGGTGTGAGACAAATTTTACGCTAGCGCTTGCCGCTTTTGATGAAACGGCGCCTTGGTCAAATGGAAAATTATAATGTTTCTTTCACTAATTAAGAAAATTGTGTGTGATTACACCCTCATTTATGTTAAACATGTTGTTGTTGTTCCGCGTGCAATTAATACTTAGTCGGATGACATACAAATGATTTCATCCAGGCATTACGTTATACAGACTGTATGATTGGTCACATTCCTAGCGCCATAACTCACGCTTTTAATCAACCCTGACCTTAGAATTTAGAATCAAATGTTATCTTGTCAATAAACATGGTTATAATCTGTTTTCGTAAGATTTTTCAAATGAGGTAAAGTTATCCAACTCGCCCGTGGTTTACCCGAAATGTTTTTAACGGAAGTGTGAAGGCAATTCTGATTTGTTTATCAAAAGACATGGAGGTATTCGCATTGAATGAATTCCAGTAATCCGGTAAAACAATTCCACGTTTAAGGTGTGATGCCCTTATTTTCATGTAGTAAATCATCACACTTGATCACGGTAAATTTACTTTCCCAGCCGGTCGCTTCTTTAGAAATTTTTATAAAATGAACACAATAATCCTACGTATGTGACAATATTATGATAGTAATCAGTCAGGGATAGTTTTGACTTAATTGACAACAACAGTTCCTCCACTTCGATTTGGGATATTTATTTTGTAATGAAGTCTTTTTTAAACAATATTCTTCATATATAAAATCAAATTTTCATATTTCAACGAGGGTATTTTTTTTTCTCTCAGGCGGATGTTCCCAACACTGAAAGTAAACCTAGAGGGATTGGATCCACATTCCAAATATATTCTCCTCGTGGATATTGTCCCCGTGGATGACTGCAGATATAAGTACCACAATTCTGAATGGGTAGTGACTGGAAAGGCAGAACCACATATGCCAGGCCGACTCTATATTCATCCCGATTCCCCAGCCTCTGGTTCCCATTGGATGAAACAACCATTGACTTTTCATAAGTTGAAATTAACAAACAACAACTTAGATCAGAACGGACATGTAAGTAAAACAGATTGATAGAATTTATTCATAGAAATAGCGAAGCAAATTGATTGGTTACACAGAACACTGGATAGTAAGACGCGATGTATAGTTTCGTAATTTGCGTGCGGATTTTATCACATAAACGCACGAACAACGAGGCGATCTGTTCCATGACGCTACCTAAATGACGCGTCTCGTGTTTCCCCTCTGTCTCTCCCTGCATTCTTTGACTCCCTTGTGCGCAAAGCTATGCTAGAATTCATTAAGGTCACCATAGCCTATATAGTCTTAAATTGAAAGATTTCGTGCAAATGTCAATTTTCTTTGAATAATTTATAGATCTGTCTCGAGAAAATTTAGATTTTCATTTACAAGAAAAAGTAGAGACAAAAGATCAGTAAATTAAGATTGAAAGTTTAACTGAAAGAGAGAAAATGTTAAGATTTTGAATATCAGATTCTCCTTGAATAAATCTCCCCCAAAAAGATATATATCTACATGTATACCAAAAATGTAATAAAAATAATAAAAATAAAAGATGATAATAATATTTAATGATATATACTAATAACATTATTAATATGACAATAATGAATTATTGTTATTATTATTATTATTATTATTATTATTATTATTATTCACTTTTATAATAGAAGCGACTTATTCAACAAATTTCACACAAATAAATAAATACATCGTCAAATAAAATAGATATAATAGCAAACGATTGGCATTTTATTATTGTAAGAGACAACATTTGTCACAGTCTTATTCAGACCATTTTCGGCTAATTGACACCGATTTTATCTTTCAAATTGTTCCTTAACAGATGTATCATATGAAATTATCAATTTTGGAAGTGTAAAAATACCTCAGATTATTTCATCACTCGATCGCCCGAGGCAGGGACTACAATGAAATGAACAACGTTATCGGCCCAGTCCATCTAGATCAATCAACCCGCGGACTGACTATGTTTTAAAGTAACGGAAACTCTTCTTTCCGCTAAAAATGCCGATCCCAATCTAAAATTTCTTGTTAATAGAACATTGGATATAAATTGACGTGTAATTATTCCTTTTAAACGCAAACATTTTGCAATTCCACGGAGATTTTCCGGGTAGATTTTTACCCCTGTCACGATGGTTGCAGTCTCGTCTCGCGAGATGGAATCGGTACTTTTTATGTTTGGAAGTAATTACCTCAAACATATGTCGTAGTATGCCTTAGTAACATCCCAGGATTCTTTGTTTCCTGCTCGTCAAACGCATGCTCTGAAAATCGTGCTTTATATTATGACTACAATTTAAGAAAGATATGTGTGCTGTAGCGGTAGCAGTATTAAACGCACAATTCTTAAAGATAAACATGAAAATAGACATACATAATAAATGTGCAGATTTGTAAGTTAAAAAGGGGTAAAACTGTAAAAGTCTCCTCTTTGCCACAATAAATGCGCATCAATTCAAGATTAATATTCACCACGGTACAAAGTGCAAAGGCATTAAGAGTCGGACAAAAGATAAATTAAAGACTGGAAATTCTGACACATATAGATGTGTTTGAGTTAGATCTCATCACGAAGGAACAAAATCAGGAATTGATATGGTATAGTTCTCTCTCCGGAATACATGTTATTGTACCATCTATTATTTATTTTCCATCTGTAACATTTTTACGTTGGTTTTACTACCTATTGTCTACCCTATGTCGTCGGTATTGTGCCATATATGTTAGTTCTATCCACAGAAATAATTCTATAATACTCAATTAATTTATGGCTCTTACCTCTAAGTTTATAATGAATTATTTTCACTCTTGAATGAAAGGATGTTTGTCCCTAAGTTTTAAAATTATACAAAATAATATAACGATTTTGTTAATTATTTTTATTGTAAAGAATGCACTGTACTTTATGAAAGACATCTGACTATTTTGATTTTATTTCAGATTATTCTGAATTCCATGCATAAATACCAGCCACGTGTACATGTTGTTCAGGCCAACGATATCTTTACAATGAGGTGGAACTCCTTTAACACCTATGCCTTCGAAGAAACGACATTTATTGCCGTCACAGCCTATCAGAATGAACAGGTAAATATTAATCAGGATAAATAAATAAATAAATAAATGGGAAAAGAATATAATGATAATAATCACAATTCTTTCAACTTCTTCCGAGAAAAAAAAAACAAAACAAAAACATTAACTCTGTCTTCTCTCCTATATATTCTCACTTCTGTATAATAGGTTTTATGATTTAAAATAAAAAATACAGTCGTAAAAAATATATATCCATAAATGAAATTGCTTATAAATGCGGCGAGTTTTATGAGAATTCTCCCCCGTTCGCCTTTTTTTTTTAACATTTTCGTTTTAATTTGCTTAGCATAGCAGAAACATATTTCAAGTTATCAGGTTCAAGCAACTTTCTCGTATGATTAACTATTCCTAAAGGAAACGACAGATTGCGGGAAGCCAGGTTGATTATTGAACATATTTCACTTCGGGTCTTGGGAGAAATATAACATGAGGAAGCAGGTCACTCTTTTCACCCGATTCCCCATTAATAACTTGATCATAACTACCCCTTCTACAATAGTATAATAACAAGGATTGAATTGAAATATTACGACTACCACAGTCGGGGTATCTATTACCAGAGTAATTAAACAATATCTGTTCAATGAAATGTCAATTAAACTCCGCAATAGTCCGGAGGATTGGAAATCATTTCAAATTCTATGTAAACGATATGGCGAATTGATCCCTATGCGGTCATGCGATGCGCAAAGCAAACTGTTCACTTTCTGCAAGATTCAATGTTCTATATTAAGGGCACAAATACACTCACTGGACGGGGTTTCAGGGACGTTGCCTTTTTTCAACAAAAAGCAATTATCTTCCATCTTGTCAAAATTCTGAGACAGACGATCTCGTCATCATGGAAAAAGTCTTTCTCGTACTTTTCCATTCTCTGTTCTTTTTGCCCATGAATTGAAAATATAAAAATACATGTATTAAGATTACATTGTACATCTTTTATTTTAGATCACTCAACTTAAAATTGACAACAATCCTTTTGCTAAAGGCTTCAGAGACAATGGAATGGGAAGAAGGTAAGATTGAGATTTTTTTGTATATTACGGAATTGAAATAAGATAAATATTTGTTATGTAATAAAAAAAAACTCAAAACATTTAGATTTATTATCTTTAAATTGAAGACTAAAATAACTATTCAATATTAAGCTTAAGTACACTGAATACCTAAATTTACATTAAACGATTATAACTACGAAAGGAGTTGTTTATTGATATGTTTTTCGATAAAGATAAAAAGCTTAGTGCAAAACATGACAATTAATCGTTTTAATTATTCTCTTAACAGAGACCATCGACTTAGCATGAAACGACCTGCAAGCGACGACGGCATGGGAGATCTCGGAAAAGGTGAGAAATCTCGAGAATAAAAACTATACATCAGGGTAACGATTTGACGTGACGAACCGCTCTACCTGTCTGCCTGAATGATTGTCTAGCACAATCATTTTCAATTTTTCACCAAGTATTTGCTGTAGGGGCTCCTTGATACATACATCGACTCGCACTTGCGGAGTGATTTTTCGCTTTTATTGCGAAGTGCGGCGCTTTCACATCCTCGGTGAATTTGCCCCTCACACCTTTAAGTCACATCTAGCGAGGAAGCTAGCGGAAATCTATAGCGCGTCGGAGTTGATCAAATTAAGCCTTCTCTCTTTTAGAATTGATGCTTTTGTGTAATTGAATAAAGGAAAGTTCGTTGAAATATCACCGTGAAGATTCGCGCCTTGCGCTCCATAATTTTATTAGGCAACACGGACACCGTTCAAACATTAGCTACAAATATTCACCAATGGGAAATCGTTTTTCCAACAGTCTCTGATGATATGTTATTGTAATGGACATTCAATTGTTTTTAAATTTCTATCATTGCTCGATATCCTGTATTTCTTATTCAGGACGTTTCGACTGAAAACATTTCATTCCATTCAATTTTTTCCGACGTTGCGTTATAACATCGCAATACATAGACTGCACAGAAAATCAATAAACAAAATTTGCTAGAGATTTGTTAGCTCTTATCTTGCACGGAAAGGCGTCAAACACTTTGTGCCATTTTGCTTGTACATCTTTCGTTGGCATTTCACTTTAGAAGACCATTAACGCGCAGTCATTAAGAAGGGAAATGTATTTTGATGTTTTCTACAAAATTGCACATGAGATGGTAGGATTCCTAAGGGACTATTTGGTAGTGAGATCTGATGACAAGATATACAAATCGAAGAACTATCAAACTAAAACAGATATGTTTGTGTAACAAGATAATCTCGGCGGCATTTTTTTTTTTTTTTTTGAGGATGAATGTTATTGTTCAAATTGAAAAGATCTTTGGTGATGGGTTGAAGTGACATTGTATCATTCGTAATGTAGGCATACTAGAAAGAATTTTCAACTGCTTTCTTGATAGTCATATATGTTCAAAGAAAAATTATATCCGTCAACCTTAAATTCATTGAATGTGTAGAGTACATTAGTTTAAATATTCTGGGGGTTTTTTTTCAGACACTTCATACAATAAGAAAATAAAGTTGGAAGAGACTGAACCAGATCGCCCTTCAGCAATTGTTCAACAGCGAGTGAAATCTGATGACGAAACCGATCACAATGTAACAAGCAACTCGGAAGAATCCGGAAACGAACAGGATCTGTCTTCTTGTCATCTCAAGACATCTCCATCACTCGGAACATCACTCAATAAGGCACCCAGCCCTGTAGAGCATCAAGGGACGTCACTCGGGTCGAATCACTGTCAGTATATGGGAGGTAGTACAAAGTCGTACACTCAGTCCTGTATGGGATCAGGTGATCAGATTTACTACCCTCACCACTCCCCAGTCAATAGGGGATCATCAGGAAGTTCCTTCCTTCCGGTGTCCACAACGTCCGGTCTGTTGCCTTCGTCTTCAAGTCTAAGTATCCACGGAATGAATCCTCAAATGCAAGCCTGTCGTTTACCCCAACAGAATAGTGACTGTGCTCTCAGACAATCATCCGGGCATTTATCGACATCTAGTCATAGCAGTTATGGTGGACTTAGGACCACTCCTCCTTCTCAGCATCCTTCGCTCCCGTCATGCACCTATATGCAACCGTCACAACCTTACTCTTCACATTTGGCGCCAAATGTACATATGATGAACATGAACTTTCCCGGACCCATGGCATGAGAGAGTGAAAATTGACAATAGACATACTCTCTCGGTTTGTTCTCGGTTAACCCGAAAACATTACTGCTTGTGCTTTCCGCGACTGTCGAACGGTGCAGGATTCAAAATTGTTAAAACATAACAGCAGGTGCATAATACCAGAAAGAATCCGAAAGACGTCATTGTTTATGATGAATTGTACAATTGTATTCCTCTTTCATTTCATCGTTATTGCATGTATATAGTGTAAACTGGATATAATCGTAATTTATTTCATATTTACGTCCTGTGTACATTTATATCTTATGTCAAAAGACGACCGGAAATGATGTTCGAAGGCCATGCACATACAAGTAGGAAACGAAATGTTTCTTGCACATGCCCAAAATAATAGGAATGAACAGTAAATTTTGCCTAGAAGTGTGCTTTGTTGAGAAGAGATTGCACCTGTGATTTATTGTGTGAAATCCATGTTGAAGGTGCTATATGAGATCTATATGTGTAAAATATTCAAATAAAATTCTTTATATTGACATGAAATTTTACGTAAATATTACAACTAAATAAAGTTGTCAAAAAAATCGAGTTTGAATATTCTTTCTGAACACAATCGGTATATCTTTTACCAAATATTAAATTGTTGCAGATTTATAAGAGACCTGAAACTGTGCGTGTAAAACCTACAGACGACCATATTATTATGTGATACTACCACATCATCACATAATTATATGATACTAACATATCATCACATTGTTATGTGATACTACCATATCATCACATTGTTATGTGATACTACCATATCATCACCTTATCATGTGATACTACCATATCATCACATTGTTATGTGATACTACCATATCATCACATTGTTATGTGATACTACCATATCATCACATTGTTATGTGATACTACCATATCATCACATTGTTATGTGATACTACCATATCATCACCTTATCATGTGATACAACCATATCATCACCTTATCATGTGATACTACCATATCATCACATTGTTATGTGATACTACCATATCATCACATCGTTATGTGATACTACCATATCATCACATCGTTATGTGATACTACCATATCATCACATTGTTCTGTGATACTACCATATCATCACCTTATCATGTGATACTACCATATCATCACCTTATCATGTGATACTACCATATCATCACATTGTTATGTGATACTACCATATCATCACATTGTTATGTAATACTACCATATCATCAAATCGTTATGTGATACTATCATATCATCACCTTATCATGTGATACTACCATATCATCACATTGTTATGTGATACTACCATATCATCACATCGTTATGTGATACTACCATATCATCACATCGTTATGTGATACTACCATATCATCACATTGTTATGTGATACTACCATATCATCACCTTATCATGTGATACAACCATATCATCACCTTATCATGTGATACTACCATATCATCACATCGTTATGTGATACTACCATATCATCACATCGTTATGTGATACTACCATATCATCACATCGTTATGTGATATTATCATATCATCACATTGTTATGTGATACTACCATATCATCACATTATCATGTGACTACCATATCATCACATTGTTATGTGATACTAACATATCATCACATCGTTATGTGATACTACCATATCATCACATCGTTATGTGATACTACCATATCATCACATCGTTATGTGATACTACCATATCATCACATTGTTATGTGATACTACCATATCATCACATTGTTATGTGATACTACCATATCATCACCTTATCATGTGATACTACCATATCATCACATTTGAATTCATCACGTTTACAAATATTTATTTTACGCAACTCTCAGAAACGTTACACCCATGACATGGCGGCTGTATATTGTTCGAATCTGGAAACAATGTATCACGACCAGCAATGTATCACGGCCAGCAATGTATCACGGCCAGC
This sequence comes from Pteria penguin, assembly GCA_035048485.1. NCBI lineage: Eukaryota > Metazoa > Mollusca > Bivalvia > Pterioida > Pteriidae > Pteria > Pteria penguin. The sequence goes on along the minus strand of CM068590.1, from coordinate 42,564,456 downwards.
AGTGTATCACGACAAGTAATGTATCACGACCTGCAATATATCATGGCCAGCAATGTATCACAGCAAGCAATATATCATTACCAGCATTGTATCACAGCCAGCAATGTATCAAGACCAGCAATATATTATGGCCAGCAATGTGTCACGACCAGCAATGTTTAACGCAAGTAATGTATCATGACCAGCGATGTACAACAATGTATCACGATCAGCAATGTATCATGGCCAGCAATGTATCACGGCCAGCAATGTATCACGACCAGCAATATATTATGGCCAGCAAATGATCATGGTCAGCAATATATTATGGCCAGCAAATGATCATTGTCAGCAATATATTATGGCCAGCAATGTATCACAGCCAGCAATGTATCGCAGCAAGCAATGTATCGCGGCAAACAATGTATCATGACCAGCGATGTACAACAATGTATCACTATCAGCAATGTTTAACGCAAGTAATGTATCATGACCAGCGATGTATAACAATGTATCACGATCAGCAATGTATCATGGCCAGCAATGTATCACGACCAGCAATGTATCACGACCAGCAATATATTATGGCCAGCAATGTATCATGGTCAGCAATATATTATGGCCAGCAATATATCACAGCCAGCAATGTATCACAGCCAGCAATGTATCACAGCCAGCAATGTATTGCGGCAAGTAATGTATAATGACCCAGCGATGTACAACAATGTATCACGATCAGCAATGTATCACGGCCAGCAATGTATAACGACCAGCAATATATTATGGCCAACAATGTATCACAGCCAGTAATATATTATGGCCAGCAATGTATCACAGCCAGCAATGTATCGCGGCAAGTAATGTATCATGACCAGCGATGTACAACAATGTATCACGATCAGCAATGTATAACGACCAATAATATATTATGGCCAGTAATGTATCACAGCCAGCAATATATTATGGCCAGCAATGTATCATGGCATGCAATGTATCACGGCCAGCAATGTATCACGGTCAGCAATGTATCCAGCGAAATATCATGGCCAGCAAACGATTATGGCCAGCAATGTGTCACAGTCAACAATGTAGCAGGGCCAGCAATGTATCATGACCAGCAATGTATCACGGCCAGTGATGTATCAGGACCATCGATGTTTCACGGCCAGCAATGTATCAGGATCAGCAATGTAACAGCAATGTATCAGGGCAGTGTATCGGGGTCAGCAATGTATCAGGGTCAGAAATGTATTAGGTCAGCAATGTATCAGGGCTAGCAATGTATCAGGGTCAGCAATCTACTGCGGCCAGCAATGTATCAGGGCAGTGTATCGGGGTCAGCAATGTATCGGGGTTAGCAATGCATCAGGGTCAGCAATGTATTAGGGTCAGCAATGTATCGCGGTCAGCAATGCATCAGGGTCAGAAATGTATTAGGGTCAGCAATTTATCGGGTTCAGCAATGTATCGGGGTTAGCAATGTATCGGGGTCAGCAATGTATCAAGGTCAGCAATGTATCAAGGTCAGCAATGTATCGGGGTCGGCAATGTATCAGGATAAGCAATGTACCAGGGTCAGCAATGTATCGGGGTCAGCAATGTATCAGGATAAGCAATGTATCGGGGTCAGCAATGTATCAAGGTCAGCAATGTATCGGGGTCAGCAATGTATCAAGGTCAGCAATGTATCGGGGTCAGCAATGTATCTGCATTGTACAGACTGTTTAAAATTCGTAAGGTATCTAATGTAAAATGCGATGAAACGCTGGATCATGATTGTAAAACACGGCGATGGAGGGAATAGCTGGATCATGACTGCAAATCACGGCGATGGCGGGACACCCTGGATCATGACTTTAAAACACAACGATGGCGGGAAACGCTGGATCATGACTGTAAAACATGGCGATGGAGGGGAACAAAGGATCGCGATTGTAAAACACGGCGATTGCGGGAAATGCTGGATTATGACTGTAAAACACGGCGATGACGGGAAACGCTGGATCATGACTGCAAATCACGGCGTTGGCGGGACACCCTGGATCATGACTTTAAAACACGACGATGGCGGGAAACGCTGGATCATGACTGTAAAACACGGCGATGGAGGGGAACAAAGGATCGCGATTGTAAAACACGGCGATTGCGGGAAATGCTGGATTATGACTGTAAAACACGGCGATGACGGGAAACGCTGGATCATGACTGTAAAACACGGCGATGGCGGTTACGTCGTTTAAACGAATATCAGCTGTTATTATTTTTATTTTCTTAACAACTTCTAAAAAACAACTTCTGAAATCGTTTAAAATGATCGAACGCTGCGTAAAACACATCTGGATTAAATACAAAAATGTTCTAAAACATCAAACTTAGATTATATCATGATACACGCGCTTCAGTTTGCAATGTTGAATTCTTGTCATGTCGTACGAAATCTGTCTCAAGACTCAGATATATTCGTGTGAACCAAGTTGACCTTTCTCCAGGCTGAAATATTGCTACAGGAGTGTACTCAAATTCGACGGTCACGGAGACATGTAAAATGAAAATAACAAAAATAATAATAATGAAGGAATCAAATGTAGGAAGATATTGGACGAACACCCCACCACCCCACGAAAAATTAATTAATTAATTAATAAAACAAACAAAAACTGAGAAAAAATCGTGTGCTTATTAGCTGGGATTTTGAGTGTGTCAGAACTATTTTTCACACAGCTAGAATGACCTGACCTGATCTGCCAGTTTCTTTGAAACGCCATATTTGAATGTTCTGCTCTGGCAAAGAGAGAGAGAGAGAGAGAGAGAGAGAGAGAGAGAGAGAGAGTGTGTGTGTGTGTGTGTGTGTGTGTGTGTAGGTGTGTGTACCCAAAATAATATCTAAATATCTGTAATATATGTTACACTTTAAGTTTAAGATTTGATATAAATTATGATTTGAAGGTTTAAAACATTAATTATGTTTAAACTTTATTATTACAAACTTGTTATAATAAAGTGTGAGTATAAATAAATGTTTTTAACTTTAGTGTAACACATGCATTTCAATTCGAAAAATAGGTATATATATAATATCAATTATGTATATTTCTTCTTGTATTTTTTATTGAACGGGGTGGTGAAGGTTGACAGGAGGGGGGGGGGGGGGTGAGTAAGCATATGTACACTTAAAATTTGTCTAATAAAGTTATTTAAAAATTATGGGAATAGACATATAAGATATTTTGTTATGTTTATCTAGATATGTTTATTGTTTAAGTATAAGACATGCTGATTGCTTCTTCTAGACATACATTAGAATAAAAAAATGTAATATGCACGAAATATACAGCTATTTACAATTTCATACCAGATTAACTTTCACCGAAAGTTTTGAGAAATTAAAGATAATATTTTCGTGCAAACCAGAGATGAATAGGATAATAACCAATGACTGACATTTCTCAATATTTTTACATGAAAAAAAAAACACATAATAACAAGTACATTTTTGGATTGTATTGTAGGTTTTGGCTCTGTCTCGAAATCCTGTATTAAAATATGACGAACGCTATATACAGTTGCAGAAAATATATTTCAAATACACTAGAATATTCACGGTGTATGGATATTAAGATGGTGTTCAGTGATGTATACAATGGCATGTGGGCATATGGAGAAGTGGAGAAATGATTTTCAAAGATACCGTTAAATTTGTTTTTATTTCTGATGACTTTTATGCCATACAACGAAAGATTCTACTTTTCATTGTTCTATAAGGGGGAGGAAATTTTCAGTTTAGGTAGTTGTATGCAACCATTTATTTAATTCATAGTGCAAATTGAAAATACTACTACTACTACTACTACTACTACTACTACTACTACTAATAATAATAATAATAATAATAATAATGTATGCAAGTTAAATTTAATCCACATATCACTGTCAAAAAAACTGTATAGTTTATAAAAGAATATTATCAATTAGGAAGTTTAAATTTTAGTCTTACGTTACACACACATACATACATATACATATACATACATACATATACATACATGCATACATACATATATATATATATATATATATATATATATATATATATATATATATATATATATATATATATATATATATATATATATGTCATAAAATCTTACTGCTAGAGAATTTTGTACAGCGATTTTTACATTATTAAATAAATGTTATTGAATGATTCTCCCAATAATTGCCCATCCTGCTGTTCTATAACACACCACAAATCTAAGATAATATACTCCACTAAGCATACACTATGGCTACGTATCTAAATATTTCCTACAGGACATCGCCCTTCCCAATCCATCACTGATTTAGATCTCCTTATCTACTTTACGTAGCCATCTCCAGTACTATTGGCACTGTGTAATTAAAGACCAATACTGCTCAGTATGGTAAGGGATGAAGGCGTTCATCATCCAGCAAACAACAATCTCCTCGTGCACCACCGTACTAAAACACGATAGTCTATCCTACATTAAAAAGTTTCAGAATTGAATTAACTCTGCGCAAAGGAAAATATTACGTAAAGTTATATATTATTTGGCGATAAACTTCGTACTTAAAGAAATCAAAACATCAACCTCGGCTTAACTGTTTTACTAATCATGTAGACCACACACGGGATACCTGGCAAAATACAGGTGTATAAGGGCCGGGTAAGCAAGGAGAGATCAGACACACGGGATACCTGGCAAAATACAGGTGTATAAGGGCCGGGTAAGCAAAGGGAGATCAGACACACGGTATACCTGGTAAAATACAGGTGTATAAGGGCCGGGTAAGCAAGGAGAGATCAGACACACGGGATACCTGGCAAAATACAGGTGTATAAGGGCCGGGTAAGCAAGGGGAGATCAGACACACGGTATACCTGGTAAAATACAGGTGTATAAGGGCCGGGTAAGCAAGGAGAGATCAGACACACGGTATACCTGGTAAAATACAGGTGTATAAGGGCCGGGTAAGCAAGGAGAGATCAGACACACGGTATACCTGGTAAAATACAGGTGTATAAGGGCCGGGTAAGCAAGGAGAGATCAGACACACGGTATACCTGGTAAAATACAGGTGTATAAGGGCCGGGTAAGCAAGGGGAGATCAGACACACGGTATACCTGGGAAAACACAGGTGTATAAGGGCCGGGTAAGCAAGGAGAGATCAGACACACGGTATACCTGGTAAAATACAGGTGTATAAGGGCCGGGTAAGCAAGGAGAGATCAGACACACGGTATACCTGGCAAAATACAGGTGTATAAGGGAAGGGTAAGCAAGGAGAGATCAGACACACGGTATACCTGGTAAAATACAGGTGTATAGGGGCCGGGCCTGCAAGGAGAGATCAGACACACGGTATACCTGGTAACATACAGGTGTATAGGGGCCGGGCCTGCAAGGAGAGATCAGACACACGCTATACCTGGTAGAATACAGGTGTATAAGGCCGCATGAGCAAGGAGTGGTCCGACACACGGTATACCTGGTAAAATACAGGTGAATAAGGGCCGGACAGGCAAGGAGAGATCCAACACACGATATACCTGGTAAAATATAGGTGTATAAGGGCCGGGTGAGGAAGGAGAGATCAGACACACGGTATACCTGGTAAAATACAGGTGAATAAAGGCCGGGCAAGCAAGGGCAGATCAGACACACAGCATACCTGATAAATCAGATGTATAAGGACCGGGTAATCAAGGAGTTATCAGACATACGGCATACCTGATAATACAAATGTATAAGGACCAGGTAAGGAGTTATCAGACATACGGCATACCTGAGAATACAGATGTATAAGGACTGGGCAAGCAAGGAGTTATCAGACATACGCCATACCTGATAATACAAATGTATAAAGAGTGGGCAAGCAAGGAGTTATCAGACATACGGCATACCTGATGATACATATGTATAGGGACCGGGTAAGGAGTTATCAGACATACGGCATACCTGAGAATACAGATGTATAAGGACTGGGCAAGCAAGGACTTGTCAGACATACGGCATACCTGATGATACAGATATAAAGGGACCGGGTAAGGCGTGTTCAGACATACGGCATACCTGATGATACATATGTATAGGGACCGGGTAAGGCGTTATCAGACATACGGCATACCTGAGAATACAGATGTATAAGGACCGGGTAAGGAAGGAGTAATCAGGTATACGGCATAGCTGATGATACAGATATAAAGGGACCGGGTAAAGAGGTTTCAGACATACGGCATACCTGATGATACAGATGTATAAGGACTGGGTAAGGAGTTATCAGCGTACATGATCATACATATGTATAAGGACCGGGTAAGGAGTTATCAGACATACGGCATACCTGATTATACATATGTATAAGGACCGGGTAAGCAAGGAGGTATCTGACATACGGCATACCTGAGAATACAGATGTAGAAGTACCGGGTAAGGAGGTATCAGACATACGGCATACCTGATAATACAGATGTAAAAGGACAAGGTAAGCAAGGAGGTATCTGACATACGGCATACCTGAGAATACAGATGTATAAGTACCGGGTAAGGAGGTATCAGACATACGGCATACCTGATAATACAGATGTAAAAGGACAAGGTAAGCAAGGTTTATCAGACTCCGATCAGAATTATCAGAATCCGGGAACAGAACCCGGATCAATGACATTGATAGCTTTTGATTTTACAAATATTAGGGGTGTTGTTTTTGTTTGTTTGTTTTTAGATTAATTGGATTTTGTTTGTTTTATGCCCTGGCTAGGTTTTGAATTCAGGGTTGTCCGAGGTGGGAAATCACAGAAAGTTCTCTCATATTTCTTTGGGTCGCCAAAGCTTTTTTTTAAAATCATTATTTAGCACGCTACAATAACACAAATTCATGGGCACTGATGTTCGCTACAATACTTATGGCTAACATTTATTCCCGTGAAAAAGATCGGCCTCTGGTATAAAGCAGCACTGGTTGATACGGTTTTTATCTACGTTTGAGACACCACCATTTCAGAACAGGAATTCCGTTTTTATACCACACAGCATCAATCATGCACGTACCGATATAAACGTAATCATAGATGTCAAGAGCGATATATCAAAAATCTAAGCCGGTGTGGCCTAGTGGACAAGGTGCTCGGCTCGTGATCGAGAGGTCCTGGGTGTCATTCGGATGAGACAGGAAAAACCAAGGTCCTGTGTCACGGTAGGCGCGGCAGTAAAAGATCCGTCACTGCTTCGGGTGGGTCCGTTGTAAAGGTCTAAAATTGTATGCAATGTATCCGGTGTTGGTGTTGGGTTAGGGTAAGGGCTGAATGGCGTAGATGAGCCTTTTTCTAAAAATAGATGTCACGTGACTTTTCTATAATTAGATAATATATATCTTTATCCAGAGACATATATACACATATGAAAGTATATATGTCTCTGCTTTATCTTACTTTTTAAAATCACCACATACGTGAAATAATCGTGGAGTGACGTAAAACAATAAATCAATCAATCAAAAATCAAAATTCTTGTGGTTAAAACATGGCACTGTCTCATCCATAATAATACCGAGCAAGTGATATTTCATTTGTTGTTGAATAAAATGTTGATGAGCATCGCCATCAAAACATTCGGTATTAATATAGACTTTACCAATACACATGCGGTCTTTCAAAAAATACTTCCGGTAGTTAGCTACAATTCATGAAAGAATCAAGAGAGAGAGAGAGAGAGAGAGAGAGAGTATCTGGAGAACATCATTCAATTAGTCTTATAAAATTTAGCCTTGAGAACAAGAAGAGAAAATGGAGTTCTTCTGTTTTCATACTGGCTGTCAATGCAGTCCATAGGATATCACTTTACTACATGCATTATTCTGTTATCACTTTACATCCCTCCATAAGACAATACCATGGCGGAAAGGTCAGCATAGCTTTACCCCCCTCCTATAGATATAACCACTCGGCCACTAGATGAAAATTCAGCACGTTCAAGGCCCCGATAATATTCGAACCGCTACCTTCTTACGATAAATCCAACACACTTCATGCAGGTCACCTCTGGTCTTATACAGATATTGGAGTTTGTCATATATGAACATATAAAAGTAAACGAGATATTTATAGATTTTTTTTGTTATCATTGATAACCTTCACAGGTAATACCTATAGGCAAGATAGCTGACTTACATTCTGTATTCCTTGTTCTCTATATGGAGGATTATCTATAAATTTTTTAATGTGTGTCCTTTGATTGTGCTGCTTCTGCGGTGAGTGGGAATGTGGGCGCCCGTGAACCGGTTAACCACAACAAATGAGTGACGTTTGTTACTTCAACTGACCCTCCTAAGTCGGTATCGTAACCGCGGCACAATCTAATATTTTTGTAATGTCGTTCCGTGTATATTCTTTTGTCATTTTTTGTGTGCATGTCCTTGGTGCTTTGTCTCATACAGCTTTGTCAGATGACTGAGATGTCTTCTGTTTTCTCTTTCAGCACCAACCAATCATCGTTGGTCTTAATTTAGCATCAGCCAATCATCATTGGTCTGTACTTCACCATCAACCAATCATAACTGTTCTTGTACTTCAGCATTAGCTTGGAGGGATTTTCTGACAGTTTACATCAACCGGGCCAATGAAGGGAAGATGGCGTTTACAATGTATCTCCTCGTAATCACACAACAGAACTGAACACTACACTCTTTCTGATTTTTTATCCTCAAACTTGGACATAGTTATGCATGTTATCTAAATGTTGTAATGAATAAAACATAATCATATTTAAAAAGCTGCGTCAAAATTACAACATTGTTTAAGATTCATATACAGGTGAACATAAACTAATGTTCTAGAAAACACTTCACTTTATATATTTCAAAAGGACAATTCGAACGAAATGTATTTGAATCCAATACAGAAAGGAAAAGCCTCAGGGTACCACGTTTATTGTACATTCATATGTTTGTTTTTCAAAACTAGAACGTGAAATATTTCCTACAGGTGTCCGTCGATTATTTCGATATACCTGTATACAGAAACTTCAGTAAAAGTTCTCAGTGTCTGCTGACATATATGCCACGAATCTGGTCCCATGGCCGAGAATAACATGTACAGAAACTTCAGTAAACGTTCTCAGTGTCTACTGATATGTATGCCATGAATCAGATATCATGACCGAGAATAAAATGCCGATAAAGGTAAGTGTTCTTGACGGATTGCATGAAATAATTTTGCTCTAGAAGTGTGTCTGTGTGAGGGGTGAAGGTGTGTGAGTGTGAGGGTGTGTGAAAGTGAGGGTGTATGTGTGAGGGGTGAGGGTGTGTGAGTGTGAGGGTATGTGAGTGTAAGGGGTGAGAGTGAGGGTGTGTGCCTTTGTGTTAAGAACAATAATAAAGTCATCAATATGATCTATTACATGTATAATGTATAATGCCAGAAAAATGGACGACAACATGAAGAGGGCTCTCGCTTCTCCAATTTGATAATTTCGCTGTCTACTAATAAATCCTATAGATATTAATAATGTATATTAACTAAGAAGCCAATCTGTGTAGTCATTTCCAGCTCAAGAAGACTACATTACAGGATTGTAATGTAGAGACGAGGCGTATGTTATTACTGTTAGCTTTTCAATCTTGATAATAGAATTTAATTATGCTAAATATTCTGTGTAGGTAGATAGATGATTATCATCTCTGAACAGGTATCACACGGACTCTCGACTGCCTCGTGTCTGACAGGGTATCACAGGGGTTCGAATGACTTGTCTGATAAAGGGTATCGCATGAGTTCAGCCGGTTTCCATGCGTAGAGGAAAAGTTAGGAAGGAGGAAACGGGGGACTTTATTTACCTTCAGTAATATTACAGTGAGGTTCGATTTTATCTTTAAACACAATCTAGGAGTTTTTACTCTACACAATTATACACATATTGATTATAAAATAGTCAAGACAATAAAACAACCTTGAATGAATAAAAGGTCAATCAAGAGTAGAACAGCTGCATGAAACAAAGATCAGAGATTGGTCGGTGACTATAAAAATAATATTGATACTAAAATCATGAATGAAATGACAAATGACATGGGCTGTACACAATGAAAGTCGTGAGATGATATAGTGTTGCTTTCGTAGAATAAAGTCGGAACAGGATGTAGTTAGCGCTAAGTCTCGCCCTGATTCCATGACGACTCTCTACTCCTTGTTCTGTCGTCATTTTTCATGACGTCACAATCACACAGTATGTATTTTTCCTGAAATCACTTCCAATCAATCTTTCCTTCAGAAAATACATTTTATGGATCAATGAAAGTTGGTATTCAGCTAAATGAAGTGACTAAAGTTTGTTCAAGATCACTTTTGAGTAGTAAACAAGTCGTAAATGCACAAATCTCTTAATCATCTCATAGTTTTCATATATCTCGACGACATTGAACTTTTATAGTTTGTGCTCCAAAGTAATGTATTTTTTAACAAAAGATTCCTTTGATAATTCATATGAATGTTTCAAGATCTGGCTTCTCGTACTCAGCTTGAACTGCCGTCTATGTATACCGTTTCAGGAACGTTAACTCTGTCTATCCAAGGAAAACATTGTGGTATATGTCAAGGTGGCGACTGCACCGCCTGTTTTACACATGCTGCCAAGAGTTCATCGACTTGATCTCCATCCGCTTCCGGGTCAATATCAAATTCCTGGAATATAAATCAATAACATGAGTCTAAGGGTCTTCTTACATTATTTCCCACATAGAGAGTTCTTATATAGTTAGTATATTCCTACGTAGGTTACGTATGTGCAATAGGTATTTCAAGTTTCTCCAGTTGTCCTTTAAATATCTATATACATGAAAATTTGATTAAATCTCTCTCAGAACATGATAACAGTGTAGTCAACTCCATAGTATAGAAGAGCCATTATTAATTGAACAAAGTTCGACAATTCACTTTCAGCAACGGTTATGAATTCTTCAACTGTCACATGAAAACGTGTCTGATGACCAAGCACGAATTAATATCTGGAAAATTATGACACGGACGAGTGGTACTATATATTATGGAGCATCTAACGAGAGAGGGGCAGGATTGGTGTAGTGGTTAAACGCTTGGCTTGCGGCGTCGACGATTCGGGTTCGATTCCCAGGTTGCGCCACTATGTTTAAGAGGTTGGTAACCTCCTGCTTCCATGTCGCGATTTAACTGAAATATTGTTGAAAGCGACGTAAAACACCAATTAATCAACCAACCATCTCTAACGAGACTCCTGCGCTATATCATACACAAATGAACATGACAATTTACATATGAAGTTACAAAGATAAAATGTTTGATGTTTGAGAAAATTAGATTGAAATGTTCTTATCAGTTACGTATGTGATGTATCAGTTATGTAAATAATAATAATAATACAACCCCCCCCCCCCCCCCGCACACACACACAAACCAAAACAAAACACCTCAACCAGCATACAAGCTGTATCGCAATTGCAATATTAAACATGTACAAAAATACTAGGCAAACCTATATTGAAGTTATTTTCCTGACTCTGTACCGGTTTTAGTTATTTTTCCGGAATTGTCTACCTACAGTATAAATTCTTTCCCGAATCTACTCCGCATCAGGTATTTTCCGGAATCTACTCCGCATAAGTTATTTTCCGGAAACTACTTCGGTATTAGTAATTTTCTAATATCTACTCCAATATGAGTTATTTTCTGGAATCTTCTCCGGTATTAGATATTTTACGGAACCACTTCCGGTATTGGGCATTTTCAGGAACCGTCTAAAATATTACTTATTTTCCAAAATCGGTATTCGGTATTATATGTAGTTAGTATTATATGTAGTTATTTTACTCCGTTATTAGTTCTTTTCTGGAATCTACACCGGTATCAGATATTTCCCGGAATTTTTTCCTGGATTAGTTATCTTCCGAAATATATTCCGGCACTGGTGTTATACGTAATCTACTTTGGTTTTAGTTATTTCACCCACATCGTCTCTAGTATTCATCAGTTCAACACTTTGATGTCTTATACACCGTCAACACAGCCTATTCTCCCTTATGAAACCAAACTTCACAACAAAAACTCCTAGTAAAGCATGGATGTCGCTCGACAGCTAACATTGTAAGAGGTCCTCATATATACACGACATTAATCCCATGTCGTGAGTTTCTTCAGTACAATTCGTGGCCACGTACAAAAACAACGCACCAATATAAAATTGGGTTTTGTTCATTATCAGATACAAGAGCTCGTCTAGTTATCTACACCATGAGAATCTTACAAAAATTTTGAAAAAGATATTTTTTCTCCTTGCACAATTATTATCCACATACAAAGATGACAATCTTGATGGCGATACTCCTGTTCATGGATTTTTAAAAATCTTTCTCTCCCCTTCCCTTTCCTCCTTGCTCTAGTACTAAGTGATACAGAATCAATCTATTCGAGGGTCGTGGTCATGTACAATGTATATTTTTTTACCTTTCTCTCACCTTCCCTCCTTACACTAGTACAAAGTGATACAGAATCAATCTATTCGAGGGTCATGGTCATGTACAATGTATATTACTATGGAATAAAAGAGAAAGCTGCATGAACTTTACCATGGGATACTACAGAAAGCTTTACTGATTATAAATAATATTCTTCTACATCTTGGGCATCAGACAAGAAAATACAAAATATTTTTTATTTACTAGGATATAAATATTATCATTTTTTTTCTGAAGGAAGTACATTATAATATATCTTTTAAAAGTAACTTTTGAATAGATTCCGTAGTTTTCAGTTTTCAATTAAATTGAATTCGCTTGTCCCTCTTAATCCTTGTTAAAAATAATGAGAAAAAAGGTAGAATTTAACTTCCCCCAAAATGTCATTTTTTGAACTTTGACAACAACCACCAATAAATGTAACAGTAAATTAGGTCTTTAAAAAGAAAAAAAGACAAAATAATGAAAATTCCGACCATTGTGATTCGAGTTTTTATAATTAAAGGCACTGGATTGAAACTATAGTTCTCCTTGCCTAGATGTGGTGTCACTGCACATCACCTGTGCCAAACCAAGGTAACGCTCCATCATGGTCTAAAATTAAGACCTAATATTGGAATAATGGGCCACAATGGCGAGCAAGCCTATTATCCCGCCCCTATATTAGAGGGACAATGAAAGCCGCTGGGTGGCCGAGGTGTTCTAAATGTCACTGTAATATGGAATACGTCGGATTCTTTCATGATGATCCAATAAATTTTGAATAATCGTGAATATTTAGGTATTTTCATTTTGTGTGTACGTCAATATTACAGCGTGCACTTGATGAATAATACATGTATAATAACACATATGCTACAGAAGGACACAGGTTATACGTGTATCAGAACTGACATATCTGTAAACATGTATATGTTAAATTGCTTGCTTGGTTTGAGGTATTATTGTCATTGTGATTAAATAAATATACTTCTATTTCGAAAGTCTGGTTCGATAGTTTAGTTCGACAGTCTGGTTAGATAGTCTGGTTAGACAATCTGGTACGAACGCAGGTCGTCAGTACAGAAATCTAGTGTAATCCAACTGGACCGAGACAAGGACTACTCCTAATCACGTGATCATCAAACTTCTTTTATCAAAATTTTTATTGTCATCTGATGTTCAAATATTGTCATTTGATGTTTAAATATTGTAAGTCAAATTTTTGAACTGAGAGCAACAGGGACCTCAAATGTGAACTGTTCTGCTATATGTAACATGGGAAGGCGAGTGCATTCTTTATACATGTAATTACTAATTATCAAATACATGTAATATCATAAAAAAAACCCCGACCGGCACGGCTTCAATACACTCTTTCCGGAGAATAAATAAACCGGTGGTTATGGCGCAACTGACTCTAAGTAAATTCTGTTTTGGTTATAATAATTCGCTAAGAATACTTGATCTAGAAGGTAAAAGCACATAGCACAATCAATTCAACATTTTAACTGTATATCTGTGTATCCAGAGCAAATAGGCCTACAGTCTTCTACAAAATAGCTCATTTAGTTATCCAATGCTAAACATTATGCGAAAAATTTATTTTTCTTTTCGGAAATACGCAAGCCCGAATCATACATACACACGTATACTTCTTGTCAATTATCACGTTGAAGTGTTGAAAAGAACTCTTCAAATTTACACCTCGAAGAGAAGAATCCCTGGAATGCACTTAAAGTCGCACAATGTACATAGAGGTTAGAAAACATGAATTCAACCCCCCTTAATAGGACGGAGGTCTAGCAACAATAAAATTTACCCCCTAATCAAAATTCTATTCAGCTCATCGTAGACATTTGATACGTTTGTCAAGCATTGAATCAGCTCGCTCGTTTTATAAGAGAATGATACAGCTCAACGCAAGTTGGTTGTTACACTGAATTTCCTGTGTCACATGACACGATACATCACGTGACTGTCGATCTGCGAATGATACTGACATTATCATTTATATTTCTTTCTAAAACTGTTTGTTTAAAAGTTTGTCGACAGTATCGAGATGTTAGATGTATATCATTACTATCTGGTGGCATGACTGTAAAACATAGCGATTTCAGCAGGCACACAGGCAACTAAATGGCATTTATTTGTTTTAGTTTACATGTATTTTGTTTAAATAGTACTTTCAAAACGTTTGATAATATAATCTATTAGTTTTCCGAATATTAGTTTCCTGAATGGAACCTGTCCTTAAATGAAGAAAACACTAAAATGGTTATTTTCAGATATGGGGTAAAATAAGAAAGAATAGGAAATTGTTCTATGATGACAAAGAAATTGAAGTCAACAAATTCAACTATCTAGGTATGTTATTTAATTACAACGGACAACTTTTTATTAAACACGATATCACGTGGCAGGAGAAAAAGAATTGCTCATTTTGCCACTGAAAGCAAATTGAAAAACAGTCACTTTAACATTAAAGGCAATGTCTTATATAAACAATATGAGCTATTGCTCAGAAATATGGGGTGGGGTCACAAAAAGTTTGACGTGGAAAAATTATATACAGTATTTTGTAAGACAATCCTAAGAGCTAAAAAGAGTACTTGTAACTTGGAAGATTACCACATAGCACATTGAGAAAACTATAAGCAAATACTGGATTTAACTTAAAAACACTGATAACTGTATTTTAAGCTCATGTCTGGACGATATGACTAATGATGAGTGGGCAATAAATATTAAAAATGAAACAAATTCGGATCATATGGGTATGTATGTTATGAAGAAAACATAGATAAAAGAACGAATGCTATTATAGAACAATGTTTTCTAAGATATGTTTAAACGGGAAATTATGTCTTTAATAAGCAATAGAACTCACGGTCAAACATATCAGTATATAGATAATAATTTCGAAATTCAGTTCTTTTTAACCAAATCTTTAGACGATATTCATAAAAAGTATATAGTAAAATGAAGACTCTCAAGTTCAAGTGCAAGACTCTCGTCTCACCATCTGAATATAGAATCAGGCTGATATACTGATGGCGCTCGAAAAAAACAGAAAAAGTTAACTGTGCAATGACGAAGATACAGAGGATGAAATACACCTTTTACTGAAATTTTACTGTGTAATTTTTATGCTCTTTTTTTCATAATTACACTATAGAATTCAGATATGATGCATTCATATGATATAATATCTATTTATGTAAACTAATTAAATATATAAATTCTATAATAAAAATAATAATAATAATAATAATGATAATAATAATAATAAATAAATAAATAAATATTAACAATAATAAATAATAACAATACTAAAATTAGAGAATATCAGTTGGTAACTGCACAACACGGTTATTTTATATACTATGAAACTCGTTACAAATCATTTCCCTTTCACACATAATGGGACGTTAGTAAATGTTTAGATAATTATTGTCCAGGTTGAACAAATCCCTTCTTAAATTCACCCATATACCAGTGAAAGTCAAGGAAAGAGATGTGAGTAGTCAATATGCTTCAAAGTAACGACCACCCAGCTATCCACTGACCGCATACTGTGCCAACGACTTCATTTAGGTTGTAAAAAGAAGGGAAGTAACTCCGGATCGCTGTAACGCACACCGGATAGCTTACGTCCCTTAATATATCGACGGCATTAAAGTATCTACCATGACATTTACGCGCACACTTTATGCAATGAAATTTCCAACAAACACTGAATCCCAAAACAACAAAGGTAAGATTTCAAACGAAGATGCTATGGTAACTTTACTTTGTCACTTCATGGCGCATTATAAAACACAGGTGTGTGCGATATAAAAGCTCAACTGCATGTTTATAATTTCAATGAGAACCGAATTTAATCTATGCCTTCTTTTGATAACAATTATGCGATAATTTGGGGAGAAGATAATGAAAATACCACAGATAGTTTGAATACGTTTACTAAAGAAGAAGAAACAGATTAAAAAGAAAAAGAAAAAGAAAAAAACCCCCAAAAAACCCCACCCACTCAAAAGGGGAGAGAAGAGGTTGGGGATAAAATCTCAGCTCTGGCCCCTTTACCTTTAAATCTATTGCAATAAATCCTAACAACAAGAATGAAGCCGTTGATATGTGATTTCATGACGTCAACACAAAAATTTCCACAATAAGTATTTTGTCAGCAGAAAATTTAAAATCAAACATAAAGACACATAACTGTTTGTCTGCTACGTTATTATACCACTATTAATTTTAATTATATTGAATCTGAAATCAAAGTCAACCAGAACTCTCCTTATGGGATAAATGCGCACAGCGGCAGCAAATTTGAATAACAAAATTTTATTCATAATTGAGATTGTTTGAAGGTCATGACACACTCTTATTTAAGGGTGCGTAAACCCATAAAACACAAGTCAAATTTACAGGTCAAGGTCACGAAATAGAATTGTCAATCCTTTACTCGAGATGAAACTGTATATGAAGTTTCACGTCAACAGGTGCGACTTCATGACCTCCAAATCCTCGATTCATGGTGAGTCTGTGTATAAAGCTTCATGCCGAAAGTTGTAAGAGGAATTCTGTTATGGTCCGGAAACCATTTACAGTTATCCATGCTCAGTGACCTTGACCATTTGACCTCTAAATCAATAGGGCACATTCTTCACTAAAGATGAGTCTGTTTTAAGTTTCATTTCGATAGGTGTGACGAGAATTCAGTATGATCCGGAAATCATTTTCAGCTATCCATGCTCTGTGACCTTGACATTTAAACTCCAATATCGATAGGGAACATATTTGATTCACAGTAAGTCTGTATATGAAGTTTCACTATGATCGATTTAAAGGGATTTCAGTAATAGTCCGAAAACTAGACAGATAGGTTGATTCTTACCTACCTCAAACTTTGTTTGCGGGAGGGAGGGGGGTTATAATGAAACGAGAAAAACACCTCCGCAACAAAGTCGTACAACAACCAATTTGGTCATTATGTTAAAAACTGCATAAACTAGGCCTGTATTTAATGGTTATAAAGATGTGTACATTTGTACCAAGTAATAAAGTCCGGAAAACTAATTTTAGAAATAGTGACATGATTTCGTCAAAAGTAGGACAACTGTGACAAAATCAAAACTCTGGCTGTAGTTGGTGATACAGAGATCTGTACTAAGGTTCAGTCAAATATGTCAAGGAATGTGTGACATTGATTGATTGATTGATTATTGTTTTACGTCACTCTACTATTACTTCACGTATATGGTGACGGCATCTGCCTGATGCATTGCATACAAATTTAGACTTCTGCAACGGACCCACCCGAAGTAGTGAGGAATCTTTTACGTGCCATGCCAACCGTGACACGGGTCCTCGGTTTTTACTGTCTCATCCAAAGGATCGAACACCGGTGTGCCCAGGGCGGCAGTCGAACCCGTGACCTCTCGATCACGTGCCGAACACCTTATCCAGTAGGCCATACCGGTTTTGTATGACAGTGGACTAAGTTTTACGCTCTCTTCTGAAAAACAGGACGCAACTGAGTCTGTGACCATCAAGACAAATATACGTTGTATTTTATAGCAATATCAAAATGATTTGAAGACAGCATTATTTCATCCCATCAACTAAATGTACCAAATATCTTACACAAAACACAGCACACTCGGTGCGTCTATAGATAGCTCGATAGTGAATCAATCGGAGTCAGAGAGTAACGTTAGGCCAGTCACGTGATGTCAGGCTGTGAGGTGCAAAAATTTGTCATCGCCGAAGAGTGAAATTTATATTAGTTAATTCTGAAGCCGGAGATGGTATCAAGATGTGGTACATGAAAAGGATAAGACCATTAATATTGATAATGCCATGACATGGAGGGCCAAATAGTCTATAGCGGCATTTCACGCGATCAAACCAGGAGCAAATTTTGCGATAGTTCTATTTCTCGAGTGTGTGCTAATTCTTATCATTTTGGAAATATACTTTTTGGTTGACAAAATCATAACTGTTCCCGCAAAATGACGTATGAGGCAATCAATTTTTCATTATGACATCAAAAATTTTACAGGAAAGGTAATCAATCATTGGCCAACCAAAACGTTAGTCCCACAGTAACAGTGTCTACAGAGGCAGAACTTTCACGAAAATTTCAAATTCTAACTGTCCACCACAGTTCTGACCTGCTACAGACCTTTCTCGCTTGGTCAACCGGAGATCTTCAACGTATCTGATCTGCTGCTTAGTATCTTAACTTCCACCTACAAAGATCTGACATGCTGCCAAGCACCAAGGCTATGGGGAGATACGAATCTTAACTTCCATCTGCCAAGATCTGACATGCTGCCAAACACCAAGGCTATGGAGGGATGTGAATCTTAACTTCCACCTGCCAAGATCTGACATGCTGCCAAACACCACGGCTATGGAGGGATGTGAATCTTAACTTCCACCTGCCAAGATCTGACATGCTGCCAAGCACCACGGCTATGGAGGGATGTGAATCTTAACTTCCACCTGCCAAGATCTGACATGCTGCCAAGCACCACGGCTATGAAGAGATCTGAATCTTTTCATCAAGAGACCTGGCATGCTGACGAATATCTTCACTTCTATCTATCAGATATCTTACATGCTGACGAATATCTTCACTTCTACCTATCAGCCACAGCTGACATGTTGCTGAGTATCTTCATTTCCATCTATCAGAGATCTGACATGTTGCCAAGTATCTTCACTTCTATCTACCAGGTATCTTACATGCTGACGAATATCTTCACTTCTACCTATCAGCCACAGATCTGACATGCCGCCGAGTATCTTCACCTCTATCTACCAGAGATCTGACATGCTGACCAGTATCTTCACTTCTACCAATCAGCCAGAGATCTGACATATTGTCGAGTATCTTCACTTACATCTGCAAGAGATCTGACATGCTACCAAGAATTTCCACTTCTTTCTGCCAGAGATCTGACATGCTGCCAAGCACCAAGGATATGGGCAGCTAGGAATCTGTGTGTGATCTGCTGCTGCCGAACACTGTCACAATGTTGCTTTTCAAGTGTTGGCAGGGGTTCCACCTCAGATTAACTTCCCAGTCAGACGCATACATCAGGTTCATACCCATAACCTTGAAATCATAAACCCATAACCTTGAGATGACAAACCGCATTCTGTCCTTTCAGTTTTACAGAATTTTGTCTGATATGAAAAAAAAATTGCATGGTTTGTTTGTAATAATCCGTCAAAGATTTCTTATTTGAGATACATGAACATATTAATTCCTGATTTGATACAGATTTGTATATACTCAATGCAAATCCTCTGTTCTAGGCAGTGAGATGATGACATGACTGAGCAGCATTAACTGCTGAATCATCATGGTGAGATGATGACCGGACGTGTGTTTTATGAAGGCGATTTGAACGACCACTCTAATTGGTCATAATGAGATGGCTTACCTTACTTAAAACCACAAAAATAAGTAAACGCATAAATACGGGCACTTTACCACATCAAAGAAATTAAAATAAAAACGGGATTCCTTTTCCCATAGGGTCCAATATTAAATTACCGAACTTCCAGAAGAATTACGCAACTTTTTCCCTTAATTTTGTACAACCCAAACATCAAACTATTTGTCATGCCTTTTTCTATAAAAATTTTACTCATAGGTAATCCACATAAATTTTAAGAAAATCTTGCTGGAAGGGGTCCATCCTCTAAAACACATCAAAAATTCAAGTGTTAACAACATCGCTTTACCAAATCATAATATTACATTAGGGTAACGATATCAAAATTGATGAATCAATGATAATGTCTAAACAACTTGTATAATCTTATCAGATCTGAGCGAGCCCCTAACTCTTTGAAAAAGCAGCCCCGCTGTCGCAGGAGGAGAATTAGCCAATCGGATTCTCCGTTGTGACCAGAAACCACAAAACATGTTAACATTTACAAACGGGGACTTTTTCAAAACAAGATGTATGACATTACCGACCACAAAACAAGTAAACACGAAAACTCGGGAACTTGATCACCAATCGGAACACCATCGCCCCCCCCCCCTTTTTTTTTTTAACAAAAATAGACTCGGAAGCCCCACGGCCCGGCGCAGCGATATATACCCAATAGCTTCAATTCTTCGGCTTTCCTCGTAATAGGATATGATAAGTTCAGTATGAAAAGTAATACCCTTTTTGGTGAATATTATACAATCGTAAACGCAATTCTGTAATCGTAGCGAATTTCACATATCTTTATTAAATGTTAGAAAATTGGAAACGAATCAGAGGAAACTCGAAGTGACATTTAACCAGTGCACGTGCGTAGACTCCGTTAAGAAAAACTCATACTAAATCACCCATTCAAAGAGAGACAAATATAAACATAAGCAGGCAACGACCATAATTGCCTATATTCGAGTAAACATGTCAGGCATGCTGATCATTGTAGTTCCAATAGCCGACTACGTAGTACTGCGTACGGAAATGGACGAGTTGTTACGATTGCTTGATCACAAAAAGATGGCCGACAAAACTAGTAGACCCTAAAATACGGAAACATGACGGCGCTGTCCGTGAGGTGGTATTCTGGATACACAGGGGTGCAGGTGATCATGACGGTGCTGTTCGTGAGGTGGCATGCTGGATACACTGGGGTAAACGGGAACATGACGGGGCTGTCCGTGAGGTGGCATGCTGGATACACTGGGGTACACGGGAACATGACGGGGCTGTCCGTGAGGTGGCATGCTGGATACACTGGGGTACACGGGAACATGACGGGGCTGTCCGTGAGGTGGCATGCTGGATACACTGGGGTACACGGGAACATGACGGGGCTGTCCGTGAGGTGGCATTCTGGATACAAAGAGGTACACGGGAACATGACGGGGCTGTCCGTGAGGTGGCATTCTGGACTCGCAGGGGTACACGGGAACATGACGGGGCTGTCCGTGAGGTGGCATTCTGGATACAAAGGGGTACACGGGAACATGACGGGGCTGTCCGTGAGGTGGCATTCTGGATACATGACGGGGCTGTCCGTGAGGTGGCATTCTGGATACATGACGGGGCTGTCCGTGAGGTGGCATTCTGGATACACAGAAGTACACGGCAACAGGGGTACACGGGAACATGGCGGGGCTGTCCGTGAGGTGGCATTCTGGATACACAGGGATACACGAGAACATGACGGGGCTGTCCGTGAGGTGGCATTCTGGATACACAGGGGTACACGGGAACACGACGGGGCTGTCCGTGAGGTGGCATTCTGGATACACTGGGGTACACGGGAACATGACGGGGCTGTCCGTGAGGTGGCATTCTGGATACACTAGGGTACACGGGAACATGACGGGGCTGTCCGTGAGGTGGCATGCTGGATACACTGGGGTACACGGGAACAGGGATACACGAGAACATGACGGGGCTGTCCGTGAGGTGGCATTCTGGATACATGGCGGGGCTGTCCGTGAGGTGGCATTCTGGATACACAGGGGTACACGGGAACAGGGGTACACGGGTACATGGCGGGGCTGTCCGTGAGGTGGCATTCTGGATACACAGGGATACACGAGAACATGACGGGGCTGTCCGTGAGGTGGCATTCTGGATACACAGGGGTACACGGGAACACGACGGGGCTGTCCGTGAGGTGGCATTCTGGATACACAGGGGTACACGGAACATGACGGGGCTGTCCGTGAGGTGGCATTCTGGATACACAGGGATACACGAGAACATGACGGGGCTGTCCGTGAGGTGGCATTCTGGATACACAGGGGTACACGGGAACACGACGGGGCTGTCCGTGAGGTGGCATTCTGGATACAAAGGGGTACACGGGAACATGACGGGGCTGTCCGTGAGGTGGCATTCTGGATACACAGGGATACACGAGAACATGACGGGGCTGTCCGTGAGGTGGCATGCTGGATACATGGCGGGGCTGTCCGTGAGGTGGCATTCTGGATACACAGGGGTATACGGGAACAGGGGTACACGGCGGGGCTGTCCGTGAGGTGGCATGCTGGATACATGGCGGGGCTGTCCGTGAGGTGGCATGCTGAATACATGGCGAGGCTGTCCGTGAGGTGGCATTCTGGATACACAGGGGTACACGGGAACATGACGGGGCTGTCCGTGAGGTGGTATTCTGGATACACAGGGGTACACGGGAACATGACGGGGCTGTCCGTGAGGTGGCATTCTGGATACACAGGGATACACGGGAACATGACGGGGCTGTCCGTGAGGTGGCATTCTGGATACAAAGGGGTACACGGGAACATGACGGGGCTGTCCGTGAGGTGCCATGCTGGATACACAGGGGTGTATGTGGTTTATTTGAGGGTCAGCAGGAAAGCTTTGTAACAATAGCAACGCCAATGACACATTTACGTTCAGAATAGCAATTCGTTGTGAGCTACCATAACCTTCACCTTTGACCTCAAAAATACTTGTAATTGGCATTGGTAATTTTCTTTAACAATTGGAATTACATGTATTTGTATTTGTTTGTTTTGTCCACAATATTTGGGAACAACATTACAATAAAGCCCTCTGGAAATACCTTTGTTTCTTTTAAAACATAAGGATGTTGTGATAAGATGTTTGATAATTCCTTCCACCAGAGATGTTATTGATGAGAACTTCAGTATCAACGTATCAGATCACAAATATATCCATATATTGATGAAAATCCATAACGTTTATTCTTTACTAGAATTTCAAGTCACAATCCAAAATTTCACCCATTAAAAACCAGTTTAATACAACCGGATTAAAACGAAATAACAATTTTTGAAGCACATGCTAATGTTTTTTAATCTTAGAGTAAACAACCCAATCCGTTACTAAATTCTGCATTAATCATTGACAAAACTTACTTTCACCTTTGCATATTTTCAATACCTCGTGTCGATATCAACTTAAGATTTTTAATTCTATTTATTTGTGAAAATTAAAGCAAAATTAAAAATCCTTAAAAATCCAAAAGTAAATTACAATTACTATAGATATATTAACTATAGAACACTAAACCAGTGACGGTCACAGAAAGCCGGTTACTAGTAATAAGGTAAATTCTTACATCATTAATGGACTTGAGAAGCTTGGCTATAAGCTTGCGGACTGACGATAACTTGCACTTCCTTAGAGCTGCCTCGGTTTGAAAATTACCAACAAGCTGAAATAAACCAATAGAAATAAATTTATAAAAGCCTACTTCAACAACGGCTTTGTTCTAAATCATTACATTAGTATTTTGCTACCAACAAGATAGCAATTAATGGAGGAAAAGTCCGAAACCCCCGGGCTTTTACCGTTACGGAGGAGTGGTTCAAACTTTCGGTGATTAAACAGAAACTTGACGAGCTGCATATATATTTGAAAAGATTTAACTGTAATTCACTCTCCGGTAGCGAGGGGTCCTAGTGCAGCTTATGCTGCCCCCCGGAAGGGAGCGGTGCCCTGTATTTATTCGCTAATCTTCATGTAACCCTCATGCCCTCGTATACGCCCTTAAATATGAAAACATACAATATTTAATACTAGCTACCCCGCAATTAGTGTATCGGTGTACATCACCAGTGACAAGGGGCGTCTGATACTACGAGACGGACAAGACAAGTAAATAAACATTTACCTTTCGTAAGCCTTTTTCGTAATGGTCGAAGAAATCGTCTAGCGGGAAGTTGGCCAATTCCTGTAATGACATCGTGGTTATGGCGTCCTTATCCATGATCCACTCTGGTGGCAAGAAGTATCGCAGACACGTTCTGGAAGTCACAAATGTAAACATCTCTATAATAAATGAATTAATGTATGCGGAGATTTATTTTATATCATCTGGGTAATTATTAGTTGGTTTCTTTTGGTGCACAAATTTTTGTCAATATTGAACCTTTTACCTATAGTACCTACCAGCATATAAAGGTACTCATTCTTAAAGATATCCCCAACTTTGTTTTGAAATTTAAACAAGAAATGTCACGCTGAACTGAGCACTTGATGTGGTGGGATTCGTTTACCGGGGTACTGTCAACTTCTATATAATATACACGTACCTGTATCCATTGGCAATGTCCTCTAATGTCTGACTCGACGTTGATGACGCCACACCGGAAGTTGATGAGGACGGGATTTCGGCGGGGGAAGGAGGCGTGTGATGGGACTGGGGAATCGGCTCACCACTCTACATAGAGGAAAATATGAACAAAGATTTATAAGAGGAGTCAATAAGGTAAATTGTCGGCCCTTGATAAACAAAGATTTATAAGAGGAGTCAAAAGGTAAATTGTCGGCCCTTGATAAACATGCATTCCCTTTTGACAATAATACATAATGTAGACAGTTATTTGACTGTCCGTATCACAGCTATTGGACCATAAAGGTAAAAAGTGACTTCAGCCATTACTGTTCTTGTATACAACTTCTTTTCCGGGGACTTCTCCATTAAACAAATAAAGATTACATCCTATCAACTGTCATATACTTCACATGTTACTTCCAATCTAAGTCGTGTGTAACAAGTTTGGCACATTTGTTAATAGATCATATCTCTAAACTTCCCCCCATTCCCTTTCCTTTCATTACTATACCACATCTATTATCTTTTTTTCCACAAGTGATCAATAGGAAGGAATATATTTTATCCGATTTGACTGAAATGTATTGGCGGCTGAATACATGGTTTCGTTACAAGTACATGCAGTCCCATGGTAAGAATGGGATCTTCACTTTCGCAGAAATTTCAATCACAAGAAGGTGCAAATTTTGGGGTCGCAACAATGCTGTTTAATTACTTTAAATACTTAAAAGAATCCTATGCTGTTATATTCCGATAAAACTGTAATAAATCACCCGATATTCGTAGAGTGTCGACATGAACCCCTCAAGTCCTCGCCCTATACAGAATTTGCACAGAATTACAGCAGCAAAAGTTCCCTAAATTCATGAAAGAGGTAACACGTCAGGTTATTAGTATGCAATACATTCCGATAAGACTCACCTTTAGCTTGATTTCTGAGCCCCCTTTATCAAACCTGAAATATCAAAACAAAATTTGTAAGAATAACACCAGAAATGTTTCGTATATATAAATACTTATTGGCGCGGAGACAATTGTGATAGGTCACAATATGTGCTCGATTTGTGGTGCAGGCGACAATAATGTAATGACAGGTGCTCAACTTGTGGTGTAGACGGCAATAATGTAATGATAGGTGCTCGACTTTTGGTGTAGACGGCAATAATGTAGTGATAGGTGCTTGACTTGTGGTGCAGTCAACAATAATGTAGTGATAGGTGCTCGACTTGTGGTGCAGGCGACAATAATGTAGTGATAGGTGCTCGACTTGTTGTGCAGTCGACAATAATGTAATGATAGGTGCTCGACTTGTGGTGTAGACGGCAATAATATAGTGATAGGTGCTCGACTTGTGGTGCAGTCAACAATAATGTAGTGATAGGTGCTCGACTTGTGGTGCAGGCGACAATAATGTAGTGATAAGTGCTAACTTTGTGGTGCAGTCGACAATAATGTAGTGATAGGTGCTCGATTTGTGGTGCAGGCGACAACAATGTAGTGATGGGTGCTCGATTTGTGGTGCAGGCGACAATAATGTAATGATAGGTGCTCAACTTGTGGTGCAGTCGACAATAATGTAATGACAGGTGCTCAACTTGTGGTGCAGTCGACAATAATGTAATGATAGGTGCTCGACTTTTGGTGTAGACGGCAATAATGTAGTGATAGGTGCTTGACTTGTGGTGCAGTCAACAATAATGTAGTGATAGGTGCTCGACTTGTGGTGCAGGCGACAATAATGTAGTGATAGGTGCTCGACTTGTTGTGCAGTCGACAATAATGTAATGATAGGTGCTCGACTTGTGGTGTAGACGGCAATAATGTAATGATAGGTGCTCGACTTTTGGTGTAGACGGCAATAATGTAGTGATAGGTGCTTGACTTGTGGTACAGTCGACAATAATGTAGTGATAGGTGCTCAACTTGTGGTGCAGTCGACAATAATATAGTGATAGGTGCTCGACTTGTGGTGCAGTCGACAATAATGTAGTGATAGGTGCTCAACTTGTGGTGCAGTCGACAATAATGTAATGATAGGTGCTCGAATTGAGGTGCAGTCGACAATGGATGTAGTGGCAGAAGCTCGACTTGTGGTGCAGGTGACAATAGATGTAGTGACAGGTGCTCGACTTGAGGTACAAGCGACAAAAGGTGCTCGAATTGTGGTGCAGGGGAAAGGTTTCGATTCTTTGATTGTTACGGAAAAGGTGTTTGATCTTTCATGAAGCAGAACGTTTGCAGTACAGAGACAACTGGAAAGATGTGCATGCAGGGCAGAAGGAATGTAAAACGCACACAAACGGAAAGGTGTGAGACGAAGAGGCAAGGTATACAGAATACAGACAATGGGAAATCCAAATTCAAACTTTATTCATTTTACAACGATTAAGAAACAAGTTAACAACTTATATACATCTTGCTTGTTGGCACGGACCTTGACATAAGGGTGTCGTTTGTGTGGGAGGAAACCGTAGTACCCGGAGAAATACCACAAAGCCAGATTGGTGACAGCCTCACCATCTCACGTACCACACCGGGAATCAAACCCGGATCGCAATGGTGAGAAGCAAGCGCGCTACCGACTGCGCTACCTAGCCCCCAACAACGGGAAAGATGTGTATGCTGGGCAAAAGGAATGTAAAACGCACACAAAGGGAAGGGTGTGGGAAAGAAGAGGCATGGTATACAGAATGCAGACAACGGGAAAGATGTGTATGCTGGGCAAAAGGAATGTAAAACGCACACAAAGGGAAGGGTGTGGGAAAGAAGAGGCATGGTATACAGAATGCAGACAACGGGAAAGATGTGTATGCTGGGCAAAAGGAATGTAAAACGCGCACAAAGACCATGGTATATAGAATACAGACAACGGAAAAGAAGATACGTGTATGAAGGAAGGAAAATGCTGTGTATACAAGACAGAGGGTAAAAGTACTATATATCCTGTTGATTTACTTTATATCTTGTCCATTTACTTACGCAGATCAAATTCATTCAATACAAGAACAGACCTGGATATTTATATTACGACCTTAATGGAAATATTTCATAGAGTTTTCGTGATACAATCAACTCCGATGATTCCGAAAAATAAAATACTGACTTGCATACCCTATGGAATTCTAAGAGCATTTTACCGTTTTAACCTACTTTTACTATGAAGAACAAAAAACTGCATTATAAACGATGTAAGACGTAGATGATTTGGTAAACGGTTACATCAGTCCATCGAGATTTAAAATCCTGAAAACTTTCCGAGCAGGACACATCAAATTCATTCCTATGTACATGTATGTTTGTGTAAGTCTGATGGCTCGCTGGATCATCATCAAACTTCTCCAGAACGTGACGTAATTGTCGCCTAATCCTCTGCCATAATGACCTCTGACATACCGCTGTGACGACACACGACCTAATCGCGCCTATCTCTACCCCATCGTCAGATTTCCTTCTTCATTAAGGAGAGATAAATATTGAAATTCAACAACATCCTGTGGTCAACAAACAATACGTAAGTTGTCCGCTTGAGCCAATTAGTCAATTACGACCAAGTCTAAAGATTGGTGACCACAAAATATGTTACTTGTATTGAGTTTTATCTCCATACACACGAAACCTGAATGTATGACGACTGGAAGCGTAGACATTCGACACAAACTTTCTAAATCTGGCACTTGTGTCACAATATGAAAGCAGGGGACGGCAAAGTAGACTAATTTACACGGTTATTTCACCAAGGCACACGACCACACGTAAGAACGTGCGCGCTCGTGGCGTCGGTCGGCAATGAGTCTCATGTCGTCATTGTTGAGCTCGCCTCGTGTCGCAAGCCGTGGCAAATATTTACACCACCAGCATGTGACATCTATAATTAGAGTTTATTAGGTATCAATACACTACAGTTCATCCAAACTTGTCCGAATTAGATAACGACTCCTTTATTTTCTACCAACTTTTTAAAAACAGCATATATTATTAATACATGTATACATAACGACACATTCCACCTCCACCACAGACTTGTTCTGGATGAAATTGGCAAGTACAGATTTTTGTTAACGATAAGGACATATTATGAGAAGCCTGGATAAATTCAGATCCTGAAGCAGATGAATTTGTCAGGATTACAAACACAACTATGTATATAATGTAACAATACGATATGTATCACGATACTTGAAGGACGATACGATACGTATCACAATACCCGAACAACGATACGTATCACGATACTTGAACAATGATACCATAAGTATCAAGATACTTGAATAACGGTACGATACATATCACGATACTGAACAACTATACAATACGATACGTATCACCATACTTGATCAATAATACGATACGTATCACGATATTTGAACAACGGTACGATACTATCACGAGACATTTTAAGTGAGTTTTAGTCCAAAAATTAGGTTTGTAAATTATTGCAATGGTTTCATGAAGTATTCAAAATAGAGTATAAATATATACATAATAACCTCAACAAGAAATGAGTTACAAAAAATAGATATAACAATATTTTGGTAGTGTATTGAATAAATCTAATTCTATTTTTTTCTTCTTCAGTATTTGGATTTTTTTGTTTTTGTTTTCTTCTTCTTTTTCCGCTTTAATGTTGTTGTTTTTTTTTTTAAAGAACTGCTGTGTCGTTTTGAGTTATATCGTGTATCGCATAAGAGTCTCTGTATCGCAAAATATCGTACAGCAATATATCGTTACACTCCTGACTTGTACGCTGTATCGTTTTAAGTTATATCCTGTATCGTATAATAATATATTTTTGATTTTGAAAAACAACAAAGTTTAATTTTTTTTATTCCTTGAAAATTAAACATCTCAAAAAAGTTTATCTTTCTATATATGTATTTTTTAAGGAAGAGCTTTTGTAATTGTATGTAGACTTTGTATTTACTGGGTTTTGTCCATTCTTTGTTCTGATCCAATGATAACGCATTATGTGCTTGAGATTTTACTTCGTGTATAAAACAGAATTTAAGAATTTGACAGCAACATTGTTTTAACTTCACAAGCTGGCGTTATATCGAGACAATGAAATCCTTACTATTGTAACAAATAGGGAATCCATCCAGTTTCAGGACAATAATAACAAAGTTCAAGACCTTGATATGTCCGCAAACTCCGTGAACATCATGCATGATATGGATTGCTATAAGACAAAGAAAATACTACTAAGTACTTCGAAGCACATGTAGCAAGACCTAACAGTAGCGGAAAAAAAGGTTATAAAACCAAATAAAAACACACCAAATCAATACCATCTAGGAAATCTCCAGCTTGTTGTTTGTATTGTTCTATTATGCGACCATACGATATAAACCTGAGCTGTATATCACAGACTTATTGACAATTTTACAAGTTGTTCTGCCATCAGATCTAGTAATTTCTCCATTTTCAGTTTGTCTCTTTTATCAGTGTTGTATCTGACACGTATTGAGCTTAATCAGTGCTCGCTTACGAACAGGTATCTAATTCTCTGTCCCTTCTTACGTGCCAATGACGAAATTGGAATTAGATACATCGCACGGCGGTCTTTTCTGTCTTAATATTTCATCATGACGATGTACACGAGACGGATAAAGCTGACAGTCAGAATACCTGAAGACATATACCCGCACGTAAGGATCATTGATGACTGGTCAGCTCATAATTCTGATCTATAGGACTTTTTCTTTTTATTTCTTTTTTCCCCTTTTCTTTTATGGTTTGCTGTTGTTGGTGTTCCCCATGTAATAATTATCAACTGCAGAAATTTTAAAGAAATCTTAATCCATATTTCAAATTTTTAAGAGGATGGGGCTGACTTATATATGAATCACTTCTATATCTGTCATTCGTTCATCAGTCCTTTCTAACTCGTTGCTGAGACATGCATGCTTTTTATTCATTAAAAAGAATAACCACAACTAAGCACTCGGGAATCCTCATACGTTAAAGATTGGCTTTAGCAAGAAACCGAAGATTTTCCGAATATCTGATTCTTCCACAGCAATTTATTCATATCGTAATATTTTAATTCTATTTACGTAAAATAATAGTACACGTGCGTAATATCCTAGATATTTTGTGCTAAGGAGAAATCAGAAGGCCCTTGGTTTGATTCCTTTACTTGAGAGTTTGATTTCTTTACTTAAGAGTTAAGAAAACTTCTTGAAAAAGAGATGATTTTCAAGAAAAACGAAGGAAAGAGAAAAATATCTGCGAACATCTCTAATTTACACCAGATTCTAATCGATGCCACTCAAGATCGGTTTATGAATTAAAATTTCATCACTGTCACAGAAGGCCTATAATTATCTATAACCTATGCCTGCAGGCCCGGCATTATCTGTCACGTGATTGTCATGTGATACTCCCTTTGAGGCGAGATTATATTGCTACCCCTATGAAGACAACCTGTTCGGCCCTTTGTTGTAACTTTCACAAGCGTTTTTTTTTCACACAACACTGTAGACCAGCTTCTTTACCGGGACTGACCAATTACGAAAAAAATAAAATAAATAAAAACAAATGTTACCATATACGTTGGCATGCAATAAGACCCTGTTTCCGGTGATGCCACTATATAGGTCGTATATTATAATCCTGGAATGAAATTTATTCAATGATAAACATGATCAAATAAAGGTGAACACAAATATCAAATGAATAAATACTGCTGCTGAATTTACCTCCCGGATGAAATCGGCGATGATGCCGATTCGTTTAACTCACGGACTCCTGACCTCGTCCGATGTACAGTCAATGGCAAACAGGTATTAAATCAAAAACAGCATCATCAATAGTGAGAATCGATCTGTGGATGATGCAGACTTTAACTCTATATTATGGTCATTCAAACGCTGATTGGATTAATGAAGTTGATAACCAGTGTAGTGAAGGTAAATATTATTGAAAGTGGTTTAAAACATCACACCACCAAATAAACATTTAGTAAAACTGGTTAACGACAAATATCAAGGTTGCGGAGTAAGGCTATGCAACGCTGTAGGATGCAAGGAAAGGGTAATGGAGTGCCATGGAATATCAACAGTATTTAGTACATAGCAACGCTACGGAGTACCTCTCAACGATATAGAGCAGTTAGCAATGGCATGTACCTAGCAACGCTACGGAGTACTACTCAACGATATAGAGCAGTAAGAGATGACGTACTTAGCAACGCTACGGAGTACCTCTCAACGATATAGAGCAGTTAGCAATGGCATGTACCTAGCAACGCTACGGAGTACTACTCAACGATATAGAGCAGTAAGAGATGACGTACTTAGCAACGCTACGGAGTACTACTCAACGATATAGAGCAGTAAGAGATGACATGTACTTAGCAACGCTACGGAGTACTAATCAACGATATAGAGCAGTAAGAGGTGGTATGTACTTAGCAACGCTACGGAGTACTACTCAACGATATAGGGCAGTAAGAGATGGTATGTACTTCGCAACGCTACTGAGTACTAATCAAGGATATAGAGCAGTAAGAGATGGTATGTACTTCGCAACACTACAGAGTAATCAACGATATAAAGCAGTTAGCAATGGCATGTACTTGGCAACGCCAAGGAGTACTAATCGACGATATAAAGCAGTAAACAACGGCATGTACTTGGCAACGCCAAGGAGTACTAATCGACGATATAAAGCAGTAAGCAATGGCATGTACTTGGCAACGCAACGGAGTACTTATCAACGATATAAAGCAGTAAGAGATGGTATGTACTTCGCAACACTACAGAGTAATCAACGATATAAAGCAGTTAGCAATGGCATGTACTTGGCAACGCCAAGGAGTACTAATCGACGATATAAAGCAGTAAGCAATGGCATGTACTTGGCAACGCCAAGGAGTACTAATCGACAATATAAAGCAGTAAGCAATGGCATGTACTTGACAACGCTACGGAGTCCTAATCAACGATATAGAGCAGTAAAAGATGACATGCACCTAGCAACGCTACGGAGAACTAATCAACGATATTGAGCAGAAAGCGTTGACATGTACTTGGCAACGCTACGGAGTACTAATCAACGATATAGAGCAGTAAGCGTTGACATGTACTAAGCAACGCTACGGAGTACTATCAAGGATATAGAGCAGTAAGAGATGACATGTACTTATCAAGGCTACGGAGTACTAATCAACGATATAGAGCAGTAAGCGTTGTCATGTACTAAGCAACGCTACGGAGTACTAATCAAGGATATAGAGCAGTAAGAGATGACATGTACCTAGCAACGCTACGGAGAACTAATCAACGATATAAAGCAGAAAGCAATGGCATGTACTTGGCAACGCTACGGAGTACTAATCAAGGATATAGAGCAGAAAGCGTTGACATGTACTTGGCAACGCTACGGAGTACTAATCAACGATATAGAGCAGTAAAAGATGACATGTACCTAGCAACGCTACGGAGTACTAATCAACGATATAGAGCAGTAAGAGATGACATGTACTTAGCAACGCTACGGAGTACTAATCAAGGATATAGAGCAGTAAGAGATGACATGTACCTAGCAACGCTACGGAGAACTAATCAACGATATAGAGCAGTAAGCGATGACATGTACCTAGCAACGCTACGGAGTACTAATCAACGATATAGAGCAGTAAGAGATGACATGTACTTAGCAACGCTACGGAGTACTATCAAGGATATAGAGCAGTAAGAGATGACATGTACTTATCAACGCTACGGAGTACTAATCAACGATATAGAGCAGTAAGAGATGACATGTACTTAGCAACGCTACGGAGTACTAATCAACGATATAGAGCAGTAAGAGATGACATGTACTTAGCAACGCTACGAAGTACTTAACATCGATATAGAGCAGTTAAGAGAAAACGTCGCAACGCTATGGAGTCTTAATCAACGATATAAGGCAGTTAGAGTTGACCTGTACAACATAACAGAGTGAGGAGCTATGTTATACAGAATCATGTACCATATGGAGAACAAGAGCAACATAATGGTGTACTATATAGGAAACGCTATTGTCTAGTGTATTGTGCCACCGTTTGGAGTACCAGGCAACAGTTTGGAGTACTGGGCAACGGTTTGGAAAACTAGGTAACACTATGAACTGTCATCCCAAGCTATGGGTACTAGACTATATTATGACCTGCTAGGTCAAAGCAATACTATGGTATAGTAAGGAACACCAGAGAGTACTGAAGACGGTAAAACAAGGCAACACTATGGTATAGTAAGGAACACCAGAGAGTACTGAAGACGGTAAAACAAGGCAACACTATGGTATAGTAAGGAACACCAGAGAGTACTGAAGACGGTAAAACAAAGCGCAACTCTAACAAACGTTTCGTAAATCGTATATATACAAACACCTAATCATTGCTGCAAAAACACACAAGTAACGGCCGCAAGCCGACGAGACGAGCGAGTCTATGGAACAAAACTTGTAATATGTCCACAGGGAGAAAACTAATTCTTATACTACCATGCAAAATAGCAGGCCGCACTACTGCTAAAATTTCTGCGAAAACTGCCAATATTCCCCATAAATTGTTAATGAATTTCGCCTAAGAAATAAAGTCTGAATTCCCAATCGCCCAACAATGGCGTAACAAAACAAGAGTTGAATAGTCTCCCTTGTGAGATGAAGCTTAAACAATAATAGTTTACACACCTTTAGTGCTAGTAAGACTGAGAAAATCCACAAATCGGGGTGTCGAGCAATACAGGGCAAGAAAAACTGTCCACCACTACCGTAACACTTCTCTATCTAATTTGTTTTCTCGTTTCTAGTTAATTTCACAAAATCAACACGAAGTGCGTTACTTGGCTTCTACACAGGAGGTGTGAGCTACAGAATTGATTTAGCCAGAGGATGAAATGAGAGGATATCCTAAAACTGTCAAGTTGTCTCCCCTCATTTCGTCTCTTGTCAATTTTCAGGGGTAAGAAAGCACTCATGAAATTCTATTTACTAAATTGTAGAACAATGTCAATAGATTTAAGGCCATATCGTGGGATTAGCTTGAGAGATGGTGACACTTTAATACGAGATTGCGCAGAAACACTTGGCTACGTCATAGAAAATAAAACATCTCCCCGCATCCCGTCAACTACCATTCAGCAATTAAAGCGACACCTATAATCTGGTTATTTTTTCAATTGCAGATTTAAGAAAGTCACACCAGATGGTTCTGCAAATAGAAACGCAAATTTGACAACACCTTATTGTCTCTTACAGAATCTCTCAGTCACATTAATCTTAATCTTAATTTTTGACTTGGATTTTATAAACATAGTAATGATCGTCAGAGAATATAAGTACCAGGCATAAGTACATAAACATCCCTACTCCTAACGACTAATACACTGTAATGAAATAACAACCAAACCTATACAGACACTACTAAAGCACGATCAGGCAAAATGACCGCAGCATTTGGCGGATTTAACTGGCACTGTTGTTACAGTTTAACCGAGCCAACTGATGATTGTCACCTCAGATGGCCGTCCAAAGTCGGTACTATAAATGACCGTCCTACGTCGGTACTACAATGGACTACTGTCGGAATGTTTTGTGCTCTCTTTTTATGTGCATATTCTTCTACGCTCTGTATGTCAGTGACGACTTTTTCATGGTATGATATGGTTTATTTCATAGAGCTATGTCAGATGTCTGTCCATACAGCTATGTCATATATTCTCTCTACTTTTTTCCTCAAGTAAGCCGCTGTGGCTCAGCAGGTGAGGTGCTAGACTGGCGACTGAAAGGTCCCGGGTTCCACTCCCGCCGTGAGCACAACGGTGTCCTGTCTATCGGATGAGACAGTAAAAACCGAGGTATCGTAATCAATAATCAAGTAATCAATCAACCAATTCTTCCTTAAATACACTACACCATTCGTAGAATACTTATTATCAGCGGGTGTACTCAATCTTCTGTCATGAAATATCATTTATATCATAGCATAACGACACGAACGCCATCTATACGTACTTTACTGCTGAAAACCCACATCTCAGAATATATATTATGTCGGGAACATCGGTGTGGGCTGGCAGCGGTCCTTGTCACGACAGGTATGCTGCAGATCATCCATAATCACAAGTTTAAAACAACAAAGGACATGCATTTAACAAGTCAGACCTGCTGTCGAACACTCTTGCTAAATACTGCTTTAGTTATCTATCGGTCAGACCTGCTACAGAACACTCTTACGGCGGCTAAGGACATCAAACGGTCAGACCTGCTGTCGAACACTCTTGCTAAAGACAGATAAGGACATCTTACAGTCAGGCCAGTTGTTGAACACTCTTGCCAAACCCGGTAAGGACATCTTACAGTCAAGCCAGTCGTTGAACACTCTTGCTAAGACAGGTAAGGACATCAAACGGTCAGACCTTCTGTCGAACACTCTTGCTAAGACAAGCAAGGACATCTAACAACCAGACCTGCTATAGAACACACTTGCTAAGACAGGTAAGGACATCCAACAGACAGACCTGTTGTCGAACACTCTTGCTAGGACAGGTAAGGACATCAAACGGTCAGACCTGCTGTCGAACACTCTTGCTAAGACAAGCAAGGACATCTAACAACCAGACATCCTACAGAACACTTTTGCTAAGACAGGTAAGGATATCTAACCGTCAGGCCAACTGTCTAACATTCTTGTTAAATACAGCTTAGGGCATCTAACTGCCAGATCTGATGGCGAACACTCCTGCTATAGAAAGCTAAAGATATCTAACAATTGGACCTGCTGCCGATCACTGGTTATGGGGAGGTGAGAATCCGTAATATTGTTGCATCTTGACCATGGGCCAAGCATCTCTGCTCCGAGCAGCTAGGGATAAGCTAGGTGTCAGTCCTACTGCCAAACACTGACTGTTGTTATTAAAATGTGCCAGGCTTCCTGTTGAGCACCCTTACTATGGGCAGATTACAAATTATAACCCTTATCGTCGCTTTCAATTTACAAGATCATACCAGACCTTTTCCCATACACCACCTTGATAGACAGCAAAGGATCTGTAACTTGCCTGCTACCAAGCACTTCGCTTTCGCTTTGTTACTCATCTTGAGTGTGTCAGTCATGATGTGGAGCACCGTCGCTACAGGCTGCTAAAGATGAAGCTGCCAGACTTCAAATTTATAATTCAACTTATATTATGTCATCATGGCAGATGTGACCAGTCGGCAGGGGATGCTTACTCCTCGATGACACCTGATCCCACCTCTGGTCGGCACTGGATGCTTACTCCTCCGTAATACCTGATCCCACTTCTGGTCAGCAGGGGATGCTTACTCCTTCATGGCACCTGATCCCACCTCTGGTCAGCACTGGATGCTTACTCCTCCATAGCACCTGATCCCACCTCTGGTCAGCAGGGATGCTTACTCCTTCATGGCACCTGATCCCACCTCTGGTCAGCACTGGATGCTTACTCCTCCATAGCACCTGATCCCACCTCTGGTCAGCAGGGATGCTTACTCCTCCATAGCACATGATCCCACCTCTGGTCAGCAGGGATGCTTACTCCTCCATAGCACCTGATCCCACCTCTGGTCAGCACTGGATGCTTACTCCTCCATAGCACCTGATCCCACCTCTGGTCATCAGGGATGCTTACTGCTCCATTGCACATGATCCCACCTCTGGTCAGCAGGGATGCTTACTCCTTCATGGCACCTGATCCCACCTCTGGTCAGCACTGGATGCTTACTCCTCCATAGCACCTGATCCCACTTCTGGTCAGCAGGGATGCTTACTCCTCCATAGCACCTGATCCCACCTCTGGTCAGCACTGGATGCTTACTCCTCCATAGCACCTGATCCCACCTCTGGTCATCAGGGATGCTTACTGCTCCATAGCACCTGATCCCACCTCTGGTCAGCATGGGATGCTTACTGCTCCATAGCACCTGATCCCACCTCTGGTCAGCATGGGATGCTTACTCCTTAATGACACCTGCAGGCCGTTTCACAAAGAATCATACGTACGATATTTTACGTACGTACAAACAAATTCCTCAAGTCCGTTTCACAAAGAATCATAACATGACTTACGTAAAATTTTCGTTACGGAAAATCCGTAACTTTATGGACAGCTAAAAGGTGTCGTAACTACTTAAGGAATTTCCTTAAGTGATATTTTTCCATAAATATGGTTGCTGTGTTTTTAATTAATACAACAGCAGACAAGCAAAGAAAAAAGAGAGAGTATTTCGCGACAGGACTCAAGTGCTGGACACCCTGAATGACAGGGAGTTGATCTAGCGATATCGCCTATCACGAGAGCGCCTCCTTAATTTGGTGGACGTGGTCAAAAGTGATATAGATCCACCCACAAGTAGGTCACATTCTATTCCGGCCATTATATAAGTATTGATAATATTTTAGCAAGTATAACGACACAAACAAAAACAAAACTATCCAACAATTACCCGTATATACTAAAATTATCTTTACATAGGAGATTTCAACAGGGGCGTCTATGCATATTAGTCCATAAATTTCATTCCGGTCTATCAACTACTAGGAGACGACAGTTGGACAAAGACATTTGACTAAGCTGTTGAAAAATTCTTGATCCGCTTTTGCAAAACGGGCTGACAGTGACACAAAAAATATGAAGTTAGTGACAAAACGCATACATGTATTTCGATTATTTAATTGTAGTGCATGTCACTGATTGTATGACTAGTTCCAAGGCCAGAATAGTTCTCATCTAGTTTAAAAAC
Source organism: Pteria penguin (assembly GCA_035048485.1). NCBI lineage: Eukaryota > Metazoa > Mollusca > Bivalvia > Pterioida > Pteriidae > Pteria > Pteria penguin. The sequence goes on along the minus strand of CM068590.1, from coordinate 42,526,151 downwards.
GAAAGCCCATAAGCGCAGATCCAGGAAGGGGGCGGGGCGCACTGTTTAAAACAATTATCATGTGTCCCCTTCCAGACAGTACCCATTGAAGTAGACACTGGCATAGACACTGACCTCGTCTTTTGAATATTTTTTTTTTTGATTTATAAATTATAGATTTTTATAGTGAATAGATTCATCCAAATGATATGTTTATTATTACAAGGTTATATTTGATTCCTTTCCACATTTTTTCTTTTCATGTAGAAGAAAAACGTCTACAGAATAAACGGACAGTGCGAGAGTACTTGCGCATACATGTAGATTATGTCTCGCCATGACGAAACGCATATCTTGGAGCTATGATGTTGAAAACTTCTATTCCGAAGGTCCTGTCTAAAACACATGCAGAGTCCTAAAACCCTTTCAGTACCAAACCTAAGCATTCTTATAGGTTCAACTCTATATACAACGGGCATTTTGCATTGCAACAATTTGCTTTTTGGACGTGATAACGTGATCTCCACTTGAAATTTCTCACATTTTATGCGTCTGTTTAAAGGTTGACCATTTACACTCCCCTATCTTAGGCATACACAAATTAAATTTTGCCTTTTCAAAAACATTGGCACTCTAATGGTTAAACAAAAACCATGCAGCCAACCAATGACGCCGTTTTATAACCACGTCCATCGTTGTTTAAACTGAAAATGGATTGTTTACTCCAAAAGTTAATGAAAATGCGCTCGGCATCGATACTGAAGGAAAAAGAAATTCCGTAACTCTTGCGGATTTTCCATAAAGTTATGGAAACGTTAGTGAAACGTACGTACGGATTTACTTAAGGAATCCGTAAGTAAAATACGTACGGAAAATACTTATGATTCTTTGTGAAACGGCCCACTGATCACACTTCTAGATTTTTCTGGGGTTCTGTAATTGCCCTGCTCAATATATTGTCTTTTTATATTGATATTCCCACGGTACATTTCTGTCTTATTGTTGTACTGAGCACCCTCATTAATGCCAGATTTACTGATGAACAACATGGCTACTAACAGTATGCCAGACTTACTGATGAACAACATAGCTACTGACATTATGCCAGATTTACTGATGAACAACATGGCTACTGACAGTATGTCAGACTTACTTCTGAGCACCATTGCTATTGACAGGGTGGCAGACATACTAGTAACTACTGAGCACCATTGCTTTTGACAGGGTGCCACACTTACTACTGGGCACCATTGCTATGGGCAGTGTACCAGACTTACTACTGGGCACCATTACTATGGGGAGTGTGCCAGACTTTAAAAGTCTAGAACAAACTCACGACAAATGCTTGTGTCAGTACTGTTGATATGTACTGTTTATTAATTGCAATATGACAGATTCCTGCTAATATGTTGGGTGTTTCCATGTTGATACTTGTAATTGTAAATGACATGTTCCTCTCTAGATAGTACATTTTGAGGCATTAATTACTTGTGTAAACTCCTTTCTACACTCCTAGTCTCTTTCAATTTACAGTAAAATTGGTGATATAGTTTTCCGTTGAGGAGATTTTGGGATAAACAATTGAAGGTTTTAAGTTTTATATCAGAAATCCATTGTTAAGGAAAGACAACTCAATTTACAAGTTTAAAAGGATCCAGAAAAGAAAGAAATCAACCTAGTGTCCTCACAATGTCAAAGCACTTTGACTCAGGAAAAAACGAAACACTTGTAATAAACACTTGGGTTTTCTTAGCTTATGAAATTAGAGGCCAGGGCTGTACAATATGGGAATTTCACAACTTTTTCCTCAAATTATCATTATATGTTACATTTAATTCTTTTCCCCATCTTGAAATTTACAGTTCAGAACAAGTCTAGTTTTATACGGAATCACTGTTACTACCAACCTAACACCCCTTAAACATGTACACATATACGCAAAATAAGATATATAATTACTTTAACTTAGAAATATAGAACATTTATTGCATAAATATGTAATATTTACATGTTATTACATGCTTCTTGTGTGGTTCTATGCTCCTCACTATGAACTATTTAAGTACTAAATAAAGAACTTATGGATTCACCACGAAGATTTGAAAATGCTTGAGTGAAGTCTTCGTGAAGATTTGACATTATCTTGTGGGATGTCACCACAAAGACTAGGCATTGTGTGAATGATGTCACCACAAAGACTTGGCATTGTGTGAATGATGTCACCACAAAGACTTGATATTGTGTGAATGATGTCACCACAAAGGCTTGATATTGTGTGAAAGATGTCACCACAAAGACTTGGCATGTGTGAGGGAGATCACCACAAAGACTTGGGACTGTGTCAAGGATGTCACCACAAAGACTTGAAATTGTCTGAGGTTTGTCACCACAAAGACTTGGCACTGTGTGAGGTATGTCACCACAAAGACTTGACATTGTGTGAGAGATGTTACCACAAAAACTTAGCACTGTGCAAAAGATGTCACCACAAAGACTTAGCACTGTGTGAGAGATGTTACCACAAAGACTTGACATTGGGTGAAGGACGTCACCACAAAGACTTGACATTGGGTGAAGGATGTCACCACAAAGATTTGACATTGGGTGAAGGATGTCATCACAAAGACTTAGCACTGTGTGAGGGATGTCACCACAAAGACTTAGCACTGTGTGAGGTATGTCACCACAAAGACTTGGCATTGTGTGAAGGATGTCACCACAAAGACTTAGCACTGTGTGAGGTATGTCACCACAAAGACTTGGCACTGTGTGAGGGATGTCACCACAAAGACTTAGCACTGTGTGAGGTATGTCACCACAAAAACTTGACATTGTGTAAGTGATGTCACCACAAAGACTTGACATTGTGTGAGAGATGTTACCACAAAGACTTTGCATTGTGTGAAGGATGTCACCACAAAGACTTGACATTGTGTGAAGGATGTCACCACAAAGACTTGACATTGTGTGAAGGATGTCACCACAAAGACTTAGCACTGTGTGAGGTATGTCACCACAAAGACTTGGCACTGTGTGAGGGATGTCACCACAAAGACTTGACATTGTGTAAGTGATGTCACCACAAAGACTTGGCACTGTGTGAGAGATGTTACCACAAAGACTTGACATTGTGTGAGAGATGTTACCACAAAGACTTGACATTGTGTGAAGGATGTCACCACAAAGACTTAGCACTGTGTGAAGGATGTCACCACAAAGACTTAGCACTGTGTGAGGTATGTGTATCATGAATGTGTGTGTATAGTTTGAGGGATAGACTGGTTGAGAAATCTTAATAAAGGTGGAGATTTTAAAAGGGTAAAGTACAACAATATGTAAACTGACTCACCATTTGTCATATTTATCTTTGGGGTTATAGTCAAACTTCACTTTCCACTTATTTTCTTTGTGATTCACTTTTACAACCTTTCCTGTGTACCTACAAGATAATAAAAGTGTTTGTTACATCATAATACAAATAACACTTATTGTGAAGAAAAAAGAATAATAAGAATATATATACTGGTATCTATTTGATGTACAAGTTGTGCATCTGCACAAATAATATCAATTCAGTGATACTCATGAGTAAAATGTAGTTCAAAATGCTTGTAGAGCGAAGTAATTACCACATCATGTCTGATGAATATATAAATAACTGAAAAGTCAAACAGGATTAGTTCAGAGAAAATGAATATATGTATAAATGCTGATCCATTAGATATTGATGGTAGAATCATTAAAGTATAAAAGAAAGAGGTAAGCAGTGTGGAATAATTATCCTGTGAATTCAGCAAAGTGGAATAGGGATCTCATGAATGGGAAGACTGACAAAGTGGAATTAGGAACCCAAGAATGGGAAGTCTGACAAGGTGGAATAGGAATCTGACAAAGTGGAATAGGGATCTCATGAATGGGAAGACTGACAAAGTGGAATTAGGAACCCAAGAATGGGAAGTCTGACAAAGTGGAATAGGGTATCTCATGAACAGGAAGTCTGACAAAGTGGAATTAGGAACCCAAGAATGGCAAGTCTGACAAAGTGGAATAGGGATCTGACAAAGTGGAATAGGGATCTCATGAATGGAATGACTGACAAAGTGGCATTAGGAACCCAAGAATGGGAAGTCTGACAAGGGGGAATTAGGAACCCAAGAATGGGAAGTCTGACAAAGTGGAATAGGGATCTGACAAAGTGGAATAGGGATCTCATGAATGGCAAGTCTGACAAAGTGGATAGGGATCTCATGAATTGGAAGACTGACAAAGTGGAATTAGGAACCCAAGTGTGATATGTAAAAAAAAAATCAATTTAAAATTATTTTATATTTCTATGGTATTCGAACCTTGGATCGTTGTGTTGCAAGTCGAATAACAACACCACTGAGCCAAGGATATCTTGTTCGATAATCACATGTATTTTTCTTGTAATACCTGTATGGGCGTGTGGTTAAATTGAAAATATTTTTATTATTTATAAATGGTTTTCAGTTTAATCCATGATTTTGTATTATATATTGCATATTACATGTATATCTAAACTTATATGTATATTGTATTTAAAATGGATTTTGCTCCAATGGTATTTTCTTGTTTGTTAAGTCATCCGTGTGAAATCTATTCATAAGATTTCACTGCGCAGGTATTCACAAAATTTGAACTAAAACATTTCTGATTTTGGAAGTAAGCAGTCGAACGTATTTTGTAAGTTTATTTTCATTTACTGTATCGATTTATGATGCTCATTTATGCAGTTTATTTTTTGCAAATATTTGAATAGTATTTCGTAGTGAATTAATATAATTTTGGTACTTAACATATTAAATTTGTTTAATCGAACTACATAATATGTAATGTTTTTATTTTACCACAATGGAAATATATCTCCTAGTAATTTTGTATATACAAGTATAGTTTGTTTGATATACACTGATATCGCTGTGTTTTTGATAATAGGTCACACAGGTCTGATCGAGTCATTGCAGTGCACTCATCTGTTTAACCCTTACATAGGGTAGGTGTTGTGTATCTAATTGAATTAAAGTCCTACAATGTGGAATAGGGATCTCATGAATGGGAAGTCTGACAAAGTGGAATTAGGAACCCAAGAATGGTGAATCTGACAAAGTGGAATAGGGTATCTCATGAATGGAGCGTTTGGTAAAATGGATAGGGATCCAATGAATGGGGACTTCAGCAAAATGAAATTAGGATCCATTTCATTGGTAATTCAGAAAAAAGAAATTAGAATCTCCTGAATGGAGGACTCAGTGGAGTAGGATTTTGTGGGATACCAGTTATGTGGAACAGGGAATCCTTAATTTGGGGTTAATCTGCACAGTCTTACTGAAATTAAATGGCATCGAATAAAGAAACTCAAACATGTACTTCTTGTTTTCCAATGTACTGTAAAGCTTCTTTTGTTTGAAATTAATCTTTTCAAAAATTTGATTTTAGAAACTTCTGTTTATTTTATGTGACATCTTATGTGACAATGTCATTCTTTGACTTTTGGCATTTTAACTCAAAAGAGAACCATCACTGCAAATCAGGGGCAAACAAATCACTCACAAATTAACATTTGCAGTTTCATATTAAAGAACTTCAAGCCTTCAGTTTTTCATTACATGCCTAGTGCTACTGCAAAGCGGTAAGTGTTTCTTGCATGTAGCACACAACAAATTATTGTAAATTCCAATAGATTCTTTTGCATAAAACTAAGAAGTGTAAAGGCTCCTTATTAATTTTGTTTTTATTCAAATGATATGGAGAGGAAGATGTGCTTTTTCTATACCATTTCTTGTTCACTTGTCCTTCCACTTGAGTTCCGATTTCACCTACAACAAAGGTTTAGATATAAGTGTTCCATCTTCTCAAGCTAAGGTCCCAATCAAAATAAGGCATGCTTTATAAAATTCTAAAAATGGTAGCCTTAAATTTCTTTTAATGTCATTAAAAACAATATACAAACATAAGTATGGTAGGTACATTTTTTTTTAATAAAAATGATGAATATGAAAAGCTTAGTCTTATCACCGTTACATCACCCTCCACAAGGTACGCTAGATATTGGTTCATAAAAGATCTACTATGATTTAAGGTGTGACTGTTGTTTAACTTAATATTCTGAGACCATACACAAAGCAGGTGTTGACACCACAGAACTCAATTTATCCCTGTGTGGCAGAAAACCATCAAATAGTCTAGACAAATTGTACGAAAAATTCTACTCACTGTCGCTTTCTGCATCATTGGACGAGTTTTGACTAGCCTCATTTTCATCATCACTTTTAAAATCTGAGGTATATGAATTTGTTTTATCGTTAGCCACCTAAAACATGAAGAATTAATATGAACATTTATTTGTACAGATTTTCAAAGACACAAATAGGTTTTTTTTTTTTTTTTTTTTTTGTTGGGGGGGGGGGGGATTTTTTTTACAAAACTAAACAGAAATTCAAAGACATTATAATTCTAAGATATTATTAAACTGATGTTTTTGTTATCAATAAGTGTATTTCATATTTTAGATGGAAGCTTATACCCCATTTCCTTTAGGCTTCTTAGCTGGAGATACATCACTGTCCACTGAGTTAAAAAGAGACACTCCTGTCCTTCTCTTGGTTCCAGTTGAGTTTACAATAGGTGGTAAGTCATTGTTTGTGTCCATATCCTCCTCTTCTTCTTCATCATCCTCTTCTTCATCAATGTCATCATCATCATCATCAGGTATCTGACCCTAACATTCAAATCATCATCGTCATCATCATCATCATCAAATTATCATCATCATCATTACATCATCAAATTATCATCATCATCAAATCATCATCAGGTATCTGACCCCAACATTCAAATCATCATCATCATCATAATCGTCATCATCATCGTCATCATCATCTACATGCTCCATTTTATGATGGTAAATGTTAATTTTTTTAAACAAGTACCAACTTTATTCTGGCAGTTTACAAAATGCTTTCCTGGTCATAATTTATTAGAAACCACTACTGAACAAGTGTAGACTCTGTTAATGAAATTAAAATATTGATATCAATCGAATTTTTTTTTTTATCTCCTTGTGTATCAAATTTTAAATTTTGTTGTGAAAGAAACACTCACAAGATACAAGTATGACTTCTTTGATATAGATGCTAAAGTCACATTCAATATTCTGAAAAGTTGAGGGAAAAAAAAGAAATCAAGGTAAAGTGTTCCAATACAATTTTTCTATCTCTAAAATCATTTATCTGCCTTTCAATGGACTCAGTTGACAATTTGTCAGGGCTCTGCCTACAAGGATACATATTTTTACTCACCTGTCTGTTTGTAAGGCCTTTATCAACAAGAAGAAAATATTCTTACTCACCTGTCTGAGCTTGCAGGGGCACTCTCAACAAGAAGACATATTTTCACTCACCTGTCTGCATTAGTAGGGACTTTTTCAACAAGAGGTCATATTCTTACTTCACTTGTCTGCACTTGTAGGGGCATTATCAACAGGAGGACAGTGGCCAGACACATTTTACTTACCCATTTGCCTTTGGAAGGACTAGTAGTGGGCCAGACACTTTTTATTCACCCGTTTGCCTTTAGCGAGACTTGTAGTGGGCCAGACACTTTTTACTTACCCATTTGCCTTTGGCGAGACTTGCAGTGGGCCAGACACTTTTTATTTACCCATTTGCCTTTGGCGGGACTTGTAGTGGGCCAGACACTTTTTACTTACCCATTTGCCTTTGGAGGGAGTTGTAGTGGGCCAGACACTTTTTACTCACCCGTTTGCCTTTGGAGGGAGTTGTAGTGGGCCAGACACTTTTTACTCACCCGTTTGCCTTTGGAGGGACTTGGTCGACTTGAAGACACATGAGATTTGGAGGTAGGAGATTTAACAGCTGTTTTTGATTTACTGTTGACAGTGCTTGCTGATTTGGACCTGACTACTGGAGATGTAGCACTCTTCTTGGCTGCTGCTTCCTATTATAAATCATTACCTTGTATACATATGAGACAGAATACCTCTTTATCTAAAAACCCTAACACAACATCATCTGTTTAGGGTATTTGGAGCAAAGACATATCCTTTTGATTATATTTGCAGTATATGGGAGAGCAGATTCCAAAAACTCTTATGTAAGTCAACTGTTGGTACCCTGATTGCTGTGTAATCCAACTTATCTTATCTTATATCTCTTACATTCTTATTCTCATTTCATTTCTCTTTATCCTGACTGGAAAATTTCATGTCATTTAGAGCTCTGACCTCTGTCTTTAAACTTTAAGTTTAAAGGTACAATTTTGTAATTATAAACTGCAAATCACACTGCACTAAATCATCACTCTGCTTAGTTATCAATATTTCTCTGCAATTCATTTTTGTCTGCTAAAATAAAGTGGTATTTATAGCTCATATATATGTACATAATCATTCAGAAAATGATATCAGAAGTATTCTAGTTACAAGTCCCTTGAATGTACCTTTTTCTCTTTTTCTTTTCGAATTTTCTCTGCTTTTTCAGCTTTTTCTCTTTCTTTCCTATCCCTCTCTGCTTGCTTTTCTCTTTCTTTCCTTTCTCTTTCCCTTTCTTTCTCTTTTTCTTTTCTTAGCTTTTCCTTCTCTGCTTCTTTTCGCTGCCTTTCCTCTTCTCGTTGCTGTTTTTCCTCCTATGAAAATGCCATTCAGTCATAATTGATTTTTGTCATATCTATGTTGAATTTTTAATCACTCTGTCAGGAGGGAATTTTACATACATTCTTATGCAAATATTAAAAAGATCCTTTAGATTAAAAAAAATCTAATATAATGCAATACTGTGCTATTTAAATAATGATTAAAGTTAGAGTTAAGATAAATCAAATAAATCAGTTTTTCTTAGGTCTTTAAAGCAGTATCTAAACACCTAAAAATTCATTTTATGAATTTTATTACCTAAGTGTTACAATGAATATAGCTTCCTTAATCTAGTTTAAATGGCTGCAATTTTCTTTATGTTGTTATGCATTGTGAAGAAATTTGGGTAGTAATGTGCCATAGATTTCATTTTCCCCATTGCATTTATTTCAATGCAAAATCCAGATTTCAAAAGATCAATATTTCATTTTTTTTACAACTGCTGATGGCTTCCTGCAAGACTTTGCAACTTTTTTACTAATCATTTAACATTTATTCAGGAATGGTGAAAATAGAAATATTTACATACCTCTTTCCTCCTCTTTTCTTCCTCTCTTTTTCTGTCTTCTTCCTCTTTTCTCTGTTTTTCCTCTTCCTCCTTCTTTTTTCTCTCCATTTCTGCAAGTTGTCTGGCTGAGGTTACAGTTCTAGTTTTCTACAAATGATATATTTACCTGTAAATCTAAGATCATATATTTAAATCTCATAGAAAGATCAACATCAGCTTTGTATATTAAAGTACTAATGCATTCCATGTACTAGCTATAGATTTGGTGGTCAGTACAGTAGCCTTGTCAGGTCAGTGCAAATGCATCAGGTGTACTAGCTATAGATTTGGTGGTCAGTACAGTAGCTTTGTCAGGTCAGAGCTAATGCATCAGGTGTACTAGCTATAGATTTGGTGGCCAGTACAGTAGACTTGTCAGGTCTCTGTTAATGAATCAGGTGACAAGCTATAGATTTGGTTGCCAGTACAGTAGTCTTGTCAGGCCAATGTTAATGCAAAAGGTGTACTAGCTATAGATTTGGTGGCCAGTATAGTAGACATGTCAGGTCTCTGTTAATGCATCAGCTGACACGCTATAGATTTGGTGGCCAGGACAGTAGCCTTATAGGTTAATTGATCTTAGCATATCCATCACTTCCCATAATGACATCCCCCTCCTGTAATAAATACACCAAGTACAGTTGTATTAGATATTTAAAAGTCCTGTTTAATATGCACATCTTTATAATGTGATCTTTCTTTGTACCAAGTTTCATCAAAATCCACCAAAGGGTTTAAGAGGATTTGCAAAGGCCAGAAGATATTTTGTATAGAAAAATGTAAGTCAAAGAGTCATAACTCCTGTAAATCTTTTTGTACATTCCCCCTCCAACATGCACATCTACATATAGTGTTCTTTCATTGCACTAAGTTTCATCAAAATTCTCCCGAAGAGTTTAGAGGAGTTGTGAAGACAATATAAGTGGGACAGATGGATGACAGCAGTATAGCACAATACGCCACCATTTTTTTGCAGGCATATAAAAAGTGGCTAAAGATTTGTTAAAAAAACCAAGGATTTCAATATGAAGGAAACCTGATCGTTTTGGTGGAGGAAGCCAGAGATTTGTGGTAAAGAGTTTTAGAGATTTATTGATGAAGAAAGAAAGATCTGTAGTGAGGAAACCAAAAATCTGTGGTAAAGTAAACCATAGTTTTGATCAAGAAATCCAGAGATTTATGGTGAAGCAACGCAGACTTATTGTATGAAGGAACAATTATTATCTAGTATACCAGTGAATATGTATTGATCAAATACTGAGGAGGAAATTGGAAGTCACAAAACAAATATGCAAACCTCATCTGGGTCAGAAAACAAATCAAAATGTTTCAACATCAAAAACAGACTTCAGAAACACATTGATTAATGTTCATTCTGTCATTTATGCCATTGTGGCTCAGTGGATGAGGTGTTTGCCTTCTGACCAAGAGGTCCTGAGTTTGTTTCCCGTAGTGGGCACACTGATGTTCTGTCTTTTGGATGAGATGGTTAAAATTAAGGTCCTGAGTATCAGAAGGCATAGCACGTCACAGATCCATCACTACCTTGAGTGGGTTCATTGCAAAGGTGAACATTTCTAAGGAATGCATCAGGCAGATGTTGTCACCACATATGTGAAATAACCAGGTAACATAAAACAATAATCAATCAAACATTCTGTCGTTAAAAGATGATTAACTGAATAAGCTTTGGTCGTGAAATATCAACTGTAGAGAATTTATATATACACTTACATTCATTTTGTCTAATTGATCTTGTTTTTTCTTGATTTCCTGTAAAAACATAATTTTATATGGGTGATTAAGATAATGACATTGAGATAAACTTTGAAGCAATATATACTGCATATTTTGTCCCAAACACCCCTAGGAACATTTCATTTTGTGGAAGCGGGCACTTGTATCAGTAGTCAAATTCCCAGATAATTTTTAAATAGATCTGAGAAACTTAAAGCGAAACTGAAAGTACCAATTACGTCTAGTTCTGATAATTTTTTATGACATTAGTAAACCAGACTAATTGATATGGATATACAACTTTATGTTGGAACATTTCTGATATAATCAAAATTAATTGAAATTATGGAGGAGTTTTCTTGAATATAACACCTCCATGTATGATAAGTAACATTTCTTTTTATTTCAACCCCCCGAAAAAAAAAAAAGGAAGGTGGCTTTGATTACAGTATATGAGGGTTGTCCCAGAAAATCGTGTACATTGCTGTTAAAACGTATTCAACAGAACTAAATTATTTCTGCTGTACATTACTATTTATAGACATTAAAGAGGAGACTGTGTGTGAAATTTGAAGTATATATCTAAAACATTAAGAAGGATTTGAAAAATAATAGAGCACATGGTAGCACCTGTCGGTGCACACTGCTTAACGTCACACAACGTTTTCTTGACCTTTCTCACTCTTTCTTTGAAATACTGGCCATTATGAGCGACACATCTCTTGTAGCACATTACCCACTTTTCAAACACAGCTTTAAATCACTCTCTATTCAAGGAGGAATTAAATGCCATCACTGATTTACGAATTTCTTCCTCACTTGTGAACCTCGTTCTCTGATTGTGGTACTTGAGTAACGGGAAATAGGGAAATCCAAAGGTGCAAGGTCTGGAAAGTACGGAGGGTGCTGAATCCGTTGAAAGCCGAGGAGGGCGAGGAGTATCTGAAATTTACCACTGTATCCATATCACGTTTTGTCTGCACAGGCGTCATTCTGCGATCTACGCAATATTTTACACTCGCTCTGTGCGCCAGAAAGCTGTCTGACATCGCCATTTTTAAAACCTTCGTGGACAAGTACTCTTAAATTAACGTCATAATTTAAGCAGTTTTGACGTCACAATTTGATTTTTTATATCTACTTTTTCGCCCCAAACCTTTCTATGAATGTCTGTATATTTTTTCAGCTTTTCAACAAGAAATAAGTAATTTATGGCAAATTTTAAAACAATTACTATATTTTAAAAATAAATCAAAGGACTCAAAAGTCCTGAGAGTCAGGGGGGGGGGCGCCAAAATTAGGTCTTTGTTGCAACTACATCGTCATTATACCTATGTACAAAATGCTAATAAAATTTGCTCTCTTAATAATATCTTACGGCAAAGAGTTTGCAATTGCTTGTATCCGAAATGAACGTCCAATCGACAACTTCATGGCAACAAGTTTTACTGCATTGTTGTCATGAGTCGAAGCTGAGCCAAGGAACGACATTCCTTCAAGTGGGACATTAAATAACCATCTTATTCACGATTCTCATAATGTTTTAACATCATTTATATTTAGAAACATACAACATTTACCTAAATATTTATATTGCATTTTCATTATCAGAGGAAATGCGGGAAGATCGATCTTTAAATTTGTCATATATAAGAAAAAGAACTAAAGTTCCAGAACATGTTGGGGAAAACTTTAATTGAAATATCTCAATAAAAACAAGCGATACAAGATCAAGACAAATGCTTTGTCCGGAGAATTACACAATCGAGTACATCCAACGGTGTTGGTGGTAAACACATCGTAAAGTAGTCACAACTACATATTATTGCGCGAAATTTGAAAACATTATTGCAACTCCTTTTTTCGAGTTATTGAAACTAGTTTATGTTTAGCTTAAATTAACTGAGCTAAAGGTACATTGTGCTGATCAAGAATTTTTAAGACAACATCAGTAATTTTTCAGCACTTTATTTTTCAGCGGTGTAGTAAGCTCTATATCGGTAGTAAAAGTTATAACCCCTGAAAAGAAAGTGATTGCAATGAGTGCGGCTTCACCGAAGCCAACTCAAAAATTGAATGTGCACCGCTTGATGCTTCCTGAGGATAATATTAATGCCATATTTTTACAGATCTGAAAGTATTTTACTTCAAAGTAACAAATTATATTGCTAAATGATTGATCCATGCTTTGTCAAAACATTTTGTAAATCCAGCAAATATTTACAAAGTTATTAACAAAGTACACAATTTTCTAGGACAACCCTTGTATATAGTATATCAAAACTGAAAAGAGAACCATTAAAAATGAAGAAAAATTAACAAACTTGAATTGCTCTTGTATTTCTATATTCTGTAATTAATCAGTTGACACATACAAGATGCCAATTGTTCAAAGTAAGATTAGTTTTACTTCTTGAGAAGTGAAATTAATAAAAACAGATAAAACATTCTGAGAATTTTAAATACCAAACATTTTCTAAGTAATATAAGTCTGTAGCCTGTTGTATCATACATACTGCAAAAAAAAAAAAAATCAAACACAAGTGAAAAATTCAAATTGAGATTTCCTCAATTACATGATTAAATTAACTAGCATTTTAACAACTGGGCACAAGACTGTAAAACCTGAGAATATTTTGGAATAGCCTATAGGATCTACAGTGGACTTCTAACCTCTTCCAGATCTTTCTGTTTTTGTTCTTTGGACTTGACTTCTTTCTTTAAAATGCCCTCTGTTATGTTCATCTTCTGTTCAACTGCTGAGCACCTGTAATCAAACGTAAGTCTATATAGTTATGGTGGGCTTAAACATGGCATCAGTCTATATAGATATTCTGCCAAGACCCTGGTGGGCTTAAACATGGCACCTGTAATCAAACCTAAGTCTATATAGATATTCTGCCAAGACCCTGGTGGGCTTAAACATGGCACCTGTAATCAAACCTAAGTCTATATAGATATTCTGCCAAGTCCCTGGTGGGCTTAAACATGGCACCTGTAATCAAACCTAAGTCTATATAGATATTCTGCCAAGTCCCTGGTGGGCTTAAACATGGCACCTGTAATCAAACCTAAGTCTATATAGATATTCTGCCAAGACCCTGGTGGGCTTAAACATGACACCTGTAATCAAACGTAAGTCTATATAGATATTCTGCCAAGACCCTGGTGGGCTTAAACATGGCACCTGTAATCAAACCTAAGTCTATATAGATATTCTGCCAAGACCCTGGTGGGCTTAAACATGGCACCTGTAATCAAACCTAAGTCTATATAGATATTCTGCCAAGACCCTGGTGGGCTTAAACATGGCACCTGTAATCAAACCTAAGTCTATATAGATATTCTGCCAAGTCCCTGGTGGGCTTAAACATGGCACCTGTAATCAAACCTAAGTCTATATAGATATTCTGCCAAGACCCTGGTGGGCTTAAACATGGCACCTGTAATCAAACCTAAGTCTATATAGATATTCTGCCAAGACCCTGGTGGGCTTAAACATGGCACCTGTAATCAAACCTAAGTCTATATAGATATTCTGCCAAGACCCTGGTGGGCTTAAACATGGCACCTGTAATCAAACCTAAGTCTATATAGATATTCTGCCAAGACCCTGGTGGGCTTAAACATGGCACCTGTAATCAAACCTAAGTCTTTATAGATATTCTGCCAAGTCCCTGGTGGGCTTAAACATGGCACCTGTAATCAAACCTAAGTCTATATAGATATTCTGCCAAGTCCCTGGTGGGCTTAAACATGGCACCTGTAATCAAACCTAAGTCTATATAGATATTCTGCCAAGTCCCTGGTGGGCTTAAACATGGCACCTGTAATCAAACCTAAGTCTATATAGATATTCTGCCAAGACCATGGTGGGCTTAAACATGGCACCTGTAATCAAAGCTAAGTCTATATAGATATTCTGCCAAGTCCCTGGTGGGCTTAAACATGGCACCTGTAATCAAACCTAAGTCTATATAGATATTCTGCCAAGACCCTGGTGGGCTTAAACATGGCACCTGTAATCAAACCTAAGTCTATATAGATATTCTGCCAAGACCCTGGTGGGCTTAAACATGGCACCTGTAATCAAACCTAAGTCTTTATAGATATTCTGCCAAGTCCCTGGTGGGCTTAAACATGGCACCTGTAATCAAACCTAAGTCTATATAGATATTCTGCCAAGTCCCTGGTGGGCTTAAACATGGCACCTGTAATCAAACCTAAGTCTATATAGATATTCTGCCAAGACCCTGGTGGGCTTAAACATGGCACCTGTAATCAAACCTAAGTCTATATAGATATTCTGCCAAGACCCTGGTGGGCTTAAACATGGCACCTGTAATCAAACCTAAGTCTATATAGATATTCTGCCAAGACCCTGGTGGGCTTAAACATGGCACCTGTAATCAAACCTAAGTCTATATAGATATTCTGCCAAGACCCTGGTGGGCTTAAACATGGCACCTGTAATCAAACCTAAGTCTATATAGATATTCTGCCAAGACCCTGGTGGGCTTAAACATGGCACCTGTAATCAAACCTAAGTCTATATAGATATTCTGCCAAGACCCTGGTGGGCTTAAACATGGCACCTGTAATCAAACCTAAGTCTTTATAGATATTCTGCCAAGTCCCTGGTGGGCTTAAACATGGCACCTGTAATCAAACCTAAGTCTATATAGATATTCTGCCAAGACCATGGTGGGCTTAAACATGGCACCTGTAATCAAACCTAAGTCTATATAGATATTCTGCCAAGTCCCTGGTGGGCTTAAACATGGCACCTGTAATCAAACCTAAGTCTATTTAGATATTCTGCCAAGTCCCTGGTGGGCTTAAACATGGCACCTGTAATCAAACCTAAGTCTATATAGATATTCTGCCAAGACCCTGGTGGGCTTAAACATGGCACCTGTAATCAAACCTAAGTCTATATAGATATTCTGCCAAGACCCTGGTGGGCTTAAACATGGCACCTGTAATCAAACCTAAGTCTATATAGATATTCTGCCAAGACCCTGGTGGGCTTAAACATGGCACCTGTAATCAAACCTAAGTCTATATAGATATTCTGCCAAGACCCTGGTGGGCTTAAACATGGCACCTGTAATCAAACCTAAGTCTATATAGATATTCTGCCAAGTCCCTGGTGGGCTTAAACATGGCACCTGTAATCAAACCTAAGTCTATATAGATATTCTGCCAAGACCCTGGTGGGCTTAAACATGGCACCTGTAATCAAACCTAAGTCTATATAGATATTCTGCCAAGTCCCTGGTGGGCTTAAACATGGCACCTGTTTGTGGCAAACAAAGCACATTGACAAATGAGACACACCAGTTAATTAAACACATAAAAATGACAGACTGTACATACATGTATTCCAATGTGATTTACTTTAACACTAAATTTTCTAAACTTCATCAAATATACGTTAATTTGATAGCGGGCACCATCCCCTGGTGTCACTTGCTGCCTGGAGACGAAGCAACACTCTTTCCTCAATGATTTATAAATGGAATTAAAGTAAACTCACCTGTAATTACCTGTGTATTATGACTCACTTTTGCTTAATATACTTCTTATTTTAACCTAACATATCTAAAGTCATCTTAATTACTTTCACAGACAGTATTGTATGTATCTTCACATACATACGCTATATCTATAACAATATTTATGCCATTCAATAGCTAATTACCATTCTGAAATACATATGTTATGTAACATTAAAATAGTTTAATCTATTTAACTGTTTTGATGTATGTTTTGTATATTTGTATGTCCTTTGAAACATGATTAATGATGTCATGCCTGCAAGGGCCTATTCTAGTCAATAAACTATCTTATCTTATTAACACATGCATAATTATATCATTACAATTATAACCGAGAAATAGTGAGAATTACAACAGGAAAATGCAGTGAAAGTTGTCAGGCATAAACCCATGTCTGTTGACAGAAAGGCTCAAAGAACCCCCCCCCCCCAAAAAAAACCCCCAATCAATTATAGGACATGTACATCAAAGTTTCTATTCTACTTCTAGTGAAGATGACACAAATTTTTTTCATTTTACTACAATTACAACCTATTTTTTTAGGGAAGATCAAGAATTGCTATTATTGAAGAAGTTGGTATTTTCTGGATATAAATGACCTACTTGTTATGCTGGACATCAGGGTTCATGGAACACACCCAGTCATCAGGAAAATCTTTGCCCACATTGTTGGAGGAGAAAGGAAGTGTCCTCCACTTCAAACAATTATCTAAAACAAAATACAATACATATTGTTACTGATTACTGTTTTATGGCTCTCGAAAATTATTTTGAGTATAAGGTGATGGCATCTACCGGTACAATGCACAGAGAATTATACCTTAGTAACACACCAACTCCAGGCAGTGACGGATCTTTTATGTGTTACACTGTGAAACTTAGTAAAACATCCACTCCAGGCAGTGAGGGATCTTTTATGTGTTACACCGTGAAACTTAGTAAAACATCCACTCCAAGCAGTGAGGGATCTTTTATGTGTTACACTGTGAAACTTAGTAAAACATCCACTCCAGGCAGTGAGGGATCTTTTATGTGTTACACCGTGAAACTTAGTAAAACATCCACTCCAGGCAGTGAGGGATCTTTTATGTGTTACACCGTGAAACTTAGTAAAACATCCACTCCAGGCAGTGAGGAATCTTTTATGCGTTACACCGTGAAACTTAGTAAAACATCCACTAGAGGCAGTGAGGGATCTTTTATGTGTTATACCGTGACGCTCAGTAACAAACGCACTTGAGGCAGTGAGGGATCTTTTACATGTCACCCTGCGACACAGTACCTTGGATTTCACTGTCTCATTCAAAAGACAGGACACTGGTGTGCCCATGATGTGAGTCTGATCTTAGACCTCTCAGTCACGAGATAAGCACCTCATCCACTATGCTACACTGTCTCCACATACAATATACACAAATTATTAAACTAGAGCTGTTGTTACAGGACAAATACCCCTCACAGCAACAAAGCTGAAACATGCAATAATTCATCCCAAGATACATCACTGGTATAAGTGTAATGGATGTCCCACTTGTATATTCTGATGTATAATCAATGAAAACAAGAATTTTGGTATGTGTGCACTTTGACATTGACCCTGTAGTTATGACCTTGGTTCAAGGTCATGAGACACCCTTGGGTCATGGAGAGCAGTTGTGTGAAATAAAATCTCCCCGCAAAGAAACAGAAGGAAGTTATGGCAAGTACAAGAATTCTGGCTGTGTGTGCACTGTGACCTTGATTATGTATATATGACCTTGGTTCAAAGTCATGAAACACCCTTGCATCATGGACAACAATTGTGTAAAATACTATCTCCCTCAAAAGTAAAAGGAAGAAGTTACAGCCCGGACAAGATTCATGGATAGATAGAAAGACAGACAGACGTCCCGGGGTGATTCCTGTTACCTTTCCCCCAACTTTGTTTGTAAGGGTTATAATGAGTAAGACCTCAGACCTCTCAGTTACAAGCTGAGCACCTCACCTACTATGCTACACTGGCTCCACATACAATATACACACATTGTTATATCACAGGGGTGCCACACTGTTACATCATAAAGAGTGCCACACTGTTAACAAAGGGGAGACACATTGTTACATCATAGGGGTGAAACATCTGATTTTCTGATTCACATCAAGAGGCCCAAGTGGGCCTATATCGCTCACCTGAGTACCTAGATGATCAGTCATGCATGAAGGAAGAATTCATTTATTTTTGCATTAATGTGACTAAGTCAACACAGATGTTGAAAATATGTCAAATTTTATTTCAGGCTAGAATAAAAAACAACACTTTTTTGCATATCCATTCAGGTGATTTTGATATTAAGCATTTCCTTTGTCTCTGCAAGAAGTCATTCAGGGCAACAAGTTAGTCATTTTCTTTAGGTGGGGCCTTTTGTTGACTGATTTCAAGTCTGGGTCATGAACAACAATTGTTTCAAATATTGTCCAGATCTAACTTAAAATTGCCTAATTTCATATGTTGAGTGTTGAGAAACATCTAAAAACTTATTTAGATGTGAAAAGAAATGAAAAAAAAAATTTGACCACAGCTGGATTTGAACCGCTACTCTCCATATTTCAATTACCAAGTGGTATATGTACCATTGTGAGAACTGCTTTTTAGACATGGTGGCATTATCTGTTAACCAATTTGGATGAAACTTACCAAATTGATAGAGGACTTTTAGTACTTCAAGTATTCCATGTTTCATTAAAATCTTTCATGTGGTTTTGTAGAAAAAGTTGAAAATGTGAAAAATGGCCAAACCCCCCCCCCCCCCTTTTTTTGGAAGTCTTAAAAAATTCATAAAAAATTCAAAAATTGAGATAATGACAAAATTCTTTCACAATAATATTCCTTACCACAATTATGATCAAAATAGTCATTAAGAAATCATCAATATCAATTAACTGAAAAACATGACACTTTTCTTCATTGAAATGACTAAGTCCAGAAACACGTCAAAAAAGCGTAAATTTCTATTTGACGGATCTTAACCCTGAACACAATTTTTAATAACCCATCTTTATAGATTGTTGAAATGCAATTAGTTTCCCCATTTATGTACTGGTTCTGGAGAAGATGTTTGAAGAGGGGTACCCTTTTGGGCACTTTTGGTCCCGCCCTGGATCCATCCCTGAGGGAATCTGGATCCCGAACACAATTTTAGTAGGGGACCTTGAGTACATCATTTACACAAAGTTTGATCCAAATCTGCTATGTAGTTCCAGAGAAGAAGTCGAAAATGTGAAAAAGTTAACAACGGACGACGACGACGGATGGCGCACTATGACTATAGCTCACTTGAGCCTTTGGCTCAGGTGAGCTAAAAAAACAGGATAAAACTGATTATTCACTGCATTGTAACACGATGTTAACTTGCCCATTGTTTACCTACAGTATTGTAATGCTATGTCAATTTGCTTATCATTTCTGAATAATAAAGCTACATTGACTTGTTCATTGTTTACCTATGGCAATGTTATACTACATTGATCATGTTGATTTGCTCATTGTATCACTGAAACATTGCAAGGATACACTGATTTGCTCATTGTTTACCTAAGTACATGTACTCTACTGCTATCTTAATTTATGTATCATTAATGTATCACACTGTAATGGTATGCTGATTTGCTTATCACTACCCATTGCATACTAATGTTCTGTTTGATTTGCTCACCATCAATCTACTGCAATGTAGTTTTCCATTGATTTGCCTACTGTACTTGAAGGCTATACTAATTTGCTTATTAACTACAGAATTGTAATGCCACTTTGATTTGCTCATCACCTACCACATCGTAATGCTACATTGATTTGCTCATCACCTACCACATCGTAATGCTACATTGATTTGTTCATCACTTACCACATTGTAATGCTACATTGATTTGTTCATCACCTACCACATTGTAATGCCATTTTGATTTGCTCATCACCTACCACATCGTAATGCTACATTGATTTGTTCATCACTTACCACATTGTAATGCTACATTGATTTGCTCATCACCTACCACATCGTAATGCTACATTGATTTGTTCATCACCTACCACATTGTAATGCTACATTGATTTGCTCATCACCTACCACATCGTAATGCTACATTGATTTGTTCATCACTTACCACATTGTAATGCTACATTGATTTGCATTGCACGTTTCCGAAGGAATTTCTGGTCATTTGATGGAGGATCTCGCCATGTCTGACTCACATAACCAAAACTCTCCCTGTAAAACAGTATAATTCCATACATTAACACCACAACAATTCTACACTTTAATTTGGTATTTCATCCACAATCTGATCTATGATAATCCACTACCAAAAGATCTAGAACAAGCCACTACCAACAGTTCTATGACAAATTGCTACCAGAAGTCACTGAAAACTGGACACTTTTTAGGACAAGTTATTTCTGTACACTGACTGATTGATTATTGTTTCTTCACTCTACGATTATTTCATGTACATGGTGATGGCATCTGCTTAATTGGATTGCATAGAATTCATACCTTTGCAACCAACCTATCCAAAGCAGTGAGGGATCTTCTACCTACATGTACCATGTCTACTGTGCCATGAGACATCGTTTTCATCGTCTCATCTTAAAGCCAGGGCATGGGTGTAAGGCATGGCTGTAAGGCATAGGTGTAGGGCATGGGTGTAAGGCATGGGTATAAGGCATGGGTGTAGGGCATGGGTATAAGGTATGGGTGTAGGGCATGGCTGTAAGGCATGGGTATAAGGCATGGGTGTAGGGCATGGGTGTAAGGCATGGGTGTAAGGCATGGGTTTAAGGTATGGTTATAAGGCATGGGTACAAGGTAAAGGTGTAGGGCATGGGTATAAGGCATGGGTGTAGGGCATGGCTGTAAGGCATGGGTGTAGGGCATGGGTATAAGGCATGGGTGTAGGGTATGGGTGTAAAGCATGGGTGTAAGGCATGGGTTTAAGGTATGGTTATAAGGCATTGGTACAAGGTATAGGTGTAGGGCATGGGTGTAAGGCATGGGTATAAGGCATGGGTGTCGGGTATGGGTGTAGTGCATGGGTATAAGGTATGGGTGTAGGGCATGCAGGGTTGTGGATAACCACTCGCCCACTCGCCAATGCGAGTAAAAATTGTTGTGGGCGATTTAAAATTAAAGATCCGCTCGCCCACATGGCATTTTCTGGAACATGATCACGTTTTAGTCGTATTTTATGATGCACTTTTGATTTCAATAAAACGCTTTATTAACCATGATTATTTGTGCCGTGTGCAAAATGTAGGTTTAATAAACACTCTTATTTAAGCATGTCAATGACCTAGACCGTGACTGTGCAAAAGCGAAGGTAAACGCGTACGATGTGGCGATTTATTGAAGGGGTGTCATTAGAAAGTGAGGAAGAAAGATTGATTATTGAAAGTCAGAATCATGAAAGTGAGGATGAGAATGAAAGTGAAAGTGAAGAGACTGTGTATGAAAGAATAAGAGAGCTGGAAATTGAATTTGAATATTAAACGTTAAAATAAACAATGAAAAAACATCTTTTTTTTATTCTTTCATCAGTATAACATGTGGGCCCCTGGATCACACTGTGGGCCCGTAAACTTTTAAAAGTTAGGGGCCCACAAGGCCCCTGAAATTTCAACTGTTAACCACAACCCTGGCATGGGTGTAAGGCATGGGTGTAGGGCATAGGTACAAGGCATGGGTATAGGGCATGGGTTTAAGGTATGGGTATAAGGCATGGGTGTGCCCTCGGTGGGAGTTGAACCTGAAATCTCTTAGTCATGAATCCACCACTTTGTCTATTGAGCTACACTAGCTATCTTCTTTTACAAGTTACAACTAAGGTGTCATGGACCAAGGAACTTCACAATATATCTTAACAGAGGCGTGACAGAGGAAAAGAGATATATGCCACTCTGATTCATAAGCAACATGACTATTACTATAAAGTGACATACTATTGTGGCCGAGAGGTGTGATCCATTACCACAGGGTGTGGGGGTGGGATGGGGGCGTTTTGGGTGCTGTTAAAATGTGCAATACAGAATAATCTAATTTTAACTCTGAGGTACTTCAGCTTTATTAACTCTGTGTGTACCCATTTAAATTTAAAATGATGAAAGGTTATCAAGGCAAAACAAAATTCTTTCATCATTAATTCTAAATAAGTTTATATGGAACAATTCCAAATTACACTTCTTCACATCAGTTTGAAAACAACTGTAAAACTTTAAAATTTAAGTAACATTTGGTATTGACAAATGTAAGTCCATCTGAAACACAATTCAAAGATCTTAATTAAATTTCCAGTGAAATTATAATCTTTCTTTTTATAAAAGCAACTTCATGTCAATATCATTAATCTGATAACTACTCACCAAAATTTAACGACACCCTGTTGTGCTAAAAAACAAAATATACTTATGCAAATTTTTTTTAAAGCAAAATTTCAGTTTTAAAAGAATATTTAACAGGTGTAAATGTACATGTATGTTTCTGTTCAGAAAAGATTTTGAAATCCACAATAGAAGGGTTATACCATTGCTAAGATTTGACTAAATGTAATCAATCATGTATAAGGTGTAGCTGATGATAGATAGATATGGTGTTATGTGTTCAATGTTTTCTGTCCCTTCTATTTCCTACATAAGGAGATGGCATCTACATTCCTTTTAATGACAAGATATTGATATCATTACTGTTGGTGCTTGAACCTATGACCTCTTAGCCTCTACTACATTATCTGTACTCCTTTATATTCATACATGCTTTCACAAATAATAGTGAAATATCTCATTCATGATACAACCCCCCCAAATGATACAATCCCACAAATGATATATTTTAATGCAAGTATTTACTAGTTATATATTTAAACTTACATAACACAAACACATGCTGCACAGAGAGGAATCTTTTATTGACTTAATCAGTTTATGAAATTGAATCTTTTAAATACAGAAAAAAAGTATAAATTTCATTGACTAGTTTTCCAAAAGAAAAACCCTCTATAAACAGTATGTTTAAAATGAAAGCTGCATGAAACCTTTCCAGTGTGAAGCGTAGGTCATTCTAACCCGATACAATTTGAAATCAAAAGTACTTCAGAATGTCTTCTTATTCCAAATATGATTAAGGTTGACTTTATTTCTTAATTATGAGATTTTTCTTAAATCAAACTCACCCAAGATGTTGATATACAGATGGGCAATCCAAATTCTAGTCTCAAAAGTTGCTTTGCAATGTGCCCAAATACTAACTTTTACATCATAGTTAGATAAAAGCACACTGTCCTACATACTAGACTATAAGGAAGTATTACAATTCTTAGGTCTTACCGATTCCCACATCCTTCCAATACTGTACCATATGTTCTCCCATCGCTTTAAGTAAATGTCGATATTCCTTAGCATCAGCAAAGTCCTGTTTATTATGTGTGGGCTCCAGGACTAAATATGGTATATCAACAATTCCTACCACCCCACTACACAGACTGAAAACAAAGGGAAGTAACTTTCAAAACAAATTTCAAATGGTTGATAAAGAACTGTGTTATTACCATTTGAGCTTTATTCCCATGTTGAAAAAATAACTTATTATCTTATGTCATTCTCTATCCAAAATTCTGTGCACTAAAGCCACTACATCTCTGTCAAAGTTACTTTACAAGATTCTTGTAAAAGTTTTTTAAAAACCATGGGTAGAATATAAAATTAAATATCCAAGCATGTGATGATGTGCTTAATATAAAGTATGATTTACATTTAATGTAAATTATTTAAAAGAAATGTTTAATTACCTTAAAACTGGAACTATTTCGAGTGTTGGGCATATGAAACTAGGTTGAAAATAAAGATAACCGTGGAATTCAAAGTAGATGAGACTTATAAAGAATGTGATATTTCGTTGAAAGTAACAGACAGACAATTTTCATGATTCCTTTAAGATAAGCTTATAAATTTGTCATGTGAAACCAAACTTTTTATCAGGCGTTGACAGAG
Organism: Pteria penguin; assembly: GCA_035048485.1. Classification (NCBI taxonomy): domain Eukaryota; kingdom Metazoa; phylum Mollusca; class Bivalvia; order Pterioida; family Pteriidae; genus Pteria; species Pteria penguin. The sequence continues at coordinate 42,501,642 of CM068590.1, read as the reverse complement.
ACTTAAGCGAGAGTAAGGAGCGAGAACTTTGGGTAGAGAATGATCATATGTATGCAATAGCTCATTGGTTGATGTAATAACTTACTATTTTACGTATTCAATAGCTCATTGGTTGATGTTCTGTCCATATTTATGTACTGACTTAGGACACAAGTTTATTTGTAAGGAATGTAACCTTGTATCAATGTTTGGGCTACGACTTATAAGTGAAAAGAACACATTGCCTAAATTGTAACTAAAATACAAACATTTTTCCTACGCTATTTTTTTTTTCCAATATGATAAGTTTTATTATTTGTTTTCCATGGGACAATTAAACCATCTGCATCAATTGACACTAAAGGAAGTATTGCAATTTTCACTCAAAGTCCTGTATATATTGAATTACGGCATGCCTTTTGAACTAAGACAATTTACTCCTATTTAACATAACAATGATACATAAGCTACATGAAATACAATACTTACACTCCCCCTTCATTTTGTGGTCCGACTTTTTCAAACATTTTAATTAAACGACTACAGTTATAAACAAAGACTCCATCGTGGGCTCGATTCTCAAGGTTCAGTCCAAATATGAAATTTAATAATTTGGGATCTTTTAAAGCCCTGCAAAACGAAGAAATTTATGACATATATGTATCATGTATGGTTAATGAACATTTCCTTGAAAAGAAATTATAATTGCTTTTGTGTATGGCTTTCATTTCATGTATAAACCCCCTAAAAAGTATGCTAGTAACTTGACAGTATAACCTGATAAAGATTTTCATGTATTCCTTATAACATTATTGACTATGCAGCAATAACCTTTTTGCCAATTTTACATGATGTAAGGGGCAATACCGGACAAATACAAAATTGCCGCTTAGATTTAAGTCAAATTACTGTGACATCACATTTCAAGCCTAAACGTCATAGTGAAAATTCCGGCAAAGAGTGGTTTGTCCGGTATAAGACCCCTTACATCATTTAAAATTGGAAAAAGGTCTATTACATTTATTATATGATCTGTTTTACATTTTGTTATATGATCATTCATGATGTTTGCCCACTGCAAGTGGCTCAAGTGAAAATGCTCTACATGATGTTGCCCACTGCAAGTGGCTCAAGTGAAAATGCTCTACATGATGTTTGCCTGCTGAAGTGAAAATACTCTACATGATGTTTGCCCACTACAAGTGGCTCAAGTGAAAATGCTCTACATGATGTTTCATGTATAATGTTTCCTATGATGTCAAACATACAAGTGACATGACATAAAACCCAGGGGTATGTTCCATAAGCTGCTGTACAGGTATCAACCACTTTTGGTTTCTCTTGGTCGTTTCATAGCTTAGTTTTGAAAATTTTTGATATGAATTAGAAGATGAACGATCACTTGACTGAAATATTGGGTGCAAACTTACTACAAAGGCATCCAATATGGAGGTTCCAGAAAATTTAGCAAATCATTAGATGACAATTCCTTTTCAGGGTTTGTTCTCATATATCAACACTAAACTATTTTTTATATGCATCAAGTGAAAAAGTATTAACTCTACATGTTTTTTAGTTGCGAAATAAAACAAAAAGGTTTAATATTCCTATGTCATGAATTTTTGAAAAGAGTGTTTCTGTTTAATTGTGAGAGGAATTTATTTTATTTGCTTCTCATCTGAAATAAAATTTAATTATTAAAGATTGTCTTCAATACATTGAAATAACTGTCTATTCTCAGATTTCATAACATTTCCAGATATAATTATTATCTTTTGGCACAAATTATAAAATTGAATAAATACAAAAAAATTGTAAAACTTCTCCAAAAATGTATAGAGACAAATAATTCCTTTTTCTATGATTGTATTTTGTTTGGATACTGTTCTATAACCTACTACTATCAGTTAAAACACATGAAAATCACTTACAAATCCAAATATTAATAGCATGACACACATTCCTGCAGCAAAACATTATTTATCAGTCAATTAATGAGAGACAAGATTAATATGAAAAAAGTACATCTATAGGTCTAATCAAATCTACCATCTTACTTATTTTTCCTTTCTGATACTTGTTTTTTTAACATGGCTTCCCTCCTGCATTCAGCAGCATATTCCTGTGCCTTACGAAGCTCTGTCTGAAAACATTATTAGGAACTCCTGTTAGTGCTAGTCAATATTACATACATATGACAGACTAACTTAACTTCAAATAAACAATGATAAAACTGTGACATATTGTATATTTTCAGAGCATTTTTGTAAAATTTGCTCATAAAATTCCAGAAGAATGCTATCCAGATTATTTCAATGTACAAAAAATCAAAGGTAATTTGATTGTACGAGTATGAAATTACATCAAAAGTACTAAAGTTTCTTACCTAAGTATACGTACTTATAATGCAATCAAAATATAACTTGTTCTCTAAACATATTTAATGAAATCACAATTTATGAATTTCTACCAGTTAACAGAGTTCATAAAATGGGATACACCTGGATTCAGCTCAGTCCATTGTAATGTTGCATGTGGCATTCAGAAATTCAGCAGTAACATGGTCAAAGTACAGGTAGGCAACTTAAAGTATAAGTCAGTGGTTTTTTTTTTCTTCATATCAGGTTCGCTGTATGGTCCCTTCCCAATGGAAATGTCATTGATTTTTCCCAAAATTTGTCAAAACTATTTCCAAACATTGATCTTTTAACATTATGCAAATGGGACAAAAATTTACCAAATGAAATGGTACAGGCACCTTTAAAAAAATAAAAAACAAACAAAAAACACTAAATCTTGACCTACATTCTTTATAAAATTTTATCTGAGTAGCCTACGACTTGTGACATTGGAGGGTTTTTTATTTTAAATTGCACATTTTCCTGACAGGAGAACTGAAACCATTTTATGATATTATGTTTTATATGACCTAAAGGTTTGAAAAAGTTTAAAGTACTTTTTCAGTTGTGACACTGCATGTCATCAGACATTATATGTCTCCTTTAGAAATCAATATACATGTATATATAATGTATCAACACAATTCCTTGTTGGCTTCTTTCAACAGAATAAAAGACATACCCTCTGGTCTTTTGAGATCTTTTCTCCCTGTTTACTTTCAATATGTCTACAAAATAAATATCACTATCAGTAAATAAGGTTATAAACATAGACAAGGAGCATACATGTATAAACTATACCGGTAGACACCTTTTTGTGTCATGTATGATAAACTTTACTTGCTTTCAAGTATATAAACTTCAATGTTGTGTAAACCAACAATATGTTCTTTAAGATGTGATTTCTTAAAATGAGGAACATTTTTTTCTTTTCTTATAAGTTCATGTAATGTTGTATATATTCATACAGGGTCATTGCCACACTCAATTTTGATGAGACGTCCTTGATCCATGTATCTTGGTACATTCATGTTTGGCAGTTAACCTGCAATAGGCCTGTGCCTTTTCCAGAAGAGTTTAATTCTCATGCAGTTTGCACTATACAAGTCATGTTAATCAGTCTATATGGCTATTATATACATAAGGCAGCTGCCACCACTATATAAATATGTAAAGTAAATGCCACCACTAAATGAATTACATAATCTTCACATAAGGCAAATGTCACCTCTATATAAATACATACGGCAGGGATGCCATATATAAATACGTAAGGCAGATGTCACCACTATATAAATGACATAATATTCACATTATAAGGCAAATGACACCTCTATATAAATACATACGGCAGGGATGTCATCACTATATAAATGACATAATCTTCACATAAGGCAAATGTAACTTCTATATAGATATGTAAAGCAGATGTCACCACTAAATAAATGACATAATCTTCACATAAGACAAATGCCATCTCTATATAAATACATAAGGCAGATGTCACCACTATATAAATGACATAATCTTCACATAAGACAAATGTAACTTCTATATAGATATGTAAGGCATATGTCACCACTATATAAATGGCATAATCTTCACATAAGGCAAATGACACCTCTATGTAAAAACATAAGGCAGATGTCACCACTATATAAATGACATAATCTTCACATAACGCAAATGCCATCTCTATATAAATACATAAGGCAGATGTCACCACTTTATAAATGACATAATCTTCACATAACGCAAATGACACCTCTATATAAATACGTAAGGCAGATGCTACCACTTTATAAATGACATAATCTTCACATAAGGCAAATGTCACCTCTATATTATTAAATACATAAGGCAGGGATGTCACTACTACATAAATGACATAATCTTCACATACGGCAAATGACACCTCTATATAAATACGTAAGGCAGATGTCACCACTATATAAAGGGACATAATCTTCGCACAAGACAAATGTCACCTCTATCCAGGTCTCGAAACTTTTTCAAGCACTAGTCTGGCGGACTAATCAGTTACAAAATCCATTAGTCTGCACAAAATCTATTAGTCCGCAGAAAAATAGACTATTTATTCATTTGAAATTGATTTAATTTCAGGGTAAACACATTTCATTTGTCAGATTTAACATTTCAAGACACTGTGGGGCACATATGCCTCTAGCTCCTTCTTGTCCATAAAGGAAGGATGGTTAAATATATCGCCACATTTCTCTGTGGCCCCACGATCACCATGCAGAACAACGTCAATGTCAATCGAAAACGTATTTAAGCTGCTCTATAATCTGTTTCAACGAAGCGCACCAGGAACTCTAACTCTAGTTACTTTCCCTGTACTTTTCGACGAATACGGAATATCTCAACTAAAATAATGTCTACATACATGCGCTGTGATGTAAGTTGCCCACAAAAAAGAGCCCACATCGCAAATAATAGATATGGTAAGTTACTAAATGCAAACCGTGAGGGATTTTAGTAGTTGCGATACTCCGTATTGTTACTAAAATAGGTTACGGGATTTCCAGAAAAATAAGTTTTCAGTCATATCGTTTGCAGGGACGGGTGAGAGGATTTGAGTGGGTATCACAGAGTTTTCATAAGTCTGTCGGACTTATACAATAAGAAATCTGTTAGTCCGTGGCATAATTTCTTAGTCACGGACTTACGGACATACGTTAATTTCGAGCCCTGCTATATAAAGAAATAAGGCAGAAGCCACCACCATTTAAATGATATAATCTTTACATAAAGCAGATTCCACTCCTACACAAACGAAATACAGTCAAACCTGTCTATTAAGGTCAGCTAAGGGAAGAGTCAAAAGTGGCCTTTATAGACAGGTGACTTTTATACAGAGGTCTATTATCTAGGAAAAAACAGATATTGGAAATATAAAATGTGACCTTTATAGACAGGTGACCTCTTAATAGAGGTGGTCATTAAGACAGGTTTTACTGTATTCCTTACATAATGTAAAATAACAATGAAATCTCCCTAGTTTTGATATAATTAACATTCTTTATATATACAATACAGGTACTTGCTTTGCTTTAGACTCTGCCTCTTTTGCTTTCATTTCTGCCTGTTTAGCCTCTTCTTTAGATCTTTGAGCTTCATTTTCTGACCTAGTTTTGAATCGATTTGACATATATTTGTAACACTTTGGTTTATACAAAGAACATGCTAATTTTTTTGTCCGCACTTTTTTTCCCTGAATATATATTTTCATCCTTGGGTCAACATAAAGAATGGATGTGTAAGCCCTGAATGATTTCTTCTCTGGCATCAACCTGGAAAAGAAATATGAAATACCAAGAGTATGAACACACAGAATATGCAAAATACATCAAACCAACCATCTTAACAGAAAATTAACTGCAGGTCTGATTATTTCCCCCCAGTCAATATTTTGTATACTTGGTAGATGATTGGTGGATAATTCTTATGTAGTATACATGTATACAAAAACTAAAACTAAAGTAAAGTTGTGGGGAATCAATGAAATCTGAAGGATATTTGTAAGATATTGATGTATTTTTTTTTTTTTGCAGCTATGCATGCATATCATTCATGACCCGGGGACTCAGTAAAGTGCTAAGAAGGGGTCATGATATAATTCAATATTTTCCAAGTTCAGGGTCCGGCGCCATAAACTGAGAATATACTTAAGTCAAAAATTTCATTTTAATTTATTCCGTTATCAAACGTTCAAATAAAATTTAATACAGAATGGTTTAATTCTATTTGTCAGTAGAATAAAACTAAATAAAATCCAAATCCTAGTTATTAATTCATTGATGAACAGAAGAATTTGAATTTTTGACTTAAGTCTATTTTCATTTTATGGCGCCGGACCCAGGTAGTTGATCAAAAACCGTATGTTGAATCCTTATCTATATATTATTGTACTAATGATGTCATGTTTTCAGGTACATAGCAGAGTTTTCACGACATATAAACAGATATGGCTGTACTCTATGGCTCTGCATCTGTAATAGACCAATAAATATAGACCAAAAAATATCATACCCTTATCTATACTGTCAAGTCTTTATGAATGACACATTTCAGTAAATGACAATCCAGCACTTAACCAATGGTAATAATTCTGGGTTCTTACAGCATCCAAAATGAGTTAGACTACATTCAAAAGATATCATACATCTTAATTAAATCTTGTTAAACAAAGCTTAAAATAAGGTCTTGCAATCTGAAATCAGTTTAGAACACTTAAAAGGGAGAGATAAAACATCAACACAGGTCATACAAAAGAGTAAACTTATATGGAAATTCTGTACAGATTGCAAAGACAGTAATCCGACAACACCAAGCATTCAAAGAGATCCCAGGGATGGCTCTGTCTAATAGGCTTGTGAAAATGCCCTGTTACTCACCCCTCATCAGAATCAAAATCTGATTCTGGATTTGCCAGGAGAATATCTGTGGGTTCGGAAATGACGTCTAACTCTGGTTCACCACTGTCTAATAGTTTCATGTTATAAACTATAACCACAGTTCCTGAGTTGCCCTCAATCTTTTCAAACTGGGCAAAAAAGTCATCTTCTGTTTTAAACGGTGAATATTTGTAGATGATGTCCATTTCAGTATTATGCTGAAAGAAACAAGTTTTGCAATGTTTAAATTTCCACCTTTCACACAGAAATTTTCAAAACCTGTATCTATTACTTAATGACAGAGAAAAAAGAAAGAACTGCATAATCCCAGGGAGTCAGTATTACATGTACATGTATCAACCAGGGACTTGTTCATGTATATACATATGTCTAAACTTTTATTCTGAATACTCACATCTGTACATGACTGCCAAATGAAATAGGAAATATGTAATATCCATTTCCCTGCTGCTACAGCTAGTATGTTATAAATAAACTAGTATAACAGGCTATACATAACTGCGTATAATTACTGCAACATTTTTTAACATTTACAAAACTGAGAAAAATCGCAACATTTCAATGTACCTCTGTGTTGACTGACATATTCATTCTATAATTTACTCAGTTTATGTTAGTTACATTTATACTCAGAAAAATCCTATGTTGTTTTTATAAACACTCATTCACTCCTTCTGTAAGAGAAAGGATTGGGACTGCGCTCAAAATCTAAAACTCTGCTAGCTTTACCATGATGGTAACTCGGGAATGACAAACACAATTCCATCCCAAAATTGCTTCTCAAAATCTAAAACTCTGCTAGCTTTACCATGATGGTAACTCGGGAATGACGAACGCAATTCCATCCCAAAATTGCTTCTCAAAATCTAAAACTCTGCTAGCTTTACCATAATGGTAACTCGGGAATGACGAACGCAATTCCATCCCAAAATTGCTTCTCAAAATCTAAAACTCTGCTAGCTTTACCATGATGGTAACTCTGGAATGACGCACGCAATTCCATCCCAAAATCCCTTCTCAAAATCTAAAACTCTGCTAGCTTTACCGTGATGGTAACTCTAGAATGACAAACGCAATTCCATCCCAAAATTGTTTCTGAAAGCAAAACTTCAACTAAAGAATTCAAAAGAGAAATAGCAGATCATACATTTTTACCAATATTATATTATATAAATCTCATATCAATGGTAGTAACACCCCTTTCAATCTGTGCTCACCTTCTGAATTTCTTTCGCACCTTTTACAATAGGTCGTCTAGAATTTGTCTCAAATGAAGGCAACGGTACAATAACCTGTTTGATTAAACACACAAATCTTAAAATACATATACTGGTAGATAATTATACTGTAAAAATTAAAATACAAAGTATGTGAGCATTGTATAAAAAAGAACAAAGTTACAATTATTTAGTATGAAATACTGGAATTTTTTTAAACAGGGAAAACATCTGCTACATAAACAAATATCATCACTACTAGAGGTATCAATGTAGCTTCCAATGAACAGATCGAAGGGAAAAATCATGTATAACAGCCATGTGGACAAGTCCGTGTGCCCTGTATACATGGTAAAGAGAATTGGTCAATAGAAAATTGTTATTACTCTATTGCCTTTATAAATCTTGGATTGAAATATAAATTTTATTTTAACTTTCCTTGTCTGAAAATGGTAATACTTAAGAGTATAAATAAAACTTAAGTCTCGTTCGTTTAGTAAGGAAAACACAAAATGAAAAATAATGCTGATTTTTTAAGCATAACATGAAATACAGTATGTTTGTATATGACAAAGACTACTAGACTAACTGTCACAAATGTATCAATGCAAAATACGAAAGTAACTGGTGTCAAGTGACTGTGGCACTAACAACAATGTACCATTGCCGACATCCACGGACCCCTGAAATTCAGAAGTGAAATCAGGTGCCCAGGAGGAGTAAGCATCTCCTGAAATACTAGCCAAACCCATCATGAATGCCCTTATATACAGGAGAAACAAAACTAACTCAGCACTGTATATAAATATGAACCAACCTGTAGAAAGTGTCACTGCCACATAACATCAGGGAAAAGGGTATAATAACACTTCAGTTAAGGATAGTTCATAAGAGACATGCATGAACAAAGAAATATATTTATAAAGTAGAAGGTATTCAAGCATTTACCTCATCAATCTTCTCATCTTCATGAAATGTTCTCGAGAGGAAGAGACAAGTCATGAATGCTCCCTTTTTAGTGAAAAGCATTAAATCATTTCCTATTCTCATGGATCCTCTGCAAAGAATGTATGTATGTATTTTTATAAAATATTCAGTCATATTATCAAACATAAAGAAGTCTGTTATAATGGTAATGGTCACCACAACAAAAAAGTCATAAAAAAAAAGGGCAACACAAGGCATGGCATTCCCTCAAAACAGAATTTTTTAACTATGACCTTGACCCGTGTAAATCGATAAGGTTTATCCTCTCTTCTTAATAAATATTTGTTTGATGATTCTAAGCTGAGAATTTTGTGTTCACAAGGTTCGTGGACAAACAGAAATGCACACAAAGAGACACACATTAACACACAGCAGTGATGCTATATCCCCTTTTAAATTATGATTTACTAGGATAATTAACCTTGGTAAAAAGGTCACCTCTGTATTAAGGTCACCTGTACAAAGGCCACCTTTGTATAAAGGTCACCTGTATAAGGGTTACCTCTGTATAAAGGTCACCTGTAGAAAGGTTACCTCTGTATAAAGCTCACTTAAGTCTTCCTTTAGGTATCCTTTCTATACAGATTTCAAAATATAGTATATTCACACTTTTCTGTTGTGGGTATACCTGCATATTACACAGCTATATATGTCCCCTCTTTTGACCTACCAGCTATTGACTATTCTCCTTACCAAGTGGGGAAAGAGTAAATATTTACATATCATGCAGTATGCCTCATGACTCTTCTTCAGGAATACTCATTCAGATCATTTTAGTGGTTCTTTTGAAATCAAGCAATGCTTAGAGCATTCACCATGCACTTTCTATTACTTTCTTTTCATGCACTTTCTTATAGGTTTGTTTCATGCACTTAAGAGTACATTCGGTTCACACACTTTCCAATACTTTTAAAGATTTTTTATTAGTGTAGCTACTGAAATCTGTGTGAACCCTGTTACTTACGATTTTAAGCCATTCCCATACATGCCTATATGTGACATATCTAACGATCTCTTTGTTGATCTACCAAAAGTAATAATGTCTGCAGTTTCACCTGTAAAACAAAACAAAAAAAATTAAATACATACTGGTCATTTCTTAAATGAAATCAATCTATCCTGTATTCTGTTTATCTATCTTGAAGTCATCTATTGCCTTTTCACAGTTGTGTTCATTTCTGCAAATTTTTCTTTCACTTCAACATTTTCCGTATCGTGCTCCCATAAACTGTTTGATCTTGCATGTAACTCTCTTCCCTATTGTGTTCACTTAAGCTGGTTTGATGTTACATGTAACTCTCTTCCCTATTGTGTTCACTTAAGCTGGCTTGATGTTATATGTAACTTTCTTCCCTATTGTGTTCACTTAAGCTGGTTTGATCTTGCATGTAACTTTCTTCCCTACTGTGTTCAATTAAGCTGGCTTGATGTTATATGTAACTTTCTTCCCTAATGTGTTCACTTAAGCTGGTTTGATCTTGCATGTAACTTTCTTCCCTAATGTGTTCGCTTAAGCTGGTTTGATCTTGCATGTAACTTTCTTCCCTATTGTGTTCACTTAAGCTGGTTTGATCTTGCATGTAACTTTCTTCCCTATTGTGTTCACTTAAGCTGGCTTGATGTTATATGTAACTTTCTTCCCTATTGTGTTCACTTACACTGGCTTGATGTTGCATGCAACTTTCTTCCCTATTGTGTTCACTTAAGCAGGGCTCGAAATTAATGTATGTCCGTAAGTCTGTGACTAATAAATTATGCCACGGACTAATATTGTATAAGTCCGACAGACTAATGAAAACTGTGATACCCACTCAAATCCTCTCACCCGCCCTGCAAACGCCTGAAAACTTATTTTTCTGGAAATCCGGTAACCTATTTTTAGTAACAATATGGAGTATTGCAACTACTAAAATCCCTCAAGGTTTGCATTTAGTAACTTACCAAATTTATTATTCGCGATGTGGGCTCTTTTATGTGGGCAACTTACATCACAATTATATAACGTCATAAAAATTACAAAATGCGCATGTATGTTGACGTTATTTTAGTTGCGATATTCCGTATTCGACGAAAAGTACATGGAAAGTAACGAGAGTTAGAGTCGCTGGTGCGCTTCGTTGAAACAGATTATAGAGCAGCTTCAATACGTTTTCGAATGACAATGACTTTGTTTTGCATGGTGATAGTGGGGCTACAGTGAAATGTGGCGATACACTTAGCCAACCTTCCTTTATGGACGAGAAGGAGCTAGAGGCATATGTGCCCCACAGTGTTTTGAAATGTTGAATCTGACAAATGAAATGTGTTTACCCAGAAATTAAATCAATTTAAAATGAATAAATAGTCTATTTTTTCTGCGGACTAATAGATTTTTGTGTGGACTAATGGATTTTGTAACCGATTATTCCACCAGACTAGTGCTTGAAAAAGTTAGTTTCGAGCCCTGCTTAAGCTGATTTGATATTATACGTAACTCTCTTCCTTATTGTGTTCACTTACACTGGTTTGATGTTACATGTAACTCTCTTCACTAATGTGTTCACTTAAGCTGGTTTAATGTTGCATGTAACTTTCTTCCCTATTGTGTTCACTTAAACTGGTTTGATTTTACATGTAACTCTCTTCACTAATGTGTTCACTTAAGCTGGTTTAATGTTGCATGTAACTTTCTTCCCTATTGTGTTCACTTAAACTGGTTTGACAGGGTGCCCACTCACTTTTGACGTCAGAAATATAGAATTCAGACACCAATATAGCATTTTTTGAAAGAAAATATAGGAAAAATATAGGAATAATTGCAGAAAATATAGGAAATATATAGGAATATTCTGCTCTATTTAAGGTGTTTAAAGTAATTCAATAATATTTTTCATTAATATTTTGTCATTTCGAGGACAATGTGGCCTCCTCCACCCCTTACAGCCATCCAGTCCTCCACTTTATTATGAACCAACAGTAAATACAATGTACACAGACTGGTACAGGTGTGTTTGCACCTGCTATGTATATTAATTAAAACAGAACTGGGATGTTTCTCCCTACATAAGATATATATACATCCAAACATCCATTCCTTCTTATGATACTTTTCAAACAATGAAGATTTTTCCAGCTCAAGTTTTCTTTGCTGTACTCTAATCTCTTCTAACTGCTCCAAAGCTTTATTAGACTTTTGGGATGCTGTTTCGATCATCATATGTGCAACAGTCAGTTTTTGTCTGTCTATTTCTTTGGCTTTAAGCACATTGTCCAGATTCTCCTGACCTTGCTTTATTAGCTCCCCAGCTGCAGTAACATTATCTTTTGCTTTCTTCTCTGCATCCATGAGCTCTTGTTCCTTAGTACTTATTCGTTTTCTTTTTGTATCTAGTCTTTCTCGTTCCTCTTGTATTATCTTTGCTTCTTCTTTTAGTAATTTCCTCTTTCGTGTTCTTTCTTCTTTCTTTTCTCTGTCACTCTCTAGTCTGATCATATATGCTGAGTGTGCACTTCTTAAACTTGCATATATATCTTTATTGAATGGAATCTGTTCTGGCCTACAGAGCTCTGGGTCATGAAATTTCACAGCATCTTTCGTCATCCTTATCCCATTGATTACTGTCTCACCTAGCTCCAATCTTTCCTTGGTGACTACATTGACATTCACTGACAAACTTCTTTCAACGTCCGCATTTCCATGTGGTAAGATCAGAGCTGTCTTTACTACTTTCTTTAACATGTTGTATTTAGGTTCACCATTTGCATTAGTGAGTTTGAAAACCTCTCTCCAGTAGTGATCTATCCTTCCTGATTTAACCTCATCGCTTACATGTATGTCATCAGCCAGATAACATTTCCACTCATCAATAATAATAACTGAATCTGTCTTTGGCTGGAGTTTCCGTGCCAGTTCTTGAATCTGCTGGACTGACTCTGCTTTGTCAATTGTTCTGTTGGCTGGGTTGAGGCATCTCAAACTGTACAGTAGTTTGTTGGAAAGTGGTAATTTCTCCTTCATGTATTCAGTAGACTTGAAAAAAAATGACCTCATGGACAGCAATTCTCTCTTTCTAAGTTCAGGTTTTAGTTTACCTAGTTGCTTTCTCACTTTTTCACAGAGAAAACATTGATTTATAGAAATTTAAATGCATTTAAGTATTAGAAACTAAATCTATATACAGATGATACCAATAGTTCTTGAAATTTGGTACATATTCACATAACTGACCTGAAAATTTACAAAAATATAGGAATATATAGGAATTTTGGAGATATATAGAAAATATATAGGAAATGTCAGATTTAAAGGAATTTATAGGAATTTATAGGAAGTGGGCACCCTGGTTTGATGTTACATGTAACTCTCTTCACTAATGTGTTCACTTAAGCTGGTTTAATGTTGCATGTAACTTTCTTCCCTATTGTGTTCACTTAAACTGGTTTGATGTTACATGTAACTCTCTTCTCTATTGTGTTCACTTAAGCTGGTTTGATGTTACAAATAACTTTCTTCCCTATTGTGTTCACTTACACTGGTTTAATGTTGCATGTAACTTTCTTCCCTATTGTGTTCACTTAAACTGGTTTGATGTTACATGTAACTCTCTTCTCTATTGTGTTCACTTACACTGGTTTGATGTTGCATGTAACTTTCTTCCCTATTGTGTTCACTTACACTGGTTTGATGTTACATATAACTTTCTTCCCTATTATGTTCACATAAACTGGTTTTATTTAACATGTAACTTTTTTCCCTATTGTGTTTACATAAACTGGTTTGATGTTACATGCATTTTTTGTCTTATCACAGTCATGATTACTTACAAATCAATTCTTTTACTGTATCATATTCAACTTTCAAGCAAATAATTTTGTTGCCAATAATTAATGTATAAATATACATTTCAATTTTACAAAACTGCCTACACATAGTGATAGATGCATTGGGAATGAAATATTCTCCTCCGTCATTACATATTATGTAATTATTATGCTACTCTTGTTGTTGGCTCATTGTTTAAAGTAGTTTCAGTCTTTCCTGTTTTTTTTTGTATTGTGACGGTAACACCTGTCTTAACTCTGGACAACCTACTAAAACCACCACTATGAGCAACTAAGGATTATTATTAATACACCAAACTCACATGTAAGCTTGATCCTAATCCCTAATAACAGACTCACCTCACTGACTCATTTTTCTACAGTTCTACAAGTATTTTCAAAATATCTCTACATAATGAGATTAGAGGATTATGTATTTTACAATACCTTACGTGTTTATATTTTTATGACCTCTCAATATGCGATACCTGTTGACCCTTGTTCTTTACATGGAGGATTATATATAAATTTTTAAATGTACGTCCTTTGATTGTTCTGCTGTTACGGTGAGTGGGAAGGTGGGCCCGTAAACCGGTTAACCACACCATTTGTTTGGCTTTTGTCAAATTAAATGACCGTCCTAAGTCGGTATCGTAATTGCACTACAATCAAATATTTTTGTAATGTGATATATGTTCTAGTATATTATTTATATGTATATGTATTGTATAGCTCTATGGTGACTTCTGCCACATAACTGAGCCAGTAACTCCTCTTTTTTCTTTGATAATCTACTTACTTGGGTCCATTCCTTCACCATCATCAACAAAGAACAAGGCAAATCCTCCACGCAGAGACTCTTCTGGCTCTAAACACACAAAACATTCATTATAAACGTCAGTATACAGAGCAACAACAAAGAACAAGGCAAATCCTCCACGCAGAGACTCTTCTGGCTCTAAACACACAAAACATTCATTATAAACGTCAGTATACAGAGCAACAACAATAATTATCAAAACTCACCAAAAATAAGTAAAATCTCTAAATATCTTTATAACACTATACAACATACATTACAACGTACCAGGGAACAGATGTGTAGGACTGGACTGTACAAAGTGTTTCTTACCAAGTACAACTCATAATATATTCATCATGATGATGCCGATATACAATGTGAAGTGAAGACAGTAAACCTGAGCAAAATTAAATTCTCCAGCGAGAAATATACGGAAATTTTTATCCATACATTGTAAACGAATGATTCATAGAAAATTGGGAGTCTTCAACACACTGAAATTATCATTATGTCACAATCATACTAACATTTTAGGAAAATTAGTGGACATCTTTAAACTGTTATTTGTTTGTGGTTTTACACGACAATATGACACAGACATTATTTTCTGACATGTACATGTATAATAATGTAATAGCATGGCTACCTGGTTATATATCTGACCCACTTTACTATAATTATAGATACACACATTAGTTTGTTCAGATCTCTTAATGAACAGGCTTATTCCTGACAGATCTGACGTAGTTTAACTGGACTATTCTGATAACGCTTAGGGATGGTGATTCACCCTACCGTACATAAATGCTAGCACAACAAATTTCAATGTATTTTTAAGGAAATGATCATTACCCTACCAGATTGTATCAATAGTTTCCCAAGATAAGCTCTATTACGTCAATACATATAAATGTATGAAAATGTCAGTGGTAGGAAGTCAGTGGTATGAAATATTTTTTGCGCATCTATCTAGTGAGGTTAAGATATAAACACAATGTGCCCTCTGTAGAAAAGATCAAATACCCTGGCTGTGAAGTAATAGAACTATTATGAAATAGAGCGTAAGCAAAGATTACCATGCTCTATCTGAAACAGTATTTGTCAAACAGAAACAAGAAAAGGATAGAAAGAAGTTGCATAGAACACTGTAGTCTTGAACAAAGACACAAATGTAAAATCAAGATAAGATGCATCATAAGATACATGTGCTTAAGTCAGTATCCCAAGATGAACCTATATGTATGATGCATGTTTAGTGACTATAGCATCTATACTTTCTTCGATCCTGAATTGCCTCAAACTATTTAAATGTAACTGAGTCACTCAAGCAGAAAATATACTTATGTAGGTCAGATGCATCATGGGATGCATGCAGTTAAGTCTGCATCCCAAGAAGTACCTTTGGTGAAAGTTTGGTGAATGTAGCACTATACTTTCTCCAATACTGGATTACCCTAAATTAATTAACAGAGTCATTCTGCAGAAAATGTAGGTCAGATGCATCATCAGATGAATGCACCCATGTCAGCATCCAAAGATGAACATATGGTGCAAGTTTTGTAATTGTAGCACCTATACTTTCTGCAATACTGAAACACCCCAAACTACTTCACTGCACACGGGTGGGAACGCGAACGATGAACTTATAGCATAAGTATAGCATAGAGTGAGCTAAAACTTACTGATACAGTCCAGTAAGTAAATGATCACTTCATAGAAAAATAAATCACAAATTGTTGTGCTACATTGTAGGCTAAGTGTGTCAGAAAAATCCTGTTTTTATGAATGACTATGCTTTGACTAAAGTGGCAAAACCCATACCTTTTACAACACCAATATAAAAACAAGAAACTACTAAAGACGACATCGCTGGATTGCAAAGCAAATTCCAAACATGGTAAAGGTCACAAGGTCAAAAGTCATGATATCAAATGAAAATTCTGGTAATAGAGAATCTATGTCTAGTAAATGTGAAAAACTGATTCAAAAGAAATAGCCAAAATGACAAGCATTGTCATCGTACAATTACAAGTTCAACAACATTTACAAGCATGCTGGATTCACTTATGATTGTTAATGAAACGGGCTACTGATATAGATGAAAGGCAAAAAAAAAAAACCAAACAAACAAAATTCCCAACCTACCGACCCTATTTTTTCCAAGGGTTAAAGTGGAAATACACATACATATTTTTTTTTGCCTAAAAGTCGAGGTCAAGTTCACTAGGTCAAAAGTCATGGCATAATTTGACAGCTCTGGTAATAAGGAACCAATGAGTGAAGTGTTCTGCTTGTACTCCTCTTAGTTGCTGAGATTTTGCTTCAACTAGAAACTGAATCAAAATGTTGACGGACAGATAGATGGACAGACATTGCCAATCAATAGACTGGAATTGTTTTGCAATCCAGCAAAAAAAGGTTCATGGTCAGGTCAAAGAATCTTACATGCAGGGTTCTCAATAAGAAGAAGAAGTGATAATATATAAATTTTGTCTTGGGTATGAGAGTTTGGTGGTAACCATTTTACCAAATCACTTGGATGATTCATCTCTAAGTTGGCACAACAAGTTCGCAGAATAGACATATATAGAATATTTGCTGAGTAAATGCAGTAAGTGGAGGGCCCAATGTATAAACCATGTTAGTACATTCAACTCAACTGGTATTAGTTTTATAACAGTAATTAATTTAAATTAAAGCCAACCTGTATTAGTTGTATAACAGTAATTAATTTAACTAGATGCATCTTTCAACAAATAAGACACGTAATCTGACCTACCAAGCCCTGGTCGCTTGGCAAAGTATCCTGTTATTTCTTCATTATTATTATTTCTACTTTCATTTTTAAAACATGCATGTGATACAGTGCGGGATCGGGATTAAACGTAAATAAGGTTCGTGACATGGGGGCCCAGTGACGTGTGTTGTAATTTCGGCTGAAACTCGCTGAATATATTTCTCCGACCGTGGTATCTGTGTTTCATTAAAATAAATCCATGATATAGTACAACTTTTTTTGACTTTGCTATAGAAAGTAGGCGGCGATTTTGCCTGGAGTAGCAGGTGGGAAATCGCCGGTTGCCGGCTCGAAATGAGAACCCTGTACGTGTAGACTATGGATAGTACAGACTTTTAATCTCAGAACAATACTCAATGAGCAGTTTTCGAAATAAAGCACAAGCCTGATGTCCAAGGTATGTAAAATCAAGATTGGGCATGTAAAAAACTGAGATTGTATGCCTGCGGGGATTGTAAACATTTTCTCACTGTTTGGAAATTACTGTAGTATTTCTACTTTTTTTTTTTAAATATAATGAAGGGGTTGATCCTCTCCACAAATCAATTAATAGACCACCATCATCAACTGAGAAAAAAGAGGGGAGCAAAAAAAGGGTATAAAATCACATGACTGAGGACAATGTAACAACATTAGTATGGTAGAAGACCGTGGTTAGAAAAGGGCACTTTCACATTAACTCAGTAACTGCATGACTTATGCTCTGAGTGGCAAAGTCCCGCACAATGGCGTAAGTCTCAATCAAAATTATATTATGTGTCAAAAAGTTTTACAGGAAGCAATACTATTTCATGTGCAAAACATCAGTCCGCAGTTAACATGAAAGGCATTCAGGGGGTGTATATAACTTTGTGCTCGTGTAAAATGTATTGCAAGTGGAGATGACTTCAAGAGAAGTTGTAACGGAATTTAAATGATTATTAAAGCAGTACAATTTCTTTTTTGACAAATAAAAGGTATAAAAAAAACTTAGGGCTTGTGAAAATTTGTTCGCACTTCTTAGTTTTGTCTGTTACCTGCTCTTTGGGCTTGTATTGAAAAAAGTTTATGTCAAAGACTGGACTCAGAACATTTTAAATACCATGTACCAGTGTCTAACTCAACAGACTTAACAGATAAAACTATACAAAGCAGTTCAATCATTCTGACATTACCTGTAAATATATCCATCCTTGTTGCATTGGCATCTCTGGAACAAAAACAAAAGTTCAACATGTACATACATGTAAAATAAATACAGTTAAATTACATTTCATGCTTTTTTGAAGAAAAAAAATTACTGACTTTAAATAAATTTCACTGCAGCAGTGATGCTGAAAAGTGTCAGTCCTAGGGTTTTGACTGACAAAATTTCATTCGGACTGACAAAATTCTGAGATTGTTTCTATATATTTCATTGCCCTGATTTACATGTACACATGTATATAAATGTACAACGTACAAAATATTTAAAATCACTGAAAATGACTGTCATGTTTAAAAACTTTTCAACATCTCTGCTGCAGCCTATGACTTTAAATTTAAAGTCTACATCTTTAAAATACCTTAATATTTAAAATCTGTGGAATGATGTATGATATTCGGATTTAATTTATTTTCACAATCCTTTTTTAAGTACATGTAATTGGAGCTCATTCTCCATTCTGCAAAGCATGATCTTTTCTGCACTTATATTTTAACAGGTATATAGATAAAAACATTTTTAATCTAACTTTCAAGCAATGTTTTCTTCTTGAAAATGTAATAAGGTTCCTTACACATATTTATAATATAAATGTTATCAAATTATATTCCTAATCCAACAGATCTACCCCATAGGCCAAAAGCAAAATATGGGATTGGGAACCAAGCAAATGGTAAATTAAATAACATGTTACCTTGAGTTATCCAACAACTCTGCCAATGCTCCAAAGAGAAATTCATGGGTGGTTCTGTAAAGAAAATTGTGAAACTCGTTAGAACAATCATGAAAACAAGAATGCCAGTTACAATGTAGTTGTACTATATGTAACAATAAATTTTGTTATCATTACAGATAACATTTTACTGTAATAAAAAAAATTTGATGTGCATCATCATGGTGGTGGGTAAATTTTCTCTATACAGGGACTAAATTTCTGAAAAGGCGACCAAACTTTGACTTGGTCACCTTTTAGTGGCGTACATGTAATATGATATGATATATTACATAACCAAATGCCACTTTGAGCATAGTATTCACCATATGTATAATTTACGATTTGTGAAACAGTTCAAGTGAATTACAGCTTGTTATATCTTGTTCAACAGGCGTACTGGTTTTTAATACCATGTGCATCCAGTACATGTTAGCACGTATTACATGCATGATACATAAACAATGTGGTCAGAAATCATTCGCGCTAGGGACAGAAACACAATCGTTTATAACATCTATGCAATACTTACGAATTTGTGTGGAGGTACTCGAAACTCAGTTGTGCTCTACTGAGTGAACTGTAATTTGTTGTCATCTTGCTTCTACTATCTATCTCGACGAGGTATCTAATTCACGCCAAGTCGGAGAGTCCGCGAAAACTGCCTCTCGTAAACTCCATGTATTGGGACAATTCAAATCCAAGAATAAAAAGACATCCTATCACTTACACTAAAAATTGCTTATTGAATACTCTGATTTTCACATAAATAAATTTGCAATTGAAATGCGAAGTTTTAACGACTTTTTCAAATCATGTAATTAACATCAAATCGGGATCATTGTAACCAAACAACACCACTTCCTGTGCGCAAAGAGAAAGTAGGGCAATTCAATTAAAAAAATGATGAATAATTGCGTGGGAAAATTTATGATTGAAACTATGAAAGGTCAATAATTAATTTCTTTACTAGTCTTAATTAGAAGCAAAAGATAAACCTGTGATATCATTTTATCAACGCGCAATAATTAATTATTTTTTATCCATTTCGACTTCAAGTTCTTCAGTCGACAGTATATTCGTAGGAGCTCGATAGTTGTGTCTGTATATGTTTTGTTTGATTCTTGTTTTATGTCACTCCACGATTATTTCACGTATATGGTGATGGCATCTGCCTGATGCATTGCATAGAAATTTATTCCGTTCCTATGGACCCATCCGAAGCAGTGAGGGGTCTTTTACGTGCCACGACTACCGTGACACGGGACCTCGTTTTATACTATATCATCCGAAAACCGGTGCACCTATGGCGGGAGTCGAACCCGGATCTGCCAGTCACGAGACGAGCACCTCATCCAATGGGTTACACCGACTTTTGTGTATATGTACATAAGTTTATTGTCTAAACACAAAAACTATAAATAAATAAATAATTCAAGACAATAAAATCAACCGTTCAAAAAAGAAATTACTGAACCTAATCCCCCTTTAAACAGAAACTGAAAAGCAACCCCAATCACACTTAGTCTAGTGGCCCAGTGGTATCGCGCTCGCCTCCTGATTGGGAGCCCGGGGTTCGAGTCCCGCTCCGGTCATGCCGGTGTCCTGGCTTTCGGATGAGACAGTAAAAACTGAAGCCCCGTGTCGTGGTATGCATGGCACGTTAAAGATCCCTCACTGCCTCGGGTGGGTCCGTTGCAAAGAATTAAATTTGTTATTGCCCCGCATCAAGCAAATACCGTCACTATATACGTGAAATATTCGTGGTGTGACGTTAAACAAAAATCAATCAATCAATTAAGCATATTGTATGTATTCCTTACTGTACACCGAAGGTCCATCACCTCTGTCTAGTAGCAGCTCTATTTTCCTAATTTGTACTTATTAATATGACTGTGTTAAGTTGTTATTACATGTATCATTGTTATACTAATATATAACATACAGATCATACAGGGGTTCAAGACAGAGACATAGAAATCAAGACAGAGACACAGAAATCAAGACAGAGACATAGAAATCAAGACAGAGACACAGAAATCAAGACAGAGACACAGAAATCAAGACAGAGACACAGAAATCAAGACAGAAACATAGAAATCAAGACAGAGACACAGAAATCAAGACAGAGACATAGAAATCAAACGTTTGTTGGTTGCAAGTGCTTCGCTAATACAATATCAACGCGATCTCAACGATATATGTGATGGGACAGGCAAATATCCAGGCTGATTTCACCGTTTTCTAACAGAAAGTAAGCCGGCAAACATCAGACGATTCCAAGCGATTTTGAGGACACGGAAGGTCAAACCGACAAACATCGGACGGTTATGAGGACACGGAAGGTCAAACATACGGAGAACCTCGTTGCACGTTTTGACTGAATTTATGGAGTAGTTAAAAATCAAAGTAAGAATTTGATTGGAATGAAAATGTATTGTCAAGTCTGTGATGTCGTTTTTTTTTCTTTCTTCAATATACAGTGGAATACTCTAAGATTTACCGATTAGCATTCAGTACTTAGTATGTCAGCGAAATCATCCAAGATTTGCTGATTTCTCGTCGTATTCGATGAGACAGGATCAATTAATCCAAATTCTCCGATTGGCTCTCGATACGCGTTATGATGAAATCATTCCAAGTTTGCCCAGTGGCCTTCAGTATTCAGTAAGATAATCCTAGATATGGCCTTCGGTATTCAGTAAGATAATCCTAGATTTGGCCTTCGGTATTCAGTAAGATAATCCTAGATTTGGCCTTCGGTATTCAGTAAGATAATCCTAGATTTGGCCTTCGGTATTCAGTAAGATAATCCTAGATTTGGCCTTCGGTATTCAGTAAGATAATCCTAGATTTGGCCTTCAGTATTCAGTAAGATAATCCTAGATTTGGCCTTCGGTATTCAGTAAGATAATCCTAGATTTGGCCTTCGGTATTCAGTAAGATAATCCTAGATTTGGCCTTCGGTATTCAGTAAGATAATCCTAGATATGGCCTTCGGTATTCAGTAAGATAATCCTAGATTTGGCCTTCGGTATTCAGTAAGATAATCCTAGATTTGGCCTTCGGTATTCAGTAAGATAATCCTAGATTTGGCCTTCGGTATTCAGTAAGATAATCCTAGATTTGGCCTTCGGTATTCAGTAAGATAATCCTAGATTTGGCCTTCGGTATTCAGTAAGATAATCCTAGATATGGCCTTCGGTATTCAGTAAGATAATCCTAGATTTGGCCTTCGGTATTCAGTAAGATAATCCTAGATTTGGCCTTCGGTATTCAGTAAGATAATCCTAGATTTGGCCTTCGGTATTCAGTAAGATAATCCTAGATTTGGCCTTCGGTATTCAGTAAGATAATCCTAGATTTGGCCTTCGGTATTCAGTAAGATAATCCTAGATTTGGCCTTCGGTATTCAGTAAGATAATCCTAGATTTGGCCTTCGGTATTCAGTAAGATAATCCTAGATTTGGCCTTCGGTATTCAGTAAGATAATCCTAGATTTGGCCTTCGGTATTCAGTAAGATAATCCTAGATATGGCCTTCGGTATTCAGTAAGATAATCCTAGATTTGGCCTTCGGTATTCAGTAAGATAATCCTAGATATGGCCTTCGGTATTCAGTAAGATAATCCTAGATTTGGCCTTCGGTATTCAGTAAGATAATCCTAGATTTGGCCTTCGGTATTCAGTAAGATAATCCTAGATTTGGCCTTCAGTATTCAGTAAGATAATCCTAGATTTGGCCTTCGGTATTCAGTAAGATAATCCTAGATATGGCCTTCAGTATTCAGTAAGATAATCCTAGATTTGGCCTTCAGTATTCAGTAAGATAATCCTAGATTTGGCCTTCGGTATTCAGTAAGATAATCCTAGATATGGCCTTCGGTATTCAGTAAGATAATCCTAGATTTGGCCTTCGGTATTCAGTAAGATAATCCTAGATTTGGCCTTCAGTATTCAGTGAGATAATCCTAGATTTGGCCTTCGGTATTCAGTATCGTAGAATCATCCGCGGTTTGCTTAATATAGTCATCCGTACTTAATATAGTCATCCGTACTTAATATAGAGGGATCGTCTTAGTTTACTTTATTTATATAGTGGAGGCATCCAAGGTTTTTTCTAGTCCTCTGTATTAGATATAGCGGAATCGTCGGAGGTTTTCCTGGTCCTCAGTATTATATATAGCGGAATCATCGGAGGTTTTCCT
The DNA here is from genome assembly GCA_035048485.1 of Pteria penguin. Classification (NCBI taxonomy): domain Eukaryota; kingdom Metazoa; phylum Mollusca; class Bivalvia; order Pterioida; family Pteriidae; genus Pteria; species Pteria penguin. Next base: position 42,478,120 of record CM068590.1, on the reverse strand, counting down.
GGTCCTCTGTATTAGCTATGGCGAATCGTCGGTGGTTTACCTACTGGTCCTCGGAGGGATAGATTTAGTGGTTAAGCGTTTGGCTTGCGGGGCAGAAAATCTGGGTTCAATTTCCCGAATGCGTCACTACGATGAAGAGGTTGGTTACCTCCTGCGTCCACGTCGCGATATAACTGAAAAATTGTTCAAAACGACGTAAAACACCGGCCAGTTAACCAAATGAAAGGTCCTCTGTACTCAATAGAGTGGACTCATCCGAGGTTTGCTTGTTGATCCTGTGTACTTAATATGACCGAGTCATCCGAGGTTTTCCTGATAATTAGCTGCATTTAATACAGTGGAATCATCCGAGGTTTGCATATTGATCATGTTTACTTAATATGGGTGAATCTACCGAGGTTTGTTTTATGATTCTCTATACTCTTTAGAGTGGAATCATCCAAGATTGGCCTAATGGTCCTCTGAACTCAAAAGAGTGGAATCATCCGAGATTTGCTCAATGGTCTTCTGTATTCTTAAATACAGTAGATTCATTATAGGTTTACCCATCTGCTGGACTTAAACATTTCCAGGTAATGTACCAGTATTTGGCAACCATCTATTACCAATTTCGGTTTTATTGATATTTCATTTTCACCATCGACCGAGAGATTAGTATAGACTTACGCAATACAGCTCATTGACATACATATATAGTAAAACATTCAACATTATATACAAAATTGTCAGTAGCGAAAAAATACAACAGTATAATGTTTAGGTATAATTATATATGAAGTTTTCTGATTACAAAAGCATTTTTTATATATTTGCCAAGGTTACAAAATTCTTTTACATTTTGACTGGTAAATAACTGTATAAATTTATAGACCGAAGGTTTTATGTAATAATATTTTTTCAAAACTTTTACTCTATGCCATGATATAGGGACATACCAAAATAAAATGAAACTCATCCTCTAAATCGATTGTACACAGAGGACATATACGTCTTTCGATAGGAATTTTCTTATATCTTTCTCGTTTCTATAGTTAAACAATGAGAAGATAATCTTAATTTACATGTGAGTTTCTTGAAATGAGTTGGAAAAGGTTTTATTTGTAAGTTTGTAATGTAAAATTATCAACAATATGCTTATAAACAGTACACTTTGTAGAGCTGTCAACATCTGCTAAAATACTTTGTTTATATATATCTAATAACAATTGCTTGGCAACTGTTAAAATGTATTCTGGTTTTTCACAATATTGGTTATTCCATAAATCAAACAAACACAAAGTTGACAATAAATTCCTGACCATGCTGCCCACCCAGTTGTTACAGTTAGGGTTTTGTAACTGTTCATTATACATAAAATGAAAACACGATCTCAAAATACAATTATTACTCGATAAAGTTTCATCCAATATTTCAAAATACGTAATTTTTTGCATACATCCTAATGACAATCTACCCAATTCACAATAAACAACTGCATTGGGAGTTGATCTCTTTACTCCAAGTAAGTTTTTTCAAAAATCGATATGCACTTTTTCAATATCTGGTGCAGAATGGAATCCCCAAACTTCACAACCATAGTATAAAATACTGCCAATGTAGGTATCAAACAAGGAGATATATATGACGGACACATCTGTACTCCGGTTTAACAGCTTTCATACTACTTAAGCCACCTGCTTTCTTTGACACTGTTTTGTTTGAGTATATATACATACTTCTCATGATTTCAGTAATTATCTCATGCCCCGAATTGGTTTAATTAAACAATATGTATTCTTGAATATGTACATTATTATTGATTAAGATCAATACAATTAATATTAGTTTAAGGATTTCACATAAGTTTATCTTATATAAAGTCATTACCCGAGTCTACTAAAATTTGATCCACATTAGGATGAAAGCCATATATTACTTTTTGTATTAAAGCAAACGTGAGAATTAAAAAGGGGACAACCTGACAATGATAACAGAGTGAAAAGGTATGCTTAGAGAGATTCATGGTGATATATTACTTTATGCAAGAAATTCAGGACTTTAGGCAAAAATTCTTCCTGGACGTCACCGCTATATAAACGACATTCCTCTGATAGAAATGCCAGGATAGAAAGCAATATCTCTGATATTGATTGCAGTATTTCCGATTTCAGTATAATTCTGACACAGTAGTATATAATGTTGTGTATCTCATCCAGAGCATCTGATACATGGGCTACAATGGTTAGCATATCTCCTGATTAGATGAAGAAAACCTTTATCCTACATGTGTTTTTCCAAGAGAAGCTGATCACTATTCATGTGTCTGTCCTGTATGTGTTTTACCGACAAGCACCCCTGTTTCTCTAGTATGTGTTTGCCGACAGGATATGCTTACTATCTCTGTGTTTCTCCAGCATGTGTATTACCGACAGGAGACACCCACCATCCCTGTTTCACAAGCATGTGTATTACCGACAGGAGACGCCCACCATCCCTGTTTCACCAGCACGTGTATTACCGACAGGATATGCTTACTATCCCTGTGTTTCTCCAGCATGTGTATTACCGACAGGAGACGCTCACCATCCCTGTTTCTCCAGCATGTGTATTACCGACAGGAGACACCCACCATCCCTGTTTCACCAGCATGTGTATTACCGACAGGAGACACCCACCATCCCTGTTTCTCCAGCATGTGTTTTACTGACAGGAGACGCCCACTATCTCTGTGTTTCACCAGCACGTGTATTACCAACAGGAGAGGCTTACTATCCCTGTGTTTCTCCAGCATGTGTATTACCGACAGGAGACACCCACCATCTCTGTTTCACCAGCATGTGTATTACCGACAGGAGACACCCACCATCCCTGTTTCACCAGCATGTGTATTACCGACAGGAGAGGCTTACTATCCCTGTGTTTCACCAGCATGTGTATTACCGACAGGAGATGCTTACTATATCTGTGTTTCACCAGCATGTGTATTACCGACAGGAGATGCTTTCTATCCCTGTGTTTCACCAGCACGTGTTTTACCGACAGGATATGCTTACTATCCCTGTGTTTCACCAGCACGTGTTTTACCGACAGGGTATGCTTACTATCTCTGTGTTTCACCAGCATGTGCATTACCGACAGGATATGCTTACTATCTCTGTGTTTCTCCAGCATGTGTTTTGCCGACAGGATATGCTAACTATCTCTGTGTTTTACCAGCATGTGCTTTACCGACAGGAGAGGCTTACTATCCCTGTGTTTCACCAGCATGTGTATTACCGACAGGATATGCTTACTATCTCTGTGTTTCACCAGCACGTGTTTTACCGACAGGATATGCTAACTATCCCTGTATTTCACCAGCATGTGTATTACCGACAGGATATGCTTACTATGTCTGTGTTTCACCAGCACGTGTATTACCGACAGGATATGCTTACTATCCCTGTGTTTCACCAGCACGTGTTTTACCGACAGGAGTAGCTTTTTCATTTTCACTGATTTTGTATGTCCTATGGTTTCATGATTTTTGGACTTGTGGTTTGGATTTATCCATCATCTTTACATTACTATCCCTGTGTTTCTCCAGCATGTGTATTACCGACAGGAGACACCCACCATCCCTGTTTCACCAGCATGTGTATTACCGACAGGATATGCTTACTATCTCTGTGTTTCTCCAGCATGTGTTTTACCGACAGGATATGCTAACTATCCCTGTATTTCACCAGCATGTGTATTACCGACAGGATATGTTTACTATCCATGTGTTTCTCCAGCGTGTGTATTACCGACAGGATATGCTTACTATCCCTGTGTTTCACCAGCACGTGTTTTACCGACAGGAGTAGCTTTTTCATTTTCACTGATTTTGTATGTCCTATGGTTTCATGATTTTTGGACTTGTGGTTTGGATTTATCCATCATCTTTACATTACTATCCCTGTGTTTCTCCAGCATGTGTATTACCGACAGGAGACACCCACCATCCCTGTTTCACCAGCATGTGTATTACCGACAGGATATGCTTACTATCTCTGTGTTTCTCCAGCATGTGTATTACCGACAGGAGACACCCACCATCCCTGTTTCACAAGCATGTGTATTACCGACAGGAGACGCCCACCATCCCTGTTTCACCAGCACGTGTATTACCGACAGGATATGCTTACTATCCCTGTGTTTCTCCAGCATGTGTATTACCGACAGGAGACGCTCACCATCCCTGTTTCTCCAGCATGTGTATTACCGACAGGAGACACCCACCATCCCTGTTTCACCAGCATGTGTATTACCGACAGGAGACACCCACCATCCCTGTTTCTCCAGCATGTGTTTTACTGACAGGAGACGCCCACTATCTCTGTGTTTCACCAGCACGTGTATTACCAACAGGAGAGGCTTACTATCCCTGTGTTTCTCCAGCATGTGTATTACCGACAGGAGACACCCACCATCTCTGTTTCACCAGCATGTGTATTACCGACAGGAGACACCCACCATCCCTGTTTCACCAGCATGTGTATTACCGACAGGAGAGGCTTACTATCCCTGTGTTTCACCAGCATGTGTATTACCGACAGGAGATGCTTACTATATCTGTGTTTCACCAGCATGTGTATTACCGACAGGAGATGCTTTCTATCCCTGTGTTTCACCAGCACGTGTTTTACCGACAGGATATGCTTACTATCCCTGTGTTTCACCAGCACGTGTTTTACCGACAGGGTATGCTTACTATCTCTGTGTTTCACCAGCATGTGCATTACCGACAGGATATGCTTACTATCTCTGTGTTTCTCCAGCATGTGTTTTGCCGACAGGATATGCTAACTATCTCTGTGTTTTACCAGCATGTGCTTTACCGACAGGAGAGGCTTACTATCCCTGTGTTTCACCAGCATGTGTATTACCGACAGGATATGCTTACTATCTCTGTGTTTCACCAGCACGTGTTTTACCGACAGGATATGCTAACTATCCCTGTATTTCACCAGCATGTGTATTACCGACAGGATATGCTTACTATGTCTGTGTTTCACCAGCACGTGTATTACCGACAGGATATGCTTACTATCCCTGTGTTTCACCAGCACGTGTTTTACCGACAGGAGTAGCTTTTTCATTTTCACTGATTTTGTATGTCCTATGGTTTCATGATTTTTGGACTTGTGGTTTGGATTTATCCATCATCTTTACATTACTATCCCTGTGTTTCTCCAGCATGTGTATTACCGACAGGAGACACCCACCATCCCTGTTTCACCAGCATGTGTATTACCGACAGGATATGCTTACTATCTCTGTGTTTCTCCAGCATGTGTTTTACCGACAGGATATGCTAACTATCCCTGTATTTCACCAGCATGTGTATTACCGACAGGATATGTTTACTATCCATGTGTTTCTCCAGCGTGTGTATTACCGACAGGATATGCTTACTATCCCTGTGTTTCACCAGCACGTGTTTTACCGACAGGAGTAGCTTTTTCATTTTCACTGATTTTGTATGTCCTATGGTTTCATGATTTTTGGACTTGTGGTTTGGATTTATCCATCATCTTTACATTACTATCCCTGTGTTTCTCCAGCATGTGTATTACCGACAGGAGACACCCACCATCCCTGTTTCACCAGCATGTGTATTACCGACAGGATATGCTTACTATCTCTGTGTTTCTCCAGCATGTGTTTTACCGACAGGAGATGCTTACTATCCCTGTGTTTCACCAGCATGTGTTTTACCGACAGGATATGCTTACTATCCCTATGTTTCACCAGCATGTGTATTACCGACAGGAGAGGCTTACTATCTCTGTGTTCACCAGCATGCGTATTACCGACAGGAGATGCTTACTATCCCTGTGTTTCTCCAGCATGTGTATTACCGACAGGAGACACCCACCATCCCTGTTTCACCATCATGTGTATTACCGACAGGATATGCTTACTATCTCTGTGTTCACCAGCATGCGTATTACCGACAGGAGATGCTTACTATCCCTGTGTTTCTCCAGCATGTGTATTACCGACAGGAGACACCCACCATCCCTGTTTCACCAGCATGCGTATTACCGACAGGAGATGCTTACTATCCCTGTGTTTCATCAGCACGTGTTTTACCGACAGGAGATGATACTTTTCTATGTGTTTTACCAGCACGTGTTTTACCGACAGCAGACACCCACCATCCCTGTTTCAGCAGCATGTGTATTACCGACAGGAGATGCTTACTATCCCTGTGTTTCTCCAGCACGTGTTTTACCGACAAGATATATTAACCATCCATGTTTCACTCACAGCTTGGATTTACATAAATCTAAATGCTTAACATTAGCTTATAGTACCAGTCTGTTGTTGATACAAGTATGTTCCTATATTCTATTGAGTTTAAGTTGCCCTAGATTTTCAAAACAGTTAAGAAAACAAAACGTTTGGTTAGTTACTTTTACTTATACACAGCTACTGATTTAAATATGTTGGCAGTGGATTTAAGCAGGCAAATTTCCGAGAGAGCAATAGTATACTAAGGAATTTATACACCTCGCCATCCCATCTCTGCTCTACATTTCTTTCAGTAAATGGCAGATCAGTTTGTCGATTTAAGATGTATGTATACTACCGTTATCTTGAAGGTCATTGTTCAGATAACTATGAATAGACAGCATGACTTGACCGATAACTATGGTCAGACAGTATGACTTGACAACATGACTTGACAGATATAACTATGAACAGACAGCATGACATGACAGATAACTATGGACAGACAGCATGACTTGACAGATAACTATGAACAGACAGCATGACTTGACAGATATCCATGGACAGACAGCATGACTTGACATATAACTATGGGCAGACAGCATGACTTGACAGATAACTATGGACAGACAGCATGACTTGATAAATAACTATGGACAGACAGCATGACGACAGATAACGATGGACGGAGCGCATGATTTGACAGATAGCTAGGGACAGAAAACATGACTTGACAGATAATTATGGACAGACAGCATGACGACAGATAACGATGGTCAGACAGTATGACCTAACAGATAACTATGAAAACACAGCATGACTTGACAGATAACTATAAACAGACAGCATGACTTGACAGATAACTATGGACAGACAGCATGACTTTACAGATAACTATGAACAGACAGCATGACTTGACAGATATCCATGGACAGACAGCATGACTTGACATATAACTATGGGCAGACAGCATGACTTGACAGATAACTATGGACAGACAACATAACTTGACAGATAACTATGGACAGACAGCATGATTTGACAAATAACTATGGACAGACAACATGACTTGACAGATAACTATGGACAGACAGCATGACTTGATAAATAACTATGGACAGACAGCATGACTTGACAGATAACTATGGACGGAGCGCATGATTTGACAGATAGCTATGGACAGAAAACATGACTCGACAGATAACTATGGACAGACAGCATGACGACAGATAACGATGGCCAGACAGTATGACCTAACAGATAACTATGAAAACACAGCATGACTTGACAGATAACTATGGATAGACAGCATGACTTGACAGATAACTATGAACAGACATGACTTGACAGATAACTATGGACAGACAGCATGACTTGACAGATAACTATGGATAGACAACATGACTTGACGAATAACTATGAACAGACAGCATGACTTGACAGATAACTAAGGTCAGACAACATGACTGGACAGATAACTATGGGCAGACAGCATGACTTGACAGATAACTATGGATAGACAGCATGACTTGTTAGATAACTATGGACAGACAACATGACTTGACAGATATCTATGGAAAGACAACATGACTTGACAGATAACTATGGACAGACAGCATGACTTGACAGATAACTATGGACAGACAGCATGGCTTGACAGATAACTATGGACAGACAGCATGACTTGTTACATAACTATGGACAGAAAACATGACAGATAACTATGGACAGACAACATGACTTGACAGATAACTATGGACAGACACCATGATTTGACAGATAACTATGGACAGACAACATGACTTGACAGATAACTATGGACAGACACCATGACTTGACAGATAACTATGGACAGACATGACTTGACAGATAACTATGGCCAGACAGCATAACTTGACAGATATAACTATGAACAGACAACATGACTTGACAGATAACTATGGACAGACAGCATGACTTGACAGATAACTATGAACAAACAACATGGCTTGACAGATAACTATGGACAGACAGCATGACTTGATAGATAACTATGGACAGATAGCATGACTTGACAGATATAACTATGAACAAACAACATGGCTTGACAGATAACTATGGACAGACAACATGACTTGACAGATAACTATGGACAGACAGCATGACTTGATAGATAACTATGGACAGAAAGCATGACTTGACAGATATAACTATGAACAAACAACATGGCTTGACAGATAACTATGTCCAGACAACATGACTTGACAGATAACTATGGACAGACAGCATGATTTGACAGATAACTATGGACAGACAGCATGACTTGATAGATAACAAGAAAACTCGGCAAAGCGTCAGACATATCACTCATTATTAGAAGCCAAATCAAATAATTTGTTCGTAATTGTTATGCGCCTGTGAACAATTGAACGGTTACAAGTCAAAAAAAAAAAAAAAAAACAAACAAAACAAACAAACAAACAAACAAAAAATTAAAAAAACAATCCTTAGTACAATTAAAGCAAATAAATAACTCGTGGTAACTGAAATCCGGCTTCGCAACTCTACCGTAATTTAAGATTATTTTGCTCTATGCGATAGATGTGATGGAGGGAATGAGGTATATGGAGAGTAGACAGTAAAATAGGGACATAGAGTGCATACAATATTCTCTGGTGAGGTCGATACTGTCGTGCTCAAGTCTTTACTTATAGTAATTATGCATTCGATTTACCCTAACGTTCAGAATCGTGGTTGGCAAATCTACACACAAGTTAGGGTAAATACTGTCCTATAAAGTATATAGGTCATATCTGATAATGCTATGTTGTTGTTTTAAGGTTTTAATGCATATTCTTTACGTGGTTACTAAGTATTTCTTTCTTTCAGTAACTTTTTAAAATATATATTTACTAAATATACTTCAGAAGAGTGACAAAGCCGGCGTGGCCTAGTGGTATCGCCCTGGACTCCTGATCGGGAGGCCGAGGTTCGATTCCCGCTCTGGTCATGCCGGTGTCATGTCTTTCGGATGAGACAGTAAAAACCGAGGCCCCGTGTCGTTGTATGCATGGCACGTTAAAGATCCCTCACTGCTTCAGGTGGGTCCGTTGCAAAGGTCAAAATTTGTATGCCCCGCATCAGGCAGATGCCGTCACCATATACGTGAAATATTCGTGGTGTGACGTTAAACAAAAATCAATAAATCAATCAGAAGAGTGACAATATAAATATTAAACGTTTGGGGGAGTACAATATTATCTAATGCTTTTGTCAATCATTCAGATTGATGTTAACAGACAAGGGATTACCGTGTGGTTCTATAGACGTATATGATATTTTCTAATATTGATTTTTCATGTTGGACCTTTCGTGGCGGAGGTTGTTTGCCAAACAAAAGGACGCTTACTCCTTCTATACACCTGGAGTTCCCACTGATTACCAGGGGGTACAGTTATTATGTAGTGGAGAACAGCTGTCAGCATCGGCCTTGAATGTGTTAATGCCATTTAATGCAAGTGGAAGAAGTAAAATACATATACATGTACCAAACACATTCTCAATATTCCTACACTTATAATACATGTTCCAGTAACACGCTGAAGAAAATAGAGAAGAGATCCAATTCAGGGTTATATAAAATATCTATATTTACAGCAGTAATGAAAATTTGTATTTACTTTAGATGTAAAGGCTAATAAAATAGGAAGGGTGTGACCAAAATAACTTTGATGATGGTAATGCAATACACAAGAATGAGGATCAGATCTGATCACTGTACATTTTGTAGTTGACTGCAGTATATGCTCTAACAAATCTATTGATAGATTATCCACACATAGACAGGTATTTCTGGGTTTGAGTACCAGGCTGGTTATCAGATGTTCATTCTGCCGTGAGAGATATTTTCCCCTGGTCACTTTATTGAACTTACAGAGTGGCCATAACAGAGTGGCCATAACAGAGTGGCCATAACAGTATTATGATTTCTTAAGAATCTTACTTATGATCAATTTGAAATGAATACTCACGTGACAAACAAAATGAATACTCACGTGACAAACAAAATGAATACTCACGTGACAAACAAAATGAATACTCACGTGACAAACAAAATGAATACTCATGTGACAAATAAAATGAATACTCATGTGACAAACAAAATGAATACTCATGTGACAAACAAAATGAATACTCATGTGACAAACAAAATGAATACTCACGTGACAAACAAAATGAATACTCATGTGACAAACAAAATGAATACTCATGTGACAAACAAAATGAATACTCACGTGACAAACAAAATGAATACTCACGTGACAAACAAAATGAATACTCACGTGACAAATAAAATGAATACTCACGTGACAAATAAAATGAATACTCACGTGACAAACAAAATGAATACTCACGTGACAAACAAAATGAATACTCATGTGACAAACAAAATGAATACTCAAAATGAATACTCATGTGACAAACAAAATGAATACTCACGTGACAAACAAAATGAATACTCATGTGACAACTAAAATGAATACTCATGTGACAAACAAAATGAATACTCATGTGACAAACAAAATGAATACTCACGTGACAAACAAAATGAATACTCATGTGACAAACAAAATGAATACTCACGTGACAAACACAATGAATACTCATGTGACAAACAAAATGAATACTCATGTGACAAACAAAATGAATACTCATGTGACAAACAAAATGAATACTCACGTGACAAACAAATTGAATACTCATGTGACAAACAAAATGAATACTCATGTGACAAACAAAATGAATACTCATGTGACAAACAAAATGAATACTCATGTGACAAACAAATTTTATTATAAATTTATTTAAAATCAACAATGATAAAAAACCACCTGTAATTACATTTTGAAATGTATATGCCTAGTAAAAACATTAAATGATGAGTAAAATTAAATATACAAGTATCAAAAAAAGTATAAAAACATTAAATGATAAGTAAAATTAAATACTACATAACTAAAATCAAAAATACGTATAAAAATTTAGTAAAAATCAATACCACCTGCATCCAAAATACGTATAACAAAAGGTATATATGGCATACATCGCTCACTCAAATGAGCCAATATGCTCTTGTACAAACAATTAATGTCTGCTTGAAAAGATTCACTGACACATGTTTTGCTTACTGTGTTTTTGACAACTGACAAATGGCTGTAAGCTAAACTGAATAAATCAAGACAATGACACAAAATTATGTGAAAAAGATTTCGTCAGATTTCTTTAAAAAATATTCTTAAATGACTTAATTAACCTAATCAAGTGCTGCAAAGTATTTTAAAACTTGTTTTGGTGTAAAATGATATAAAAAAGTTTTATGCCTCCAGCAGGTTTTGAACTACTATGCATGCCAGAGATGGCCCATATAAAAAATATCATTAAAAAGCAATAAAACAAAACTTTTCATGAAACTTTCAAATAACCCTTAAATTAGGTATATTCTAATAAAATTGAGCAAATAAATGTTTTATTGATTCTTTATATCAAATAAATCCAGAAAATGATATGAAGAATTGATAGAATGAGAACATTAGTGTGATGATTTCTCTAAAACTGAAGGTATAAGTATGTTAAACTAATAAACGAAGTTTATTACTCATTAATAAAAACATTGCTATAAACATATGCTTAATAAATGTGCGTAAGAATACTGTATATAAAACAAGAAATGTCAGAAGACAACAGAGCTTGCCGGTGGCAACCAAATATAAATAGCAAAAGTTTTTTGTAAGTAGGTCAATCTTCAAGGTCAGTGTAAAAAATAAAAAAATTTACACATTATGACAGGTTGTGTCTCAAGGACTACACATTATGACAGGTTGTGTCTCAAGGACTACACATTATGACAGGTTGTGTGTCAAGGACTACACAGATGAAATATTTAAGCCCAATTCTCTTACTGCTCATAATTGATGTTGTGACCAAGGTTAAGTTTTTAAAAGTAAGTCAAACTTCTAGGTCAAAGTCACAAGGTAAAAATTTTGGATACAAATAAAAGGTCTTGGCACAAGCAATATATACATGTGAATTATTAAAGCCCTGTCTCTAATGGTTCTAAAGTTATGATCTAGGTTAAAGTTTTTGTCTACAGACAACGCTGCTGCTGCCGACAACAACAACGAAGCCGGGGGTATGACAATAGCTATCCAGATATTCGTTCTGGCAACATAAAAAACAATATTATTTAAATCTACCACGAGACCAGGTGATCCAGAGTCAATAGCCTTAAGGCAGAATCATGTTCATGTTAAAATCTACCACGAGACCAGGTGATCCAGAGTCAATCCCCTTAAGAAAGAATCATTTTAATGTTAAAATATGCTACAAGACCAGGTGATCCCTGGAGTCAATCCCCGTCTTATAGTAACGTTCATTTGTTTTGTACATGAATATTCATGTGCTAAAATGAAAGGGAGAAAATGACAGCAGAGCAAATGAGGAACATGTAAATGGAATTGTCATACTATGATATACATTTTCATTGAATGTCTTTCTTGTTTTCATTGGGTGATGCATAACTTGAAGGTCTGAAATAACCCTCTTCAACAATTTCATGGAGGCTTGACAAAAACAAACTGTTTGAAATTGTTTTCCTTCTGTTGACTGGCAACTGAGGTAGTGACAAAAAAAAACTTCCATTGATTGTCACTCAGTTCAAAAGCTGATATAAAAGTTTACTTGACAAGGAATATGGAGGACCTGCTCAAATATAAATTCTACGTAAATACATTTCTTTTATTGCATTTGAATAAATTATCATTGAAATAAAAAGATACCTGAGCCATGCATATCTGTTGTCAAATTCCCTATATTTTTTTCTATCAGAACTACTTATACCTTAGAAATAAGGCACAGTATAATGTACATACAGGAATGCTAAAATAAATATGTAGACTTCCCATGAAACTAACAACAGCATTGATTAGATGGATGTATCTTCCAGGCCAAATGTAAACTTTGCTGTAGTTAGGACATCTGTGATTTTCATCATGTCATGTAATGTTCTGTAGAAATTATCAGGTGACTGAAATATGAAAATAATAATAAAAGCTGATTTCATGTCTCTCTGCTCCATTCAAATCATCAGTATTGTAACATAAATCTAATAAATCAAGTATAATCCAACTCTTGATTTCATACAAAACACAGGTCCTGGTCTTCAATACATGTATATGCCATTAAAATTATGATACAGTGCACAGATCCTGATCTTCAACACTTGTATATGTCATTAAAATTAAGATACAGGGCATAGGTCCTGATCTTTAATACCTGTATATGCCATTAAAATTATGATACAGGGCATAGGTCCTGATCTTTAATACCTGTATATGCCATTAAAATTATGATACAGTGCACAGGTCCTGGTCTTCAATACATGTATATGCCATTAAAATTATGATACAGGGCACAGGTCCTGATCTTTAATACATGTATATGCCATTAAAATTATGATACAGGGCATAGGTCCTGATCTTCAACATTTGTATATGTCATTAAAATTATGATACAGGGCATAGGTCCTAATCTTTAATACCTGTATATGCCATTAAAATTATGATACAGTGCACAGGTCCTGGTCTTCAATACATGTATATGCCATTAAAATTATGATACAGGCATAGGTCCTGATCTTTAATACCTGTATATGCCATTAAAATTATGATACAGGGCATAGGTCCTGATCTTTAATACCTGTATATGCCATTAAAATTATGATACAGGGCACAGGTCCTGATCTTCAATACATGTATATGCCATTAAAATTATGATACAGTGCACAGATCCTGGTCTTCAATACATGTATATGCCATTAAAACTATGATACAGGGCACAGATCCTGGTCTTCAATACCTGTATATGCCATTAAAATTATGATACAGGGCACAGGTCCTGGTCTTCAATACCTGTATATGCCATTAAAATTATGATACAGGGCATAGGTCCTGGTCTTCAATACCTGTATATGCCATTAAAATTATGATACAGTGCACAGATCCTGGTCTTCAATACCTGTATATGCCATTAAATTTATGATACAGTGCACAGATCCTGATCTTTAATACCTGTATATGCCATTAAAATTATGATACAGGGCATAGGTCCTGGTCTTCAATACCTGTATATGCCATTAAAATTATGATACAGTGCACAGGTCCTGGTCTTCAATACATGTATATGCCATTAAAATTATGATACAGTGCACAGATCCTGGTCTTCAATACATGTATATGCCATTAAAATTATGATACAGGGCACAGGTCCTGGTCTTCAATACCTGTATATGCCATTAAAATTATGATACAGGGCACAGGTCCTGATCTTTAATACATGTATATGCCATTAAAATTATGATACAGGGCACAGGTCCTGATCTTCAATACATGTATATGTCATTAAAATTATGATACAGTGCACAGATCCTGATCTTTCATACCTTTATATGCCATTAAAATTATGATACAGTGCACAGGTCCTGATCTTCAATACATGTATATGTCATTATAATTTTGATACAGTACACAGGTCCTGATCTTCAATACATGTATATGTCATTATAATTTTGATACAGTACACAGGTCCTGGTCTTCAATACATGTATATGCCAATAAAATTATGATACAGTATGCAGGTCCTGGTCTTCAATACATGTATATGCCACTAAACAATTACAATACAGTATATAGCTCCCAGATCTTCAATATATATCCTTATCATAGTACACAGGTCCTAGATTTTCAATCAACAGGTCCTAGATTTTCAATGTATACCATCATTACATATAAATCATATTGATACTAATATGCTTTTGAAAAATGTGATTCTAAATACATGTATACATAAATGTAACCCTTAAATTATAGAAATGATTTCTCTGTTTGTAAATTCATACTCTAATTATGCCACTATTGGAAATTTTTCTAACAATTAATGTGTTCAGCATGATCCACAGTTCTATCTATGCTTCTTTGATCAAGCCTTAGTGTTAATATGTACTGCCCAACATCTTTGAGATATTTAGGACCTTGACCAGGATATAACTTCCCTTTTTCAAGGATCGATCTATTTACAATTAATTCAAAAGGAAACTATGCACAAATGGTATTATATGTATATCATATCAACATGTCATATTCATTTTGTATTATATGAAGTCAAGCTTAGTTCAGGTAACATGCTTGGCTTAAGGTCAAGAGGTCCTGAGGTCAGGAACCACTAGTGACTCATAAAAAAATAAAAATAATTTGTTAAAATACCATGTAAAGTCCATGTAAGTGGTACCACATTGTTGATGTAATATCATATCCCTAGACATTATAAATCTTTTCATATTGTTATTAGTTACTGTACATACTCATATTTTAGTGCTACCATATTTCAGTGGTCAAAACACTGAAAGTACATGTTTGAGATGCATTAGTGTTTTCATCAATTGGAGGGATCTGTGACCGTTCTTCTTTGTATCTTTCAATATGTTCCTACTAGTGTAGTCATGAATTAATGCGTAAAGGACATAACTTATTCCTCCTTTTTATGACTCCATCTCAAATACACATCAATACTGAGTTAATTATTTATGGAGGGTAATAAATAATTTAGCATCGCTAATTCTAAAACTCACTCTCAAAGGTCCTTGTTATTTACCTCATATCTGAGCACTTGGAGGAAAGCTATCTCTATTCCAGTGATATTTTGGAACTTTTTAGTAGATAACTGGTGCTTATTCAACCATTTCATGACATCATCATTGGTCCAGTTTTTCACTGCAGTGTCAGCCTTTATTGGCGCTTTGAAACTGGTGTGTGTAGTTGCTGGAGTAGGGAGTGCTTGGGGTGCTGTCAATGACTGAAATAGAAATAAATAATTGAAAAATGCAGTGCTATGGCACTTTCAGGTCACCAGCGTTACCTGCCAGCCATAAACTCAATATAACTTATGTAGCCCATGTAACATTGTTGCAATTTTGGTCCATGTGATGTGGTTTGATTCAGCTTGCCACAACTCCCATGCAGATGTCTTTACATGTTGTAGAAATGTCTCTTCATGTCATAAGTAATTTGCAAGCAGTTGCCAGAATTTAAAAAAAACTGTCAAGCTTGCCATAACTGTTCAAACAAGCAAATTCAGAGAATTGTGGTCCCCCACTTTTAGGGTTCTATCAGTAAGGGTGCAGTGATCTGTGACATATTTTCATAGTTGTTTATGTCTACAGACAAACGTGCCAAATATGAAGGCCCTACGTCTTACGGTAAAAGAGTTGCATTAAAGAAGGTCAAAGGTCACTATCAAGGTCACATGATAAAAATTTTGGCACCAATGGAAAGTTATTGCAATAAAGGACACAACTGCTAAAAATGAAGGCCCTATGTCTTACAGTTAAAAAGTTATGACCAAGGTTAAATGTTTTGTGACAAACAGACAGACAGATGGACGGATAGACAGACGAATGAAATTTAATGTCCCCACACTTTCGCAAAAAGTGGGGGACAATAATATAGAGGGTGCAAAACTGACTGCAGCATTTTCTCCCTTTATAGTGCCAGACCCAACAAAAAGGGATCAGGACTTAATCAAAGTCAATAATAATAATGTTATCACTGCATGGTACATGTGTATTAGAAAAGAGAATCCTTACAGTTACTACTTAGACTTGAAAGGGAAACATTCAGAACTAATGTTGCACATACATATATTTGTCATTCTCTGCAAAATAGAAATCCTTCAAAACACTTGCTACAACACATTTCTATATTCATGGCAGCAATACCCTTCTATATTGTCGTAGCAATACAGCGTCACTTTTGAACTTGGTCTAACAATTTTCAGCCACCAGTTTTCTCTGGTTTATTTTCTTTTATGGCTACTGCAAACAGGACTGACTCTAGATGTAGGTATAAGACTGCAGAGTAATTGTTTGTCATACCTGTGGCACAGGTGATGATGTGAGCTGAACGCTACATGGCACAATAACTTCCGATGGAATCATTTTATTCATGAATTTGAATATCTCCTTCACCAAGCCATCCATGCGTGATTCAAATGAGTATTTTCCACTGAAATCATAGAAGAGCTTTGAGCCAATGATAAATCCTAACCAGCCATCAGGCTTGTACAAACGTTCCATCTTGATAGGAATTATCTTCTTTTTGATCTGGAAGGCATATTCAGCTTCTGAAAAGACAAATATAATATTCCATCTTACAACAAACTGAACAGCCCTCATATATATTTTACTGTGGAGAGGGGAGCTGGAGTAAACTCAGTGATTAAAGTGTTAGGTGTAAGATCAGAATTCATATTTTGTCAAAGCCATCTTTATACAGTCGGCTCTCGAAAACTCAAACATGAAAGGACCATGTAAAACAGTTGAGTGAACGAAAGTGTAATGAGTAAAAAATATGGTGACATTGATGAACGAGTTTGTAAGAGTTACAGTGCAGGTAGCATAACGTCACTGTAGATCTAAGGCGGTTACATTTTTTTATCATAAAAAATATTATGCATATTGTATACCGATGAAACTGACAAAAGAAATATATACATGTATACATATATATTATAAAACACAATTATTTCAAGATGCTCTAATTTCCATATTTCAATGAAGAGAATGACTTGTCATATTGCCATTTTGGTATTGAAGATGTAAGGAGTTTAGGAGAACTCTTAATTGAGCCGAGTTATCACAGTCCATTGTAACTCCAATGATAACAAGTCCCCAGTTCCCAGCATGCAGACACTATACCAACAGGTGTAGGTGTGTCTGTATTCCAGTCCACTACAGTACTTACCTGCTCTGCAGTTGTCACTATCTTTATAAGACTGTGAGTAACACAGTAAAACTATTTCTGCTTCCTCAACCGCTCGAGCCATAGAATTTAACGTTGACCCTTCCATGTCATCAATATCCATCCACACCTAAAATGTAAACTAGAGCAGTTTTAATGAGACGAACATACCTATATACAGCTTACTTAATAGACAAATATCCCTTACTAGAAAACTAAAGCAGTTCAATAAAACAAATACTCCTATCAGAAAATGAAAGCAATGCCAATATATCATTCCCCTTCAAAAAAACTAAAGCAGTCCGAATAGACAAATATGCCCCAGGAAACTGCAGTAGTACTAATAGACAAATATGCCCTACCAAGAAACTACAGCAGTACTACTAGACAAATATGGCCTACCAGCAAACTACAACAGCACTAACAGAATATACCCCATACCAGCAAACTAGAGCAGTACTAATACACATATACCACTACCAGCAAACTAGAGCAGTACTTATACACATATACCCCTACCAATAAACTAGAGCTGGGCTAATAGTCAAACATTCCTATCAGTAAACTAGAGCAATGCTAAGTAGACATATACCCCATACCAGCAAACTAGAGCAGTACTTATACACATATACCCCTTCCAACAAACTAGAGCAGTACTAATAAACATATCCCTACCAACAAACTAGAGCTGGGCTAATAGTCAAACATTCCTACCACTCACTGCAAACTAGAGCAATGCTTAGTAGACATATACCCCTACCAGCAAACTAGAGCAGTACTTATACACATATACCCCTTCCAACAAACTAGAGCAGTACTAATAAACATATCCCTACCAACAAACTAGAGCTGGGCTAATAGTCAAACATTCCTAACAGAAAACTAGAGCAATGCTTAGTAGACATATATCCCTACCAGCAAACTAGAGCAGTACTAATACACATATACCCCTACCACAAACTAGAGCAGTACTAATACACATATACCCCATACCAACAAACCAGAGCAGTACTACTACACATATATCCCTACCACCAAACTAGAGCAGTACTAATACACATATAACCCATACTGGCAAACCAGAGCAGTACTAATACACATATACCCCTACCACCAAACCAGAGCAGTAATAATACTCATATACCCCATACCAGCAAACCAGAGCAGTACTAATACACATATACCCCATACCAGCAAACCAGAACAGTACTAATACATATATACCCCATACCACCAAACCAGAGCAGTACTAATACACATGTACCCCTACCAGCAAACCAGAGCAGTACTAATACACATATACCCCTACCAACAAACTACAGCAGTACTAACACACATATACCCATGCCACCAAACCAGAGCAGTACTAATACACATATACCCATACCACCAAACCAGAGCAGTACTAATACACTTATACCCCTACTACCAAACTAGAGCAGTACTAATACACATATACCCATACCACTAAACCAGAGCAGTAATAATACTCATATATCCCTACCACCAAACCAGAGCAGTACTTACACACATATACCCCTACCAACAAACTACAGCAGTACTAACACACATATACCCCTACCAACAAACTACAGCAGTACTAACACACATATACCCCTACCAAAAAACTAGACCAGTACTAATATACATATACCCTACCAGAACTGTGAATAGACAAATATTCATATCAGAAAATTAGAGTGTGAGTGCTGATACCCAAATACCCTCTGGTAGAAAACAATATCATCAGTACTAGTGAACAAATATTTCCTATCATAAAGTCCCTCCTGTGGCATTATATGCTAAAAAAGTTAATTACTCTCCAATACCATGTCACTATATCACTAAACATTTCTTATCAGTTTTGTAAACTTTAGTAACCTAGTTATCCCGATGGTCAAGGTATATGCTAGGGTATAGGCCTGGTATGATAAAAATAGTAAAGGTATATGCTAGGGTATAGGCCTGTCATGATAAAGATAGTAAAGGCATATATTAGGGTATAGGCCTGTCATGATAAAGATAGTAAAGGTATATGCTAGGGTATAGGCCTGTCATGATAAAGATAGTAAAGGTATATGCTAGGGTATAGGCCTGTCATGATAAAGATAGTAAAGGTATATGCTAGGGTATAGGCCTGGCATGATAAAGATAGTAAAGGTATATGTATATGCTAGGGTATAGGCCTGGCATGATAAAGATAGTAAAGTACTATTTTTATCATACCAGGCCTATACCCTAGCATATACCTTTATTAACTTTATCATGATAGGCCTATACCCTAGCATATACCTTTACTATCTTTATCATGACAGGCCTATACCCTAGCATATACCTTTACTAACTTTATCATGATAGGCCTATACCCTAGCATATACCTTTACTATCTTTATCATGCCAGGCCTATACCCTAGCATATACCTTTACTATCTTTATCATGCCAGGCCTATACCCTAGCATATACCTTTACTATCTTTATCATGCCAGGCCTATACCCTAGCATATACCTTTACTATCTTTATCATGACAGGCCTATACCCTAGCATATACCTTTACTATCTTTATCAAGCATATACCTTTACTATCTTTATCATGCCAGGCCTATACCCTAGCATATACCTTTACTATCTTTATCATGCCAGGCCTATACCCTAGCATATTCCTTTACTATCTTTATCATGACAGGCCTATACCCTAGCATATACCTTTACTATCTTTATCATGACAGGCCTATACCCTAGCATATACCTTTACTATCTTTATCATGCCAGGCCTATACCCTAGCATATACCTTTACTATCTTTATCATGACAGGCCTATACCCTAGCATATACCTTTACTATCTTTATCATGACAGGCCTATACCCCAGCATATACCTTTACTATCTTTATCAAGCATATACCTTTACTATCTTTATCATGCCAGGCCTATACCCTAGCATATACCTTTACTATCTTTATCATGCCAGGCCTATACCCTAGCATATTCCTTTACTATCTTTATCATGACAGGCCTATACCCTAGCATATACCTTTACTATCTTTATCATGACAGGCCTATAACCTAGCATATACCTTTACTATCTTTATCAAGCATATACCTTTACTATCTTTATCATGACAGGCCTATACCCTAGCATATACCTTTACTATCTTTATCATGACAGGCCTATACCCTAGCATATACCTTTACTAACTTTATCATGCCAGGCTTATACCTTAGCATATGCTTTTACTATCTTTATCATGACAGGCCTATACCCTAGCATATACCTTTACTATCTTTAACATGACAGGCCTATACCCTAGCATATACCTTTACTATCTTTATCATGACAGGCCTATACCCTAGCATATACATATACCCTTACTATCTTTATCATGACAGGCCTATACCATAGCATATACCTTTACTATCTTTATCATGCCAGGCCTATACCCTAGCATATACCTTTACTATCTTTATCATGCCAGGCCTATACTTTAGCATATACATATACCTTTACTATCTTTATCAAGCATATACCTTTACTATCTTTATCATGACAGGCCTATACCCTAGCATATACCTTTACTATCTTTATCATGACAGGCCTATACCCTAGCATATACCTTTACTATCTTTATCATGACAGGCCTATACCCTAGCATATACCTTTACTATCTTTATCATGACAGGCCTATAACCTAGCATATACCTTTACTATCTTTATCATGACAGGCCTATAACCTAGCATATACCTTTACTATCTTTATCATGCCAGGCCTATACCCTAGTATATACCTTTTCTATCTTTATCATGACAGGCCTATACCCTAGCATATACCTTTACTTACTTTATCATGCCAGGCTTATACCTTAGCATATGCCTTTACTATCTTTATCATGACACGCCTATACCCTAGCATATACCTTTACTATCTTTATCATGACAGGCCTATACCCTAGCATATACCTTTACTATCTTTATCATGACAGGCCTATACCCTAGCATATACCTTTACTATCTTTATCATGCCAGGCCTATACCCTAGTATATTCCTTTACTATCTTTATCATGACAGGCCTATACCCTAGTATATACCTGGGCCTGGCATGATAAAGATAGTACAGGTATATGCTATGGTATAGGCCTGTCATGATAAAGATAGTAAGGGTATATGCTTGATAAAGATAGTAAAGGTATATGTATATGCTAGGGTATAGGCCTGTCATGATAAAGATAGTAAAGGTATATATATATGCTAGGGTATAGGCCTGTCATGATAAAGATAGTGAAGGTATATGCTAGGGTATAGGCCTGTCATGATAAAGATAGTAAAGGCATAATTATGCTAGGGTATAAGCCTGGCATGATAAAGTTAGTAAATGTATATGCTAGGGTATAGGCCTGACATGATAAAGATAGTAAAGGTATATGCTAGGGTATAGGCCTGTCATGATAAAGATAGTAAAGGTATATGCTAGGATAAAGGCCTGACATAATGAAGACAGTCAAGGTATTTGGCACAAGTTAAATCTGGATGATGAATTGCAACAATATATTAACATGTTTGAAATTTTGAAGAATCAGGAAACAACCATATGTGTTCATTACATTACCTTAACGTTGTTTTCTCGTATTGCTTTACAAATCTCTTTGACAACATTCTGATGTTGCCATTGGTAGCTTATCATCACATGACCTTTCTGGTTGCCACTGTCAGTGCTAAATTTCTTCTTTTTCTTGGATTTCTTTAAATCTTCAGTCTCTTTGTCATTAGATCTGGTAAACTCTTGACCTGGATTGCAAGGGCAAAATTATTCACACTTTTTGTCAAAAGTTATGTGACAATAACTCATTTCTCGAGCAACTTTTAATGACAGATCCAAATTCAATGACACATCATTTGAATTTTCACCAGAAACCTATGTAGATTCTAAATTTAACCCAAAATTCTGTATTCAGTTTGAAAACCATTGTCGTATCATACATGAACTGTAAATACCGTATGTGTATTTACTTTAGTGGGATTCAAATTGTAGCGGTGTTAGAGATACTCCGAGTGTGTTAATTCATGATTACACTAATATCAAATACATTAACTGGAACCAGAATCAAGCGCAACAATGACCAGGTCCCATCCGGTAACAACCATGACTAGACAAATACTGTATATGTAACTTACTTTAGTGAGATTCATATTGTAGCAGTATTGAAGATGCTCCAAGCACTATAATTCATAACTATACTAATATCAAACACACTGATTGGAACGAAAATCAAGCGCACAAGAAACTCAACAAGAATACGCTGAATCATGATGGCACTATTAATTCACCAATCTCCCCTTTTACTGTTTCACGCTAAAATATAGATGCACTAATATATATGTAAACATACGATAGCCTAATTCCTTGGTCCTGGTTGATTATAGCTTAAAAATGCATGATGGGATTGTTTTCTTAATTATGTATCATATTACCAAACAATCTATAGATAAAAAAAAGGAAATAAAATGTGGTTCTTATATGATTTAAACATTTTACCTAATCATATTGCTGTTCACAGACAGATGAACAGACAAACAATGTAATTCCTGTATATTCCCAAAACTTTGATTACGGAGGTATTACTTACCGGTACCAAATTGAAACAGTCATTCATCTTAATAATGATATCATTAAGTCTTTACCTAGTTTCTTGTATTTATCTGACAATGCCAATTTTTCTCTTAAATTCCAGAGAGCTCCATTACATGATTTCCTCAGATCTTTTTCAGGAGAGAAACGATAGGAAGTAAACACATCAATCACGCCTTCGGATCCACCAATCATCACATCCTGGTTGTCTTCATCAAATGAAAGAGTCCACAGAGCTGCAATTGCCTCTAAAATAATAGAGAATGAATATTAATGGATAACTCATTAAATTAGGGCATATATGAAATCTGATACAATTTCTGCAACAACAAATTGGCTCCTTTGTTTGTTGCTTAAGATATAATCACACGTCAAGATTATTTCATATTTAATATTAAAATCATGTAACAGCATGTGATGCTGTGTGCAGTTTATCCTATGTAACAGCATGTGATGCTGTGTACAGTTTATCCTATGTAACAGCATGTGATGCTGTGTACAGTTTATCCTACTTAACAGCATGTGATGCTGTGTACAGTTTATCCTATGTAACAGACTCACCCAGTACAAGTGTCTATCATGACCGACAAACGATTGATTGATTGATTGATTGATTGTTGATGTTGTATGTCACTACACAGTTATTTCACATAAATGGTGACCACATCTGCCTGATGCATTACACAGAAATTCAGACCTTAGCAACGGGCCCACCCAAAGCAGTAAGGGATCTTCTACGTGCTACGCCTACCGTGACATGGGACCTTGGTTTTTGCTCTCTCAGAACACTAGTGTGCCTAGAGCAGGAATCGAGCCCGGACCCCTAGGTCACGAGCTATGACCAACAAACAAAACATGTTTTGAGAAAATATAGATTTAATTTAATTTAAATTGTTTCTGATTATTCTTTTTTTATTCACACTCATGAATGTAAATGAAAATGTAAAATTGAAGTGCTGCAGAAAACTTTTTCTATTTGAGCACCATATCTTTCAGGAAAGTCCATAAATTCTATTATCACAGGCATTTGTTTAGTGTTGCCTTAAACCAATGCATAAAACATGTGTAATCACACTAGACATTTACAATACATGCAACCTTTAACTGAGTATAAGTCTGATCCACCTATCTTCCCGTATGAAATTTCCAACCGTAATCCGTACGTCAATGAACAGGAATCCATACAGAAAGGGAAATTTCCATACGGAAATACATGATTCCATATGGATATGAGACGGACACGTAAAACTAGCAAGAAACAAGTAGAATTCCATGCGTAAATTCGAAAAGGAATTTTAAATTCCATACGTAAAATGATAACTTAAAATCTTGAATGTCTTTAACCAAATTTTCCGCATGGAAGTTGAATACTTTACATTTTTTTCTTGATATTACCAATTCCGTATGGAATTTTTTCACTTAAGTGAAACTGAAATGATATATTATTAAAATATATCATCATCTTCACATAGCAATACTCAAAACTAATAATGAGAATAATTTATCTGCTTACAAATTATCTAATCACATTCTTACATTCTGTTTTGAAAAATACACACATATATTTGTTTAGTTACACATCTTTGCTTAAGTTCTTGTATATTTTTTAACAAATGATAAGCCAAAAATAACTTGACTATCAATATTTTCGGTATCCTTTATCATTTTCATGAGATATCCATTCTTATAATCTTCAAACAGAGGACATGAAGAATTATATTATGCAATGGTCAGATGCTTATTCAGTTTCATTAAGACAAATGACTGGAATGTTGTTATTTTTAGACTGTATCATCAAATTCATCATCCTGGTATTTCTTATATAAGGATGAATCATCTAAATCTCTATCTGTTGTAATTAAGTACATGTACATGTACTTTCATCATCACTTCCATCTGGCAAATCCATACTGATGTGGGAAATTTCTTCTTCAACTAAATGATTTTGAGATAACAAGTCATGATCACTTGTTTGATCAATAAATTAGTCAACAAGTATGCTTCATGGATCTTGAAGATTAGAAACATTTTTGATCATGGATTCATTTTGATTAAATACTTTAGAGTTCTGAAAATTGAAAAACAAAGAAATTTTTACACATTATTTTTTAACTTTTGTGTTTTTATAAAATATAAATCTGGTTCTTAGCCTCTTGCTTGGGTCTGATATTTTGGACTACATCATCATTATCATCCTCCTCCTCGTCATCATCATCATCATCATTGCCACCACCACCACCACCACCACCATCATCATCATCATCATCATCATCATCATCATCATCATCTTTTCTTATCTTTCTTGTTTTTATTAATTACATTTAATTGTCTATCTTGATGAGACACAAAATAGAGTCTTAGCAATTATGATTATTATTATTACACATTCTTGAATCTTTAACATGATAGATAAGATTAGAATATTGATGTGTAAACCCCAAATCACAAATGGTTACCACCTAATGTTAATTATGTGGGAAACTGACAAACGAACGTTACAACACAAATTTTCGATTGATAACTGAGAAAATAATTGCTTTAAAAGGAAGAATTAATAGTTAAACATATAGCACCTTTTACTATATCTATTTATATCTTGTCTCATTTCCCCCTTGCATTTGACAGGGACTACCGTACATTAAGTAATTTTATACGGTATCAGTCCGTTACGGGAATTCCAGATCCTACTTTCGTTTCATTTTGGGAAGATAACTCTACTGTGCTCCTCTTCCATTAATGTGCAGGACTACTACACTTCAGTGGAAAAAACCCCTGGATCAAAACGTATTTTTAAATGTTGAAGTTTAATATGATCAGGGTCTTATATAAAGTCCCGAATATAACCCCGGGAAACCTCCAGGTACCTTAAATTTTGAAAATTAATAAAGGCTTTGCAGTTCTTCTCTAAAACTTAGGAACCCCCCCCCCCCTCCCCACCTTTTCACCCTGCAAAAAAAAAAAAAAAAATAAATAAATAAAAATGAAAATCCCCAGACTGCCTTCTTGATCCGCCACTATCATTACATGTTGTAGTTTATGTAGGCAGTTATTCAAACAAACTAAGGACATCTTGCGAACATAAGCTTATAACTTGTAATTATTTTTTTTCTTTTTTCTATTTTCACATCTTTTTATTCGGACAAGACATAGATATGTGATGCTAGCATGCATTGAACCTAGTGTCTTAAATCTCATTTGGCCACAACATGTATAAAGGGAATGATGTGATTATGAAACAAAAAAGGGAGGGGGGTTACGCTAAGTCATTGCATAATATTTCGATGTAAGATCACGGCATTTACTTGCGTTGTACCATACGTTCTGATAAGAACCCCCCCCCCCCCTCCCCACCCACCCACACACCAATCTTTTAACAGTTACAGTATATGATATCGGTATACATGTAGAAATAAAGTCAAGAATATAAACTCACTGTCTGAATTTTGTCTGAACCAGTCGAGAGATTGAAACATTTCGTCAGTGTCAACTTCTTCTGACCTAATCGCCATCTATCATTGAGGTATTTTCACTAGATCTCGCTTCTTCTTTCAATACTTTCATACGAATTAGCCTCTTCTTATCATTCTCCTTTGCTCTCATGGTCAACTTTTTCTCCTTTTCGTTGAGTTTGCGTTTTTCAGTCATCGTTCGATTTGATAAAATAAATTGAGCAATATCAATTGATGTACATTTGTACTCGCCGCGATAAGGGTCAACGTGTTGCTAAATGATATATGAGCACAGGCGATAGCGACCTTGTAATATGAACCCCCAACTGTTAGCCATCAATGCTGCCCGCTCACCAAATTCTACGGCGATTCCATTTCAAATTAGATGGGTATTATCGTTCAGAGATATTTATTCCTGATAAAATAATAAAGTTTTTAATGTTTTAGCCTTGCGTACATGCAATGAAGAATAATACATCGTAATAAGACATGAAGCAACTATACTGAGGTAATACTGTTCTACGTAAGACACCCCCCCCCCCCCCTTTCACTTTAGAATAGCGCGAAATTTGTATCTCGTCCGGCTTCAACATCGCAACTGACCTTCGTGTGTATCTTGGATTCAAAATAGGATTGGTAATCATATACGGAATTATCTATTTCATGGAGGATCCGTCCGTTTCTGTGATTTATCAAAATGTGATTTCTCAAAAGGACAATAGTATCGTTACTGAAACTAAAGATGAAACACTCGAATAAGTCCAGTCCAACACAGGAAGAGGAAAAATTTGAAATTAATTTGGGCGGCATGATAAACAGTGGCATTCTTATTAGTTCTCAGGAGGTAAGTAACTTGAGATTCATTCAAAATTGTCTCTTGTCTAATATCTAAATCTATTTATAGGACTTCCATTTTAAAAAAAAATTATAAAAATTTGATTGTCAATATAAACATTTGTACATGTATATTCAATTAATGCAATTCAAATACAGAAAGTTCTAAATAAAAGGTTTTGGAATCATTTAGGTTTCTTCTTCCTAAGGAGATCACCAAGACAGTTACCGGTAGGTCAAAGGCAGGAAACAGAGAGGAAAAAAAGTCAAATGGTTAGTAAATGTATCAATGAATATTCTTTAATGTATGTGCACCACACAGGATCAGGATCAAATGTCCTGAATTGTGTTACGTTTATATAACTTTTTTTTCAAATCTGATATTGAATACCATTAAAACAAAACCCATTGCATAGTTTGTACAAAAATACAATTTTCACATGTATAGGATAATTTAGAATATCATATTCTAGAGACTTAAAATCTATTTAAATTAAAGAACTTACATTTTAACTTACAGGGCCCTATTAATTGTTAACTATTGACTTAATTATCAAGCTTTATTACTGTTAAATGTTCTTAAAGTTATTTAGTTTTTAAAACATTTAATGATGCTTGGTGTCTGAGCATTCCATATCATGTGACCCTGACCTTTGACCTAAGGTGAGGAACACTCTAGTAGGAGTAAATGGGTATCAGTTGATAAGAGGGATCACAATAATCATTATCTAAATTTGCATATACATCTTTGAAAATTTTGCTAATATTTTACTGGTACTTTCAAACTGATCTTTTAAATTTATATTGTAACCATTACAGTTTGGTGAATCAAATGCTGAGAAACAAGGAAAACAGCATCAAAATGTAAATGATGTAAGTGTAAATGAAGATAATATGACATTTTTTAAGTCACCAATTTGCATAAAGTTTTTAAGTATGTTAAGATTTATATGGAGTTCTGTTAGCTCAGAAGGTCAGATGCATGGCTGCTGGGTGATTTGGTAACATAGGTCATGGGTTCAAACCTCATATGGGAAACCAATATATGTGAAAGGGTACCTAATAATGGTTAGCTCTTTATGCTTGATATATATAAATGTACAGAATTGAAATTTTGGAAATATAAATTGTACAATCAATATGCTTAACATTAATATAGTTCTAACGTCTTCCTTCTCCAAACTCTTGACTATTCAGGGAGTATAACGATAACTAGACACTATTCAATAATGACATCATCAAATTCAACCCTATATGCTTAACACTGGGGACACAAAAACACAACCCATAAGTAATAATAATTCTATTTAAAATATTAAACAATAAAAGAAGATAACTTTTAATTTCCATCCAATAAAAAAGCTGGTAATTGCCTTGCTGATTATATTTAACATGTTATTATTTCAATTTTTATAATAACATTTCAGATGGCTCCTCTTCTAGAGGGACGAGATGTTCTTCTGAAGAAAATAAGCTTAAACAAAGCAACAGAAATATCACTGTCCACAAAAACCCAGGGTATAGTCTATTACTGTAGCTTATGCCACTTGTATTCACAAATGAAGAAATGGCGCTTTCACGAGGCCAAGGACTTACTCTTCCTGTTAAAGGAGATATGAGGCCAAAATTGAAGGAAATGAAAATATCTGCATTAAGAGGTATGAATTTTATTGATATGTTTCAGACAGCATGTATTATACATCAATATGCTTTTGAGATTTTTCTCAATTTCAAGATATTCCTTATGTTTATATGGATATGGAGAGCAATATTCTACTTGATACTGTAATTTAGATACTGGTAAATGAGAATGTTGTTTCAATATTTTGTAAAGATGCACACATCAGTATTATGCAGTAGAAAATTATTCAATTTATTGACTGATGAATTTTATCAATTAATATTCTTATCTTGAAAATGATAAATTCTACTTATCTTTATTATATTTTCTTATTTCTTTTAAGATTGTACAAAATACCAACTACAGCCAAGAACAGAAAAGGAAATTAACAAAGGAATAACTGAGGCAGTTGCCTTTAACAGAGAGAAATTAAGAGGAAAATTACTTTTAAAATGAACTTGAACAATACTTTGCATACAAATTTAACAAATTTAATTAATATTAAATTTGGAAATTTCAAGTGGTTTTTAAATTTTCTATTTTTGCTCTTGAGAAGGAAAACTTTTAAAGGAAATACGTACGGAATTTATTGAGAAATTCCATACGTACAGAATTTGAAGGAGAATTCATTGAGGAATTCCATACGTAATGTGGATTATTTTCCATACGTATAGAACTATTCCGTATGGATTTTGTGGCAATTTCATACGTACTAATTTGCATAATGTAGGGGCTTTTTCCGTACGGATTCCTGTTCAGTTCCATGTGGAATTTTAAGATTTACGCATGGAATTTTCTTGCATTAGAACATTATTACATACGGAAAAGTATCAGAATGACGTATGTATTCCGTTTACTTTACGCATGGAAGATTTCATAAGGGTTATCCCATTCAGTTTATCCCAATGAGTTTTTATCATTTTGATTACATAACATGTGTCTAACCAACCTCTTTGTTCATTTATATCCTCCCTGCCAGCTAGTTTCACTAAAAGGGGTAAACAACCATGTTTTACAAGTGACTTTTTATTACTGTCATTCCTTGCTAAACGTCGAATAGCTGCAATGAAGCATGTAATAATATGCAGTTAAACTGAATATTTATATAGCTTAATTCATGTGCAATCAAGAACTGTTAAACTAAACTTTAATTAGAATTAAGTCTATAAAAATAGTAATAATTCAAAGATTGTATCAAAATTAAAACTGAATTGAATTATGTTAATTTACTACAAGTGTACCGGTATAATGGCTGAATGAAATTATTATTCAGAGGTAAAAATTTTCTCGGCTGTTGTCAAAATTTGAATAAATGAGAAAAATGCTATAAAATAATTATTTTTCATTTTGTTTTCATTTAACCTTATTTGGCAGTGGAGACAGTGACTTTTACCATTGACTTTTACCACAGTCTCACTACATATATGTATAGGAGCTTCTCAGTATGAACCTTACTGCGAGCTAGTTCCCTTGTGGACCATCCTATATGTCGACAGTCTGTTGTTTCCATGGCTTTAGATAAACACACCAGTAGAAATTTGAATATTTCAGGATTGCCCTCAATCTTCTGCGCCTCACTTTCATCCACAATATCTGCAAGTGTTGCTAATGCTGTTAGACACATCTTCTCATTTTTTGCATTCAGTAACGGGAGGCAAAGGTCAACCATCCCCTTACTACGCAGCACGTCTGTGTGTCTCTCTGATTGTGCAATGTTATGTACTATGGACATGAAGGAAGACATAATTTTCATGTCTTGCTCCTAAGATATAAAAACATCATATTGATACATGGGCTACTATATGGTAAACATTATAATCCACAAAGAGGTGTCTTAAATATTTTCTCATCTCTCATCCAAAAGGCAAGCATATGCTGTTTTGCCACTTTAACTTTCATTCTAATGTGACTCAATAATGTAAGCCTAAATGTCATAATCACTTGGTAAGGAGGAGCTTGTCCAGCAGACGTCCCTTATATAATGTGTGCTATAGTTATAATGTACTATTATCAGCCAACTATAGCTACAGTGTACAATTATCAGCTAACTAGCTACAATGTACTATTATCAGCTAACTAGCTACAATGTACTATTATTAGCTAAATAGCTACAATGTACTATTATCAGCTAACTAGCTACAATGTACTATTATCAGCTAACTAGCTACAATGTACTATTATCAGCTAACTAGCTACAATGTACTATAATCAGCTAACTAGCTACAATGTACTATTATCAGCTAACTAGCTACAATGTACTATAATCAGCTAACTAGCTACAGTGTACTATTATCAGCTAACTATAGCTACAGTGTACTGTTATCAGCTAACTAGCTATAATATACTATTATCACCTGACTATATATAGCTATAAAAGTTCTATTATCAGCTAAATATAGCTATAATGTACTATTATCAGCTAACTAGCTACAATGAACTATTATCAGCTAACTAGCTACAATGTACTATTATCAGCTAACTAGCTACAATGTACTATAATCAGCTAACTAGCTACAATGTACTATTATCAGCTAACTATAGCTACGATGTACTATTATCAGCTAACTAGCTACAATGTACTATTATTAGCTAACTAGCTACAATGTACTATTATCAGCTAACTAGCTACAATGTACAATTATCAATTAACTATAGCTACAGTGTACTATTATCAGCTAACTAGCTGCAATGTACTATTATCAGCTAACTAGCTATAATGTACTATTATCAGCTAACTAGCTGTAATGTACTATTATCATCTGACTATACATAGCTAGAAAAGTTCTATTTTCAGCTAAGTATAGTTATAATGTACTATAATCAGTAACTAACTATAATGTACTGTTTTCAGCTAACTAGCTATAATACATGTATTCTATTTAATGCTTTGTTACTTCAGGAATATGAACTGGTGAAATAGGGCTATATTTGCACTCTAAAATCTCATAAAAGTATTTCAACACTTTTATATTATACAATATGTAATTTAAGAACATTACATAAATTGATAGAGAGATGACTATATCTTGTTAAAATTTTGCCTACAGCATCATCATTTGTGTCAAGATATGTCCAGCAAGTCAGTGTTATGTATGATTAAACATGCACTTTTTCTCTTTTGTGTATGTGGGGTGGGGGAGGGTTTCATGCGTGGAAAGTGCTCATCTTTCGTAAGTTTAATTATTTTATATGATTGTGTCAAACTCTGACGACCTCTTTAAATAAAAGATACATCTTGATAACCATACATATCATAAACATGTACTTTATATACTTTACCATCAATTGTTCATCCAAATAAGGCTGTCGCTTTTCAAGTATAAACTGTGACAAAACATCCAGAAAACTGGCATGATCAACAAGAAGGTAGGTAAGTTCTGGATTGCCATCTGAGAAATTGACCATCACCATTGTTAAAAAATACATTGGGACCCAATTTTCCTGAAGGACATTTGATTCCTCCTTAAATATTCCAAAACCCAAACAATAAATGATTATATCTAACATATTTTTCACTCCATCATCAGCCGTAATAAGAAGTGCATGTTCCTTTTTATACTGTTCCTGTTCACCTTTTGAGGCCTTTTTCATTGCAAAATGTAATTTAAATATTTGAAGACAGGCCCTTGAAAAAGATTTGTTGAATGAGCCATCATCATCTTTATATTCTTCCATTGCACGTAAAGTCCTCATATGGTTCCTCAGGGATTCCAGAGATTCTTTTTTCAGTTGCTCTTTCTCTTCTGTCGTTAATTCTCTCTCCTCTTCTTTGTTTTCTTTAATTTTGGTACCTTTATCGACATTTTCCTTAGTTGCTATCTTTTCGGACTCTTTAGAAACATTTTGTGTTATTACTTGATCTTGTTTTCTGGCACCTACATTTTTGTTCTGAGTTCCAGAGTATGTGTTCTCTTTTTCCATACTTGTATCCTCCATTTTATCTCTTTGTTCACTGTTATACTTCACAGTGGCATAGCTTTTATTGTCTGACTCTCTAACAGCATTATGTTCTCCTGTCTTTTCTTCAAATTTTTTGTCATTTAATTTCTCATTCTGAGAATCAGAATTATGAGTTTCTCTTGATGTCTGGAGAGTAGTCTCTAGATTGTCTGATTTCACATCTCTGCTGGTTGATACCGTCTCACCAGTACTTGTTGATGATATAATGATATCAGCTTTTGATGGATTACAACCCATTCATGAATTCTCTTCTTAAAAGTGTATACACATTAATCTGAAAAAGGGGATAGAGGATTATATCAGTGTTAAAGGGAAGACAACTCTAAAAAACAAGCTTTAAAGAAGAATACAGATAAACATGTAAGAAAGAACAAAGGCAGGTCATGAAACTCAATAGGACCCGCGTAACTTCCATAAAGAATCCCACCATTGGTGCTTAATTTAGTCAGCAAACTAGAATTTTAATTTGTCTGTGCAACACAAATGCTTCCGCTGGCAGCTAAGTTAGTGAAATATAATTTCCAGAGAACTAATATTTCAAAATTCAAAGAATTTCTGATGTTCTAGGGCAATTACTCTGTCAAAAATTACCAGAACAAACCCATATTTGAACTTCACCAGTATTTTCTCTTGACACATCTACATGTATATATCCAATATCAATTTAATCTATCAATCCTTAAAATCAAAGAGAAAATGAGAGGAAACTCAATTTTAAGAAATATTCTATGTTCCAGGGCAATAACTTTGTCAGAAATTTCCGGACTACACCCATATTTGAACTTGACCTGCATTTTCCCTTGATACATCTATATCCCCAATTTAATCCATCAAACCTTCAAAGAGAAAATGAGTGGAAACTCATTCTTAGGAAATTTTCTATGTTCAAGGGCAATAACTCTGTCAGAAGTTACTGGACCACACCCATATTAGACCGTGATCTGCATTTTCCCTTGATACAACTGTAAACCCAATATCAATTTAATCCATCAAATCTTCAGAGAGGAAATGAGTGGAAACTGTCATTTTAAAGAAATTTTTTATGTTTAAGGGCAATAACTCTGTCAAAAATAGCAAGACCACACCCATAATTGAATCTGAACTGCATCTTCCCTTGATACATCTGCATATCCAATATCAATTTAATCCATCAAACCTTCAATGAGAAAATGAGCAGAAACTGAATTATGACAGAATGACATAATGACGGAACAGGGTAACACATACTATATGCCCCCAGCCATTTCATGGCAGAGGCATAAAAACTAACAATTTTTGGGCAAAATAAAATTGCTTACTTAACTGTACTGTAAACTGCATATGCAGGGATGAGTTTAATTATAACTTCTTAATGCATTAAATAATATTTATTTGTTTTGTATTATTCAACCCTGAAACACATTAATACTTCTTAAGTTATCAAAATAAGAGGTCACTGTTACCTGGACTCTTTTTTATGACAGTCAATAGAGTCTGAGATATAAACAAACATTCAGTTCTGAGCAGAGTAAGTAAAGTCTCAGTATACACAAACTCAGTTCTGCTTGTCATTAATATTCAGTCTTAAGAGCCCACTATAAAGTCTGCATGTATATACTAACTCAGTTTTGCTTGTCGTTATCATTCAGTAATGAAAGCCCAGTGTGTATGGTAATTAAAGTCTGTATATAAATAAAAACTTAGATTAATTCTACTAATTGCTGTTATTCAGTCATGAAAGCACAGTGAGTGTGACGTCTAGAGGTGAGACTTTATAAAGGCCATTGACAGGTCATCCTATATGGACATTTATATCCTCTGAGGTATTGGCATCAGTGCATACTAGGAATTCTGGGAGGAGCAAATTCCATCTATAGTGCTCGCCATTGTCTATCTCCATGACAAATGTATCTCTGAATCTCTTTGACAAATGATCTAATATTAATTTAATGAAAAATTTGAGCTAGAGAGGCATATGAGTAAAAGTATTTTAGTGCAAAGGTCAAACTAAATTTGTGGTAATATTTTATTGTTTGACTACATGTAAATTTTGAACATGATGCAACTTATATTTTCTCCACAACCGATCTAAGGACAATAGCTAAACAAAGTTGTTAATAAGACAGACGCAATGGGGATTTGATACATGTATTGAAACGTAAAGTACAAAGATCAAAGTCAATATAACTTTTTATCATATTCAATGTGTCTACATGTGAAGTTTGAACGAGATACCTCCTCTAATTTTTCATGAACTGATTTCAACACAATTAACATTAAAACAAATAACTGAATAGAGCAACTCAGATAACAACACTCGATTAATTGTCTTTTTGAAAATAAACAAAAACCAGTAAATGCATGGCTATATTTTAAAAGTCAATTTATGGGTTTCCTTTTTCTTGAAATTTATCTTTGTTTTAGAGTCATGTGCTTGGTCATTGTATTATGTGGGACAGATGTCGGTATCAGCCCAAATAGCTCGATGATGAAAGCGTTGGCTCTAAATTAAGCGGAAGGTTCCAGGTTCTATTCCCACATCCAGCCACAATTTTTTAACCCTGTCTGTTACAGATATGGTGTCATGAGAGTGACCTTCATGTGAAGGAGAACAAAGGTAATTTCTCTCCTAGGATTCCAAGTTTGCTCGATAGCCCCCGCGGCCTACCCCCCTCAGTCTTAATGGGCCTTTCCTCCTCTGTCCATCTTTAAAAAACAAAGCATTTGATGGAGGAGGGAATTAAAGGGCTGGGACTGTAGGGTTGGGCTAAGCAGCACTATTTATAAACTGTGGGTTTGCATGCCAGGAAACCTGAGAGTAGCAGGGGTGGAGTGTGATGGCAAATCAGGTAAAATCTATTGTAGTCAGCTTTACCTGTTGACGACAGAAATCCAGTAGCTTCAATAGATTGCCCTAACACACTTGTTATTATTTGGTCATTTAATGTATACAATTACCCAGTAATAACAAGTGTGTTAGGGTGATATATTGCAGATAGGGAAATCCTAAAGCGAGCCTGGCAACGTGACGCACCTGTCTGAAAGCCTACTACCAGCTGACCAGATTGTGTCCAGAGTCAGGCCGGTAGGTACTGCAATACAAGACACTTTATTGCCAAAGTATTTTGGCCCGAAGGGCATGCATATTGAGAGATGCAGACATGAAAACATGTTGATAATAAAAAATAGCAATGTAGCATCACTACATGATCGTTTGCAGCTTGTACTGACTACTGTTGGTAGAAAATCAATGGCGACCGACTTAATGTTTCACATTAAAATGAACAAGTGACATTCCTGTACCTACTGTATAGATAAGAGTTTTCCGAAAGAAAACTAGACATGTTACATCCAGTACAGGCAACATTTCATTATTTGTTTACATTATCACTACGAGCCAAGATTTTAAAAATATTGGTAACTTTGAGCCCGATTTATTTTTTAAAAATTATTCCTTGTACCGGTAGTTCATTGCGCTGCAAAAATGACTTGACCAACCTTTGCACATTTGAAACTACAGTGCCTTTTTTTTTTTATCAAAACCGTGAAAAAAAAAAACTTCTTAGGCATACATAGGTAATTATGACGTTTCTACAGTAAACGTCTATGATACTAATAATTGTAATAAAAGCAAAACAAAACTCATTAAAAAAACCCAAACCAATACAAAACAAAACAAAACAAAAACAAAAGCAAAATTCATCTTTATGTGACTTGGAGTTACAGCCCAGCTGTTCGTATAATCCTCTTGCATCACGGCGGGTGTGTCTAGTCAGCAGTGCTTGCTTACTTCCCTGTATGGTACCTATAATCCTCTTGCATCACGGCGGGTTGTCTAGTCAGCAGTGCTTGCTTACTTCCCTATATGGTACCTATTCCTAACTCCGATTCTTTCAGGGGTCCGTCATTATCCATATCTCCCATTGTAGAATTTATCCTGCATTATTTATAGATGATCTTTTTTGATTACTGCTTGGTATCTTAAAGTAGCTTTTAACTCTGTCGTAGCTTCATATATATATCGGGCAGGCATGGTGTAGTGCCGGGTTAAGCACTTGGCTTGCGGCGCCGACGATCCGGGTTCGATTCCCAGTTTGCGCCATTATGTTTAAGAGGTTGGTTACCTCCTGCTTCCATGTCGCGATATAACTGAAATATTGTAAATATTGTTGAAAGCGACGTAAACACCAATCAACCAACCAACCAACCAACATATATATATATATATATATATATATATATATATATATATATATATATATATATATATATATATATATATATATATATATATATATATATATATATATATATCAGATCCTCATTTATAGTACCTAGTGTTCTGTGGTTAATTCAGATCTGCCAGACCTCTCATAATTTATATAGTAGTGTTATTTTCGTAATTCAGATCTGTCAGATCTCTCAATTTATAGTAGTGGTATATGGTTAATTCAGATCTGTCAGAACTAACATAATTTAATGTAGTGTTATTCAGTTTCGTAATTGAGATCTGTCAGATCTCTCATAATTTATAGTAGTGTCATATGGTTAATTCAGATCTGTCAGACCTCTAATACTTTATCGTACTAAATGTTATACAGTTAATTGAAACCTGACAGATCTGTCTGACCTCTGCATGATTCTTCCCTTTTCTTTGTTTCCGATTCAGATCTGTTAGACAACTCATTTATCTTCGTACTATGTAGATGTGGTATACTGTCAGACCTTACACACCCCCTTATTGTATGTTTGATTCAGATTTGTCAGATCTTTCATTTTGTTAGACCTTTCATTCATTCTCTCACTATGTGATTCATTCAGATCTCTGTCAGACATTTTACATACCCCCTTATTGTATGTTTGATTCAGATTTGTCAGGCCTTTCATTTTGTCAGACCTTTCATTCATTCTCTCACTTTGTGATTCATTCAGATCTCTGTCAGACATTTTACATACCCCCTTATTGTATGTTTGATTCAGATTTGTCAGACCTTTCATTTTGTTAGACCTTTCATTCATTCTCTCACTATGTGATTCATTCAGATCTCTGTCAGACGTTTTACATACCCCCTTATTGTATGTTTGATTCAGATTTGTCAGACCTTTCATTTTGTCAGACTTTTCATTCGTTCTTTCACTGTGTGGTTTATTCAGATCTCTGTTAGAC
Organism: Pteria penguin; assembly: GCA_035048485.1. Lineage (NCBI taxonomy): Eukaryota > Metazoa > Mollusca > Bivalvia > Pterioida > Pteriidae > Pteria > Pteria penguin. Next base: position 42,439,419 of record CM068590.1, on the reverse strand, counting down.
GTTTCAACGCCACACCCATTATTGTGTGTTTAATTCAGATCTGTCAGACCTTTCATTCATTCTTTCACTATGTGGTTCATTCAGATCTCTGTTAGACGTTTTACATACCCCCTTATTGTACGTTTGATTCAGATTTGTCAGATCTTTCATTTTGTCAGACCTTTCATTCGTTCTTTCACTGTGTGGTTTATTCATATCTCTGTCAGACGTTTCAACGCCACACCCATTATTGTGGGTTTAATTCAGATCTGTCAGACCTTTCATTCATTCTTTCACTATACATATGTGGTTTATTCAGATCTCTGTCAGACATGTAATGCATCCCATTGCTATACGACTGAGTCGCATACTTTTTCATTTTTCCTCTGTTCTCTCCTCCGAGTTCGCAGTTGGGGATAAATGATGTACTTTAGTCGGGTGCATTTAAGACTGATTCTGTTACAAATTTATGATATGGACACAGAACAGGGCATAAAATGTCATTTGTTAAAACGATGTTTTCAGTCTTGAGTAAAAGATTTTGCACCATGAATATAGGCATGAACAGGAAAATTCCGCTACCAATGAACAAAATGTATAGATGATACAAACATTCACATGTTTATTCTAATATTTATTTGGCGCATGATATAAACGCTCGATGACAATAAAGTGTTGTCATCCGGGGTACACGTGTCTGCAGATACCTGGAAAAGATCATAGAAACACGTCATAATGATGACGTATCGTAGTGAAAACGTTAAAATCAACATCCAATAATACCAAAACTGTATCATCTGAGTTTTCTCGTGGTCAGTAAACGTTGTTTTGCACTATTTTAGGTTCTTGTCTTTTATCAGCTCTTCATAACAATTTATAACAATATACATTGGCAATTTAGTTTCCATTTACGCCAGTAAGTGCTAGTATCCAATCTGTAATCACATACACAACAAACCAAAATACTTATATTTTAGCCGACAGACGCCGACTTTGAACAACATATAATGACATGTAATTCTATAATACAGTTCTCATATATTTCGTCAATATTGTATCACAAATGTATACATATGTGGCAGAAAAATAGATCCTGCAATTTAAGCTTTGGTAAAACAAAGATCAAATCCACTGAATATTTGGGGAAAACTATGAAAACTGGGCGTAATGTATTGCTGTACATATGACATGAAAAAATAATATTATTAATACAATCGAACACTCCCACCCACAAAGCAATTTCATTGTCTGAAATTATTTGACCACGAATAACAACTTTATGTGACCCAAAACCGTAAATAGAATATTTTTCCGCTATATTTCAATCGAAACGCGGATAAAATTAATTAGTTACAGATTCTTTTTATTCAAAATAAAAGATTATTATTTAAAAATACAAATTGCCGATGTTTAACGCTGGAAGCAAACCGTAATTACTGTATCAAGTTGACCTGTGCATGAATTCATTTTATTGTTTTTATGTCCCCGCATCGATAGATCGGGGGCAGATTTTTGTGCTATTTGTCTGTCTGTTTGTTTGTCTGTCTGTTGTCAACTTTAACCTTGGCTATATAACTTTTGAACCGTAAGGGGTAGAGAATTCATATTTGGCCTGCGTACTCAGTTGATGAGGCGATGACCTTTTGACCTTGACAAAGACCTTCACGGTAAAAATAATTTTTTGGACTTTGGTGCCGCCGGGGGCATTAGTGTTTCACAAACAGAGCTTGTTTCCAAATGTAATAGTATTACATGTATAAGGAACTTCAACGCCAAGTTTACTGAGATTGTGTAATGTCCAGCATACAGTGAATCTGTCTGAATCACTAGACACATTTGCAGTGCTGAATTCTAGACTAAATCATCGAATATCAGTTAAATATCACATAACAGGTAAAGCACATGAAGTGAAAAAGTGAAAAAAAAACCCCAATTATAAGCCATAAGTATCTAGAATTATGTTTTCTAGTCTCAACTTCATTTTCGTAGTCTCTGTTAATACAAGCTTTGTATGCTATATCAGCATTAAGCGGCGTATATCAATTGGTTGGATGTAAGACTCGTGACCGAGAGGTCCCGGGTTCGGGTTCGGTGAATTGTCGGTGTCCGGACTTTTGCTTAAGGCAGGAAAAAGAGTAATCACTGTTTCAGTGGGTCACTTGCATATATGTCTAAATTTGTGTGCATTGTATCATAGGCCTACAGTTTCCACCAGCATTTAAGTGCGATATAAAATAAGTGTGCGATATAATCAGTGTGTGATAAAATCTGTGTGCGATATAATCGGTGTGCGATATAATCAGTGTGCGACGTAGGACAAGAACTAACTTTATATTGTATTATTATATTATATACATCAGAAAGTACAAATTATACACATCAGAGAGTAAAGATTATACACATCAGAGAGTACAGATTACACACATCAGAGGGTACAGATTATATACATCACAGAGTACAGATTATACACATCAGAGAATACAGATTATACACATCAGAGAGTACAGATTATATACATCAGAGAGTACAGATTATACACATCATAGAGTACAGATTATACACATCAGAGAGTACAGATTATAGATATCAGAGAGTACAGATTATACACATCAGAGAGTACAGATTATACACATCAGAGAGTACAGATTACACACATCAGAGAGTACAGATTATATACATCAGAGAGTACAGATTATACACATCAGAGAGTACAGATTATACACATCAGAGAGTACAGATTATACACATCAGAGAGTACAGATTATACACATCAGAGAGTACAGATTACACACATCAGAGAGTACAGATTATACACATCAGAGAGTACAGATTACACACATCAGAGAGTACAGATTATACACATCAGAGAGTACAGATTATACACATCAGAGAGTACAGATTATACACATCAGAGAGTACAGATTATACACATCAGAGAGTACAGATTATACATATCAGAGAGTACAGATTATACACATCAGAGAGAACAGATTATACACATCAGAGACTATAGATAATACACATCAGAGAGCACAGATTATACACAGCAGAGAGTACAGATTATACGCAGCAGAGAATACAGATTATACAAGTCAGAGAGTATAGATTATATACATCAGAGAGTACAGATTATTCACATCAGAGAGTACAGATTATTCACATCAGAGAATTCGGATTACATACATCAAAGAGTACAGATTATACAAATCAGAGAGTACTGATTATACACATCAGAGAGTACAGATTATACACAGTAGAGAGTACAGATTATACACATCAGAGGGTATAGATTATATACATCAGATAGTATAGATTATACACATCAGAGAGTACAGATTATACACGTCAGAGAGTACAGATTATCCATATCAGAGAGAACAGATTATATGCATCAGAGAGTATAGATTATACACATCACAGATTACAGATTATACACATCAGAGAGTACAGATTATACACATCAAAGAGTACAGATTATATACATCACAGAGTACAGATTATACACATCACAGATTACAGATTATACACATCAGAGAGTACAGATTATACACATCAGAGAGTACAGATTATACACATCAGAGAGTACAGATTATACACATCAGAGAGTAGAGATTATACACATCAGAGAGTACAGATTACACACATCAGAGAGTACAGATTATACACATCAGAGAGTACAGATTATACACATCAGAGAGTATAGATAATACACATCAGAGAGTACAGATTATCAGAGAGTTCAGATTATATACATCAGAGAGTACAGATTATACACATCAGAGAGTATAGATTATACACATCGGAGAGTACAGATTATTCACATCAGAGAGTACAGATTATACACTTCAGAGAGTACAGATTATACACATCAGAGGGTATAGATTATACACATCAGATAGTATAGATTATACACATCAGAGAGTCCAGATTATACACATCAGAGAGTACAGATTATCCATATCAGAGAGTACAGATTATATGCATCGGAGAGTACATATTATACACATCAGAGAGTACAGATTATACACATAAGAGAGTATAGATTATATACATCAGAGAGTACAGATTATACACATCAGAGAGTACAGATGATACACATCAGAGAGTACAGATTATAAACATCAGAGAGTACAGATTACACACATCAGAGAGTACAGGTTATATACATCAGAGAGTACAGACTATACGTTTCAGAGAGTATAGACTATACACATCAGAGAGAACAGATTATACATATCAGAGAGTACAGACTATACACATCAGAGAGTACAGATTATACATATCAGAGAGTACAGATTACACACATCAGAGAGTACAGATTATACACATCAGAGAGTACAGATTATACATATCAGAGAGTACAGACTATACGTATCAGAGAGTATAGACTACACACATCAGAGATTATAGATTATACACATCAGAAAGTACAGAATATACATATCAGAGAGTACAGATTATACACATCAGAGAGTACAGATTATATATATCAGAGAGTACAGATTACACTCATCAGAGAGTACAGATTATACACATCAGAGAATCCAGATTATACACATCAGAGAGTACAGATTATACACATCACAGAATACAGATTATACTCATCAGAGAGTACAGATTATACACATCAAAGAGTACAGATTATACATATCAGAGAGTACAGATGATACATATCAGAGAGTACAGATTATACACATCAGAGAGTACAGATTAAACACATCAGAGAGTTTAGATTATACACATCAGAGAGTACAGATTATCAGAGAGTACAGATTATATACATCAGAGAGTACAGATTATACAAATCAGAGAGTATAGATTATACAAATCGGAGAGTACATATTATTCACATCAGAGAGTACAGATTATACACATCAGAGAGTACAGATTATACACATCAGAGAGTATAGATTATACACATCAGAGAGTACAGATTATACACATCAGAGAGTACAGATTATACACATCAGAGAGTACAGATTATACACATCAGAGAGTACAGATTATACACATCAGAGAGTACAGATTATAGATATCAGAGAGTACAGATTATACACATCAGAGAGTACAGATTATAAACATCAGAGAGTACAGATTACACACATCAGAGAGTACAGATTATATACATCAGAGAGTACAGATTATACACATCAGAGAGTACAGATTATACACATCAGAGAGTACAGATTATAGATATCAGAGAGTATAGATTATACACATCAGAGAGTACAGATTATACACATCAGAGGGTACAAATTATACACTTCAGGGAGTACAGATTATACACATCAGAGGGTATAGATTATATACATCAGATAGTATAGATTATACACATCAGAGAGTACAGATTATACACGTCAGAGAGTACAGATTATCCATATCAGAGAGAACAGATTATATGCATCAGAGAGTACAGTTTATACCCATCAGACAGTACAGATTATACACATCAGAGAGTACAGATTATACACATCAGAGAGTACAGATTCTATACACCACAGAGTACAGATTATACACATCACAGATTACAGATTATACACATCAGAGAGTACAGATTATACACATCAGAGTGTACAGATTATACATATCAGAGAGTACAGATTATACACATCAGAGAGTACAGATTATACACATCAGAAAGTACAGATTATAAACATCAGAGTGTACAGATTATACACATCATAGAGTACAGATTATACACATCAGAGAATACAGATTATACACATCAGCGAATACCGATTATACACATCAGAGAGTACAGATTATAAACATCAGAGTGTACAGATTATACACATCATAGAGTACAGATTATACACATCAGAGAATACAGATTATACACATCAGAGAGTACAGATTATACACATCAGAGAGTACAGATTATACACATCAGAGAGTACAGATTATATACATCAGAGAGTACAGATTATACACATCAGAGAGTACAGATTATACACATCAGAGAGTACAGATTATACACATCAGAGAGTACAGATTATACACATCAGAGAGTACAGATTATACACATCAGAGAGTACAGATTATACACATCAGAGAGTACAGATTATACACATCAGAGAGTACAGATTATACACATCAGAGAGTACAGATTATACACATCAGAGAGTACAGATGATACATATCAGAGAGTACAGATTATACACATCAGAGAGTACAGAATATACACATCAGACAGTATAGATTATACACATCAGAGAGTACAGATTATCAGAGAGTACAGATTAAATACATCAGAGAGTACAGATTATACAAATCAGAGAGTATAGATTATACACATCGGGGAGTACAGATTATTCACATCAGAGAGTACAGATTATACACATCAGAGAGTACAGATTATACACATCAAAGAGTACAGATTATACACATCAGAGAGTACAGATTATACACATCAGAGGGTACAAATTATACACTTCAGGGAGTACAGATTATACACATCAGAGGGTATAGATTATATACATCAGATAGTATAGATTATACACATTAGAGAGTACAGATTATACACGTCAGAGAGTACAGATTATCCATATCAGAGAGAACAGATTATATGCATCAGAGAGTATAGATTTTACACATCACAGATTTCAGATTATACACATCAGAGAGTACAGATTATACACATCAGAGAGTACAGATTATATACATCACAGAGTACAGATTATACACATCACATATTACAGATTATACACATCAGGGAGTACAGATTATACACATCAGAGAGTACAGATTATATACATCACAGAGTACAGATTATACACATCACATATTACAGATTATATACATCAGAGAGTACAGATTAAACACATCAGAGAGTACAGATTATACAAATCAGAGAGTACAGATTATACACATCAGAGAGCACAGATTATACACATCATAGAGTAGAGATTATACACATCAGAGAGTACAGATTATACATATCAGAGAGTACAGATTATACACATCAGAGAGTACAGATTATACACATCAGAGAGTACAGATTATACACATCAGAAAGTACAGATTATAAACATCAGAGTGTACAGATTATACACATCATAGAGTACAGATTATACACATCAGAGAATACAGATTATACACATCAGAGAATACCGATTATACACATCAGAGAGTACAGATTATAAACATCAGAGTGTACAGATTATACACATCATAGAGTACAGATTATACACATCAGAGAATACAGATTATACACATCAGAGAGTACAGATTATACACATCACAGATTACAGATTATACACATCAGAGAGTACAGATTATACACATCAGAGAGTACAGATTATATACATCACAGAGTACAGATTATACACATCACAGATTACAGATTATACACATCAGGGAGTACAGATTATACACATCAGAGAGTACAGATTATATACATCACAGAGTACAGATTATACACATCACAGATTACAGATTATATACATCAGAGAGTACAGATTAAACACATCAGAAAGTACAGATTATACACATCAGAGAGTACAGATTATACACATCAGAGAGCACAGATTATACACATCATAGAGTAGAGATTATACACATCAGAGAGTACAGATTATACACATCAGAGAGTACAGATTATACACATCAGAGAGTACAGATTATACACATCAGAGAGTACAGATTATACACATCAGAGAGTATAGATTATACACATCAGAGAGTACAGATTATTCACATCAGAGAGTATAGATTATACACATCAGAGAGTACAGATTATACACATCAGAGAGTACAGATTATCCATATCAGAGAGTGCACATTATATGCATCGGAGAGTACAGATTATACACATCAGAGAGTACAGATTATACACATAAGAGAGTATAGATTATATACATCAGAGAGTACAGATTATACACATCAGAGAGTACAGATTACACACATCAGAGAGTACAGATTATAAACATCAGAGATTATAGATTATACACATCAGAGAGTAAAGATTATATACATCAGAGAGTACAGACTATACGTATCAGAGAGTATACACTATACACATCAGAGAGTGCAGATTATACATATCAGAGAGTACAGGTTATACACATCAGAGAGTACAGATTATACATATTAGAGAGTACAGATTACACACATCAGAGAGTACAGATTATACACATCGGAGAGTACAGATTATACACATCAGAGAGTACAGACTATACGTATCAGAGAGTATAGACTATACACATCAGAGAGTATAGATTATACACATCAGAAAGTACAGATTATACATATCAGAGAGTACAGATTATACACATCAGAGAGTACAGATTATATATATTTAAGAGTGCAGATTACACACATCAGAGAGTACAGATGATACACATCAGAGAATATAGATTATACACATCAGAGAGTACAGATTAAACACATCACAGAGTACAGATTATACACATCAGAGAGTACAGATTATACACATCAAAGAGTACAGATTATACATATCAGAGAGTTTAGATTATACACATCAGAGAGTACAGATTATACAAATCAGAGAGTATAGATTATACATATCAGAGAGTACAGATTATATACATCAGAGAATAGAGATTATACACATCAGAGAGTACAGATTATACACATCAGATAATACAGATTATATACATCAGAGAATAGAGATTATACACATCAGAGAGTCCAGATTATACACATCAGAGAGCACAGATTATACACATCAGAAAGTACAGATTATACACATCAGAGAGTACAGATTACAAACATCCGAGAGTACAGATTACACACATCCGAGAGTACAGATTATATACATCAGAGAGTACAGATTACACATATCAGAGAGTACAGATTATACACATCAGAGAGTATAGATTACACACATCAGAGAGTACAGATTATACACATCATAGAGTACACATTATTCACATCAGAGAGGACAGATTATACACATAAGAGAGTACAGATTATAGCCATCAGAGAGTACAGATTATACACATCAGAGAGTACAGATTATACACATCAGAGAGTACAGATTATACACATCAGAGAGTATAGATTATATACATCAGAGAGTACAGATTATACACATCAGAGAGTACAGATTATACACATCAGAGAGTACAGATTATACACATCAGAGAGTACAGATTATACACATCAGAGAGTACAGGTTATCTACATGAGAGAGTACAGACTATACGTATCAGAGAGTATAGACTATACACATCAGAGAGTACAGATTATACATATCAGAGAGTACAGATTATACAGATTATACACATCAGAGAGTACAGATTATACACATCAGAGAGTACAGATTATACACATCAGAGAGTACAGACTATACGTATCAGAGAGTATAGACTACACACATCAGAGAGTATAGATTATACACATCAGAAAGTACAGAATATACATATCAGAGAGTACAGATTATACACATCAGAGATTACAGATTATATATATCAGAGAGTACAGATTACACTCATCAGAGAGTACAGATTATACACATCAGAGTATCCAGATTATACACATCAGAGAGTACAGATTATACACATCACAGAGTACAGATTATACACATCAGAGAGTACAGATTATACACATCAAAGAGTACAGATTATACATATCGGAGAGTACAGATGATACATATCAGAGAGTACAGATTATACACATCAGAGAGTACAGATTAAACACATCAGAGACTTTAGATTATACACATCAGAGAGTACAGATTATCAGAGAGTACAGATTATATACATCAGAGAGTACAGATTATACACATCAGAGAGTACAGACTATACGTATCAGAGAGTATAGACTACACACATCAGAGAGTATAGATTATACACATCAGAAAGTACAGAATATACATATCAGAGAGTACAGATTATACACATCAGAGATTACAGATTATATATATCAGAGAGTACAGATTACACTCATCAGAGAGTACAGATTATACACATCAGAGAATCCAGATTATACACATCAGAGAGTAAAGATTATACACATCACAGAGTACAGATTATACACATCAGAGAGTACAGATTATACACATCAAAGAGTACAGATTATACATATGAGAGAGTACAGATGATACATATCAGAGAGTACAGATTATACACATCAGAGAGTACAGATTAAACACATCAGAGACTTTAGATTATACACATCAGAGAGTACAGATTATCAGAATGTACAGATTATATACATCAGAGAGTACAGATTAAACGAATCAGAGAGTATAGATTATACAAATCGGAGAGTATATATTATTCACATCAGAGGGTACAGATTATACACATCAGAGAGTATAGATTATACACATCAGAGAGTACAGATTATACACATCAGAGGGTACAAATTATACACTTCAGGGAGTACAGATTATACACATCAGAGGGTATAGATTATATACATCAGATAGTATAGATTATACACATCAGAGAGTACAGATTATACACGTCAGAGAGTACAGATTATCCATATCAGAGAGAACAGATTATATGCATCAGAGAGTACAGTTTATACCCATCAGACAGTACAGATTATACACATCAGAGAGTACAGATTATACACATCAGAGAGTACAGATTATATACATCACAGAGTACAGATTATACACATCACAGATTACAGATTATACACATCAGAGAGTACAGATTATACACATCAGAGAGTACAGATTACACATATCAGAGAGTACAGATTATACACATCAGAGAGTACAAATTATACACATCAGAGTGTACAGATTATACACATCAGAGAGTATAGATAATACACATCAGAGAGTACAGATTATACACATCAGAGAATACAGATTATACACATCAGAGAGTACAGATTATAAACATCAGAGTGTACAGATTATACACATCATAGAGTACAGATTATACACATCAGAGTGTACAGATTATACACATCATAGAGTACAGATTATACACATCAGAGAATACAGATTATACACATCAGAGTGTACAGATTATACACATCATAGAGTACAGATTATACACATCAGAGAATACAGATTATACACATCAGAGAGTACAGATTATACACATCAGATAGTACAGATTATATACATCAGAGAATACAGATTATACATTTCAGAGAGTACAGATTATCCATATCAGAGAGTACAGATTATATGCATCGGAGAGTACATATTATACACATCAGAGAGTACAGATTATACACATAAGAGAGTATGGATTATATACATCAGAGAGTACAGATTATACACATCAGAGAGTACAGATTATACACATCAGAGAGTACAGATTATACACATCAGAGAGTACAGATTATATACATCAGAGAGTACAGATTATATACATCAGAGAGTACAGATTATACACATCAGAGAGTACAGATTATGCACATCAGAGAGTGCAGATTATACACGTCAGAGAACACAGATTATATTCATTAGAGAGTACAGATTATACACGTCAGAGAGTACAGATTATACACATCAGAGAGTACAGATTATACACATCAGAGAGTACAGATTATACATATCAGAGAGTATAGATTATAGACATCAGAGAGTATAGATTATGCACATGAAAGAGTACAGATTATACACATCAGAGAGTACAGATTATGCACATCAGAGAGTACAGATTATACACATCAGAGAGTACAGACTATACGTATCAGAGAGTATAGACTACACACATCAGAGAGTATAGATTATACACATCAGAAAGTACAGAATATACATATCAGAGAGTACAGATTATACACATCAGAGATTACGGATTATATATATCAGAGAGTACAGATTACACTCATCAGAGAGTACAGATTATACACATCAGAGAATCCAGATTATACACATCAGAGAGTACAGATTATATGCTTCACAGAGTACAGATTATACACATCAGAGAGTACAGATTATACACATCAAAGAGTACAGATTATACATATCAGAGAGTACAGATGATACATATCAGAGAGTACAGATTATACACATCAGAGAGTACAGATTAAACACATCAGAGACTTTAGATTATACACATCAGAGAGTACAGATTATCAGAGAGTACAGATTATATACATCAGAGAGTACAGATTATAAACATCAGAGAGTACAGACTATACGTATCAGAGAGTATAGACTACACACATCAGAGAGTATAGATTATACACATGAGAAAGTACAGAATATACATATCAGAGAGTACAGAGTATACACATCAGAGATTACAGATTATATATATCAGAGAGTACAGATTACACTCATTAGAGAGTACAGATTATACACATCAGAGAATCCAGATTATACACATCAGAGAGTACAGATTATACACATCACAGAGTACAGATTATACACATCAGAGAGTACAGATTATACACATCAAAGAGTACAGATTATACATATCAGAGAGTACAGATGATACATATCAGAGAGTACAGATTATACACATCAGAGAGTACAGATTAAACACATCAGAGACTTTAGATTATACACATCAGAGAGTACAGATTATCAGAGAGTACAGATTATATACATCAGAGGGTACAGATTATACAAATCAGAGAGTATAGATTATACAAATCGGAGAGTATATATTATTCACATCAGAGAGTACAGATTATACACATCAGAGAGTACAGATTATACACATCAGAGAGTATAGATTATACACATCAGAGAGTACAGATTATACACATCAGAGGGTACAAATTATACACTTCAGGGAGTACAGATTATACACATCAGAGGGTATAGATTATATACATCAGATAGTATAGATTATACACATCAGAGAGTACAGATTATACACGTCAGAGAGTACAGATTATCCATATCAGAGAGAACAGATTATATGCATCAGAGAGTACAGTTTATACCCATCAGACAGGACAGATTATACACATCAGAGAGTACAGATTATACACATCAGAGAGTACAGATTATATACATCACAGAGTACAGATTATACACATCACAGATTACAGATTATACACATTAGAGAGTACAGATTATACACATCAGAGAGCACAGATTATACATATCAGAGAGTACAGATTATACACATCATAGAGTACAGATTATACACATCAGAGAGTACAGATTATACACATCAGAAAGTACAGATTATAAATATCAGAGTGTACAGATTATACACATCATAGAGTACAGATTATACACATCAGAGAATACAGATAATACACATCAGAGAATACAGATTATACACATCAGAGAGTACAGATTATAAACATCAGAGTGTACAGATTATACATATCATCGAGTACAGATTATACACATTAGAGTGTACAGATTATACACATCATAGATTACAGATTATACACATCAGAGAATACAGATTATACACATCAGAGTGTACAGATTATACACATCATAGAGTACAGATTATACACATCAGAGAATACAGATTATACACATCAGAGAGTACAGATTATACACATCAGATAGTACAGATTATATACATCAGAGAATACAGATTATACATTTCAGAGAGTACAGATTATCCATATCAGAGAGTCCAGATTATATGCATCGGAGAGTACATATTATACACATCAGAGAGTACAGATTATACACATAAGAGAGTATAGATTATACACATCAGAGAGTACAGATTATACACATCAGAGAGTACAGATTATACACATCAGAGAGTACAGATTATACACATCAGAGAGTACAGATTATATACATCAGAGAGTACAGATTATATACATCAGAGAGTACAGATTATACACATCAGAGTGTACAGATTATACACATCAGAGAGTGCAGATTATACACGTCAGAGAACACAGATTATATTCATTAGAGAGTACAGATTATACACGTCAGAGAGTACAGATTATACACATCGGAGAGTACAGATTATACACATCAGAGAGTACAGATTATACATATCAGAGAGTATAGATTATACACATCAGAGAGTATAGATTATGCACATGAAAGAGTACAGATTATACATATCAGAGAGTACAGATTATATATATGATAGAGTCCATATTATACATATCAGAGAGTACATATTATACATATCAGAGAGTACAGATTATACACATCAGAGAGTACAGATTATACATATCAGAGAGTACAGATTATACACATCAGAGTACAGGTTATACACATCAGAGAGTATAGACTATACACATCAGAGAGTACAGATTATACACATCAGAGAGTACAGATTATACATATCAGAGAGTACAGATTATACACATCAGAGAGTATAGATTATGCACATGAGAGAGTACAGATTATACACATCAGAGAGTACAGATTATACATATCAGAGAGTACATATTATACATATCGGAGAGTACAGATTATACATATCAGAGAGTACAGATTATACATATCAGAGAGTACAGATTATACACATCAGAGAGTACAGATTATACATATCAGAGAGTACAGATTATACATATCAGAAAGTACAGATTATACACATCAGAGAGTACAGATTATACACATCAGAGAATACAGATTATATACATCAGAGAGTAAAGATTATACACATCAGACAGTACAGATTATATACGTCAGAGAGTACAGATTATATATACATCAGAGAGTACAGATTATACACATCAGAGAGTACAGATTAAACACGTCAGAGAGTACAGATTATATACGTCAGAGAGTACATATTATATTCATCAGAGAGTACAGATTACACACGTCAGACAGTACAGATTATGCACATCAGAGAGTACAGATTATACACATCAGAGAGTACAGATTATACACATCAGCGTGTATAGATTATATACATCAGAGAGTACAGATTATACACATCAGAGAGTACAGATTATACACATCAGAGAGTACAGATTATGCACATCAGAGAGTACAGATTATACACATCAGAGAGGATAGATTATAAACATGAGAGAATACAGATTATATACATCAGAGATTATAGATTATACACATCTGAACGTACAGAATATAGACAGCAGAGAGTAAGGATTATACAAATCAGAGAGTACAGATTATATACATCAGAGAGTGTAGATTATACACATCAGAGAGTACAGATTATACATATCAGAGAATACAGATTATATGCATTAGAGAGTACAGATTATACACACCAGAGAGTACAGAATATACACATCAGAGAGTACAGGTTATACACATCATATAGTACAGATTATACACATCAGAGAGTACATATTATATACATCAGAGAGTACAGATTATACACATCAAAGAGTACAGAATATACACATCAGAGAGTACAGATAATATACATCAGAGAGTACAGATTATACATATCAGAGAATACAGATTATATACATCAGAGAATACAGATTATATACATCAGAGAGTACAGATTATACACATCAGAGAGTACAGAATATACACATCAGAGAGTACAGGTTATACACATCAGAGAGTACAGATTATACACATGAGAGAGTACAGATAATACACATCAGAGAGTATAGATTATAAACATCAGAGAGTACAGATTATACTCATCAGAGAGTACAGAGTATACATATCAGAGAGTACAGATTATACACATCATAGAGTACAGTTTATACACATCAGAGAGTACAGATTATAGACATCAGAGAGTACAGATTATAAACATCAGAGAGTACAGATTACATACAACAGAGAGTACAGATTATACACATCAGAGAGTACAGACTATACACATTAGAGTACAGATTATACACATCAGAGAGTACAGATTATACACATCAGAGAGTACAGATTGTACACATCAAAGAGTACAGATTATACACATCAGAGAGTACAGATTATACACATCAGAGAGTATAGATTATGCACATGAGAGAGTACAGATTATACATATCAGAGAGTACATATTATACATATCAGAGAGTACAGATTATACATATCAGAGAGTACATATTATACACATCAAAGAGTATAGATTATGCACATGAGAGAGTACAGATTATACACATCAGAGAGTACAGATTATACATATCAGAGAGTACATATTATACATATCAGAGAGTACAGATTATACATATCAGAGAGTACAGATTATACATATCAGAGAGTACAGATTATACACATCAGAGAGTACAGATTATACACATCAGAGAGTACAGATTATACACATCAGAGAGTACAGATTATACACATCAGAGAGTACAGATTATACACATCAGAGAGTACAGATTATACACATCAGAGAGTACAGATTATACACATCAGAGAGTACAGATTATACACATCAGAGAGTACAGATTATATACATCAGAGAGTACAGATTATATACATCAGAGAGTACAGATTATACACATTAGAGAGTACAGATTATACACATCAGAGAGTACAGATTATACACGTCAGAGAGTACAGATTATATTCATTAGAGAGTACAGATTATACACATTAGAGAGTACAGATTATACACATCAGAGAGTACAGATTATACATATCAGAGAGTACAGATTATACACATCAGAGAGTATAGATTATGCACATGATAGAGTACAGATTATACACATCAGAGAGTACAGATTATACATATGAGAGAGTACATATTATACATATCAGAGAGTACATATTATACAAATCAGAGAGTACAGATTATACATAGCAGAGAGTACAGATTATACACATCAGAGAGTACAGATTATACATATCAGAGAGTACAGATTATACACACTAGAGTACAGATTATACACATCAGAGAGTATAGATTATACACATCAGAGAGTACAGATTATACACATTAGAGTAAAGATTATACACATCAGAGAGTATAGATTGTACACATCACAGATTACAGATTATACATATCAGAGAGTACAGATTATACACATCGGAAAGTACAGATTATATATATCAGAGAGTACAGATTATACACATCAGAGTACAGATTATACACATCAGAGAGTATAGATTATACACATCAGAGAGTATAGATTATACACATCAGAGAGTACAGATTAAAAACATCATAGAGTACAGATTATACATATCAGAGAGTACAGATTATACACATCAGAGAGTACAGATTATATACATCAGGGTACAGATTATACACATCAGAGAGTACAGATTATATACATCAGAGAGTACAGATTATACACATCAGAGAGTATAGATTATACACATCAGAGAGTATAGATTATACACATCAAAGAGTACAGATTATACACATCGGAGAGTACAGATTATACATATCAGAGAGTACAGATTATACACATCAGAGAGTACAGATTATACACATCAGAGAATACAGATTATACACATCAGAGAGTACAGATTATACACATCAGAGAGTACAGATTATACACATCAGAGAGTACAGATTACACACATCAGAGAGTATAGATTATACACATCAGAGAGTGCAGATTATACACATCAGAGAGTATAGATTATACACATCAGAGAGTACAGATTATACACATTATATATATCAGAGAGTACAGATTATATACACCAGAGGGTAAAGATTATACAAATCAGAGAGTAGAGATTATACAAATGTTATTCAAAAATACATTCGGGAAAAAACATTTTCCAGATAGAATGACATGATGCCATGACCCATTCAAAGAATACATGGAATGGTTAGAAATATAGATACATTAAATGCTTACTACATACGTCACAAAGTTAGTTTTGTGAAGATATTTGAAATATCAAAATATAATAACTGCACCTACCCGTTTCTCCCAAGGGTACTTCATAATGATGTGAGCCCTTACACTGGAAACCAATCATACACGGACAAGCATACACTATATCATGGGGAGGGGTGGCTGTGGAGCCATATCTTACATAACAAGCTGAAAAGGTGAATACATCTAATTAATTAACACAGGGGAATCTCATTCATAAAAGTATTATATATTCTTATTGATAAAATGTAGAAATATACATATACGTATATAAAATTTGTAAACAGATATATAAATAAATAAATAAATAAATAAATAAATAAATAAATAAATAAATAAATAAATAAATAAATAAATGATAATAATGTGGAAAAGACAAAAGACGACTGACCAAACTCTATGACACAGTTCAATCATCAAGGACATGCACATAAGCCATGATTATAGTCAAATCAATACAGAAAACAACAATACAAACATTACCAAAATATTCAATTGTATTGCAGTTACAATTCCGACTTACTGTCCGCGACACTCACTCTGGAAACTGGAAAATCTGGATTTTCAGTTATTCATCTTCAGAATAATTTCAAAAAGGCAAAACCATTTGATAGATCTTGTTTAGTCGTAACTTTTGGTGTATGCTATATGTTTGTATGAAGAAGCGTTCATATTTTATAGAAAAAAAATCAATTTTAGATAGGGCGATTTCCATGTTAAATTTTGACGTGACGTCGCCAAGTTTCCCATAGACTCAATGTTAAACATCGGCGACGTCACGTCAAAATTATATATATATATATGGGAAGACGTTTTAAGTGGTGGACTGTGAAGCCAGTGGATGGTGTATAGTCCTGTTACCGCCGGGAGCATGAAAATCACTGTCAGAATGATGTAGTTATTATAGATTTCAGGGGGTCGGAAACGTGAAAATCACCGTCAGAATGAAGTGGTTTTTATAGATTCCAGGGGTTAGGGAGCGTGAAAATCACCGTCGGAATGAAGTGGTTATTATAAATTCCAGGGGGTAGGGAGCGAGAAAATCACCGTCAGAATGAAGTGGTTATTATAGATTTCAAGGGGGTAGGGAGGGTGAAAATCACCGTCAGAATGAATTGGTTATTATAGATTCCAGGGGGTAGGGAGCGAGAAAATCACCGTCAGAATGAAGTGGTTATTATAGATTTCAAGGGGGTAGGGAGGGTGAAAATCACCGTCGGAATGAGTGGTTATTATAGATTCCAGGGGTACGAAGCGTGAAAATCATTGTCAGAATGAAGTGGTTAGTAGATTGGAGGGGTAGGAAGCATGAAAATCACCGTCAGAATGAAGTGATTGTTAGATTCTAGGGGCGGGGAAGGGGGTGGAAGCGTGAAAATTAGCGTCATAATGAAGTGGTTAATAGAGGAAAAGGAAGCGACTCCTGGTTGGTAGCCACGCCCGACATACATTACGTCAAGAAGAGTAAACTGAAGACATCTGACAAATCTGTATGACATGCACACAAAACATGATAATAGTAGAATATACACTGAAATACGACATTGCAAAAATATTCGATTGTGCTGCGGTTACGATACCGACTTAGGACGGTCAATTGAAGTAACAAACGTCATTTAATTGGCGTGTTAACCGGTTTACGGGCCCCCATCTTCCCTCTCATCGCAAAAGCAGCACAATCAAAGGACACACATGAAAACATTTATGAATATTCCTCCATATAGAGAACAAGGATCAACAGGTTTCTCAAAAAGAGAGATCATAAAAATTTTATTACATACGAAAAGTTTATAGAATATGTTGCTATCAAAATATGTAAGGCGACATCAACATAAGTAAACCGTGCTCTGCCCGTCTGTAAGCCGAGCTCAGATCCTTGATCAATAGGAGTCCCGACTAACAGTCAGAGGGGACGAGAAAATAAAAATTAAAATGCAGTAACCTGTTCCATTTTGTCCTAGCGGTACACAGGTTCCCCCTGACAAGTACCGACGGCCTCTAGGTGGATTATTGGTGACGCAGCATTCTTGAGGATAACAGTCAGACTGAGTGAGACACTGGCGGTGTGTGGATGCCGCAATACAATATGTTAATCCCTGCCAAGAACGGTAATATGAATTTAAAACAGAAGCAAGATAAATGATATTACTGCAGATCCTCCAAATTTAAAGTACCACATATGCTGCCATCGAAATCCAAGGTTTTGATTGGACATTGTTTTATGCCATATCAATATAATCTGTCATGAAGGCATTTGCCTGACGTACTTAAAATGTCAACCAAAGCAATGGTACATCCCAAGACAAGGGGGAAGGGGGGGGGGGGGTTCGTTCGCGTGTCAGCACAAATAGTGACACTAAGCCTCGTTTTATTATAGTCTCATCCCCGAAAAAGTGACAAGGAGTCGCCGGAAGGATTCGAACCCGTGACTTCTCGACCCAAACCAAGTATGGAACTATATGACATCACATTATGGTCAAATAAACAGATGGGCACAGTGACGAAGAATGATAAGACTAGTATTTCATTATAGCTAATCTCTCTATCTATCTGTCTGTCTGTTTTATCTCTCAGTCACTGTCTTTGTATGTTTTCATCTGTCTCTCTGACACAGTCTTTGTCTGTCAGTTTATTTCTGTATGTCTCTCTTTAACTCTCAGTCACTGTCTTTGTATGTTTCTATCTCTCTCTTTCTGACACAGTCTCTGTCTGTCAGTTTCTGTCTGTATGTCTCTTTGACACAGTCTCTGTCTGTCAGTTTCTGTCTGTATGTCTCTTTGACACAGTCTCTGTCTGTAAGTTTCTTTCTGTATGTCTCTCTTTATCTCTCAGTCACTGTCTTTGTATGTTTCCATCTCTCTCTGACACAGTCTCTATCTGTCAATTTCTGTTTGTATGTCTCTCTGACACAGTCTCTGTCTGTCAGTTTCTGTTTGTATGTCTCTCTTTATTTTTGCTGTGCAGCAGAGTAAGCTGTTTACGTCTAAATCTACTATAACATTAGTTAGCATTTTCACATTTTAACATAATATGTTCATACAGTATGGTATATTTACTGTTACTCAACATCGAGTAGCACAAGTAGCACCTCGAAAGAAAGAAAGAATGAAAAACAAAGAAAGAATGAAAAACAAAGAAAGAATAAACAACTGCATATACGTACTATTAGGATGAGAATGACCGTTTTAAGAAACATGCTGAACTATGATATATATCAGGAGTGGGAATGGTGGACGGTCATGGATAAGTAGATTACTAGCCGTTTCTTATCTGGTGACTACGGTAGATAAGACAGCGAAGAGTGTATAAAGTGAGTGTAATTGTAAACAAAAGACATGTACAATGATTTCCATCCATTCTATCATACCGAATGCCACCGGTTATTTCCTGGTTCCCAAATCTACACATCTCGACTTTCTGACCGTCTTGTATTGGGACTACATCTCATGCCCTTAGCCCTCTCAGGCTTTTGTCGAGTGTACAATAAAACCACATCTCTGGCCCTAGGTGCTAGGGTCTCCACCACTGGGGTGGGGATTAGCTCTATATAGTCCTCAGTGCTCGGGTCTCCATCATCGTTTTGTGTTTGAAGTAGACTCACTGATTAGATCATCTGGTCCTCAGTCTGCGACAGATCTATGCTTGACCACTAGTCTGGTCCTCAGCCCCGGAAATCCATCCTCTGATCTGTTTGCATTGTGGCCGCTGACCAGGCCCTCAGTACAGTGTGTCTACATTTTGGATTATACTGGATCGCGAGTCATTTGACGCGCCCTCTATATATACAGGGATTCCCTCTTCGTGTATTGTCATAGAAACCATGGATTATAAGAATGTATGTCTAAATACCATCAATCAAAGTAATAAACGAAGACCATCTGTTGTTTATACTTGTTAACTAAAACAGATGTATAGGTCATAACTGTTCAACCATTAACTATATGTAAGACTGCCCTACCTCTCACTATTGGGATATTTGAGAAATAATGCCATTAATTGCTCATTAAATCTTAGTTTGTTATATATACATGAACTGCGATACTGATTATTTCTGTATCTTTTTGTATTATTTTCTCGCTTTATACGAAGAGTCCGATGTTTTGAAATCTCATCTTATTTCAAACTGCGGTCATATGAAGTTTAAAGAAGAAAAGGGGTCCATCTTTGTAAAAATCCTCAATGAATTTCGGCAGTTTTATGACATATATCTCTTGTGCTCAAAATATAATTCGATAAATATCGAATTTATCACCCAGGTCATTCTCGGAATGTTTCGGGGATTATCTTCATTTACAACATAGTAAAGTGTAATGTCACACCGACTTCGAAAATATTAAACAACGCCTCAGTCGGTTAGGTGCTCGGCTCGTGACCAAGAGGTCCTGGGCTCATCCCTCGCTGCTTCGCCTGAGGATCCGTTGCAAAGGTCTAAATTTCTGTACATAGCATCAGGGATTGCAAGAGAAACCGTACCCAAGAGAAATCGTACCCTGGATTAGAAAGTTTGAATTATTATTAATTTTATTATAGAATGCATTTCGTCGGTATGGATCTATATACATTTTGCAGTAAATTGCTTGGATGGATGTGAATGAAAAAAATTATTCTAATCTCATATCAACGTCTGTTGGAGGCCTTAGGAAGACCGACTGTTATAACATTGCTACACATAAAGTTGTAATGATTAAGGCTTAACTATGAAGCATGGGTGTACGGACAAAGCGAACACATTACAATAGCCTTTCAATATTAATTTTAATTGGCCATTTGATAATTTTATTAGCTCAGCATAAAAAGCATACATAAGCCTTAAATGAAAAGGAAACGGAAGTTAAGAATGGGAAGCGGCAGTGCTGCTCATAACATTTTGAAATTTAGTTAAAAGAGTAATTAGAAGGGAATATATTCTTTCTAACCGGAAGGACGCACAGACAGACCGATCACCATAGGACACCTTTAATTTTTTTTAGCTGAAAGCATTTCATTTATATCCGTTGTTGAAAATGTGTGATATTAAAATGGAGAATAATTTCTTTAGTTTTTCTAAGAGTCGTTGGTAGAATAATGTTCCACAAACATTGTAAATAGGGTACGATTTCCTCAGAGAAATCTACCTATTCTGGTTGGGTCGACTTCTCCTGATTTCTCTTAGGTACGATTTCTCAGGACACCGCATCAGGTAATGTGCAATAATCGTGGTGTGACGTAAATTGATTGATAGATTATTGTTTTAAGTTACATCACTTCACGTTTCATTGACGTATATGGTAACGGCATATGTTTGATGCATTGCATTGAAATTTATACTTTTGCGACGAACCCGACCGAAGCAGTAATCATATGGATCTTTTACGTGCCATGTATATCATGAAACGGGACCCAATTTTTCCCTTCTCTTCCAAAAGACAGAACATCAGTGTGCCCACGAAGGTAATCGAACTCAGAACTTCTCCGTCACGAGTCGAGCACCTGATCCACTGAGCTTCACTGACTCTGTTGTGACATAAAGCAAGAATCAAATGACGCGAATGTCTTTT
This sequence comes from Pteria penguin, assembly GCA_035048485.1. Classification (NCBI taxonomy): domain Eukaryota; kingdom Metazoa; phylum Mollusca; class Bivalvia; order Pterioida; family Pteriidae; genus Pteria; species Pteria penguin. The sequence continues at coordinate 42,416,311 of CM068590.1, read as the reverse complement.
GGAGCGAATTGTAGAACGTTCGATTTGAACCTTACAGCGGCTAGCATTATGGATGCTTTTGAAAGTGTGTCCTCTCTGTTCGAGGAGTTTGAGAAAGATAGGTCGTCATCGGGCACATTTATTACGTTCAATACGACGGACGATGGAGATGAAGACAGGAGCAAAATTGTTTTTAAAATGGGAGGTTCGGAAAGTGAATCTTCTTCAGATGACAATAGTGACGACGACGAAAATGAAAGTAAATCTCCCGTAGAAAACGAAATGGATAAATCGATTCTTTTGCCAAAAAATTTATTTGATGAGGCAGAACAGGACAGTGAGATTAATTCAGAAAATAATCCTAAAGAAATCGAATCCAAAATGCCATCAAATCACTTCAGGGTTTTGCATGAACGTATCCTTTACTTGATAAACAATGTCAATGATTCGTTACAATGGAGAAAATTTGAAAATAAAAAATAGACCCTTTCACACTAATCTGCGGACCTAATATTTTGGTGGGCGGAAGTATTTGCGGAAACCCATTAGTAACATCTTTTATCAACATTACGTAGTTGAAGAGTATTGTGAGCTGGCACGAATAGTTCTCCGCAAACACTTCCGCCCTCCAAAACATTAGGTACGCAGGTTAGTGTGAAAGGGTCTGTTGCTGGTATACTGTAATTGATTTTAATGACTTATATTCACTGTAATATCCAAAGAAAGACCTAAATACCCCTAGTTTTATAACCAATATAATCTATGTCTTGTGGAGTTAAAATGAACAAAGATGAAAGAAATGGCACTGGGGGTGGTATGTTGGCTCATGTACATAGATATCCAATTTCAACAACCAGGGATGTCTATCCATTGCCTGTTTTCAGATGAGAGGTAAAATGTGAGACCCAGGGAGGCATGAAATTTAAAAGATCTCTCACTGCTTCGGATGGGTTGTCTATATAGATATAAATTTCTTTATAATGGATTCTAAAGGCATAATATTTTTAAAAGTTTATTCATGCTAGGGTCTGACCTTTCAGACTAGAGATTAACCTTACAGTGATTATTCATTAAATTAATTTGCCCAACATCTTTATCATATAACGGTTAGATTTTCTTTAGCTGACTGCATTGTAACAAACTGTTTTCCCTAACAGATAACTGAATCAGTACATTTATATTGAACCAATCTCATCAAATGAACTTGACATGCAGGTTTTTTGTTTTTGTTTTTTTAAATGTTTTGATTTCTGTGAACAGCATAAGTAATGATTTTTTGTTTTTCTTCTTTTAGAGCTTTGGATTTTTGTTTGTTATTCCTTGTAAATATCATTACTAAGCAAACCATATTCCTTATCATGCCTTAGGGAATAAATTCCAAAGATTTGCAAATTTGATAGATTCTACTAGGTAAGTTTGATTAGAAAATTATTGTACAACATGTATGTAGATAACATATTCAGCATGTTGAATGCGAACTTGATGACACTTCTTCTTCTTCTTCCAATATGAAGTGTACTCAAAAGTTGAGCGTTATACTTCATGTGGCAGTCAAGATAAAAGCCTCATAGGGCAGTATGATATAGTTAAAAACTAAAAATCTTTGATCCTCATCCTAAGCTGAAATGGGCAGGTGGTATGTTGCCCATTGCAGTCCGGTAGTCCTCCAAGGTACACTTAGCTTTTTCCTTTGGACTGTTACTGAGAATATAATAAGTACTAAACAGCATGTGTACATACTTGCATAGGAGTTTTAGGTACATGTATATTGATTTAATGTAAAATGGTTGAAGCTTTCAAGGAGAAATTGGTCCTATGCTATCACACTAGATTTTTTTTCAGATGCAAATGTTTTCGGCCATTAGTTTGCTGGCAACTCATTTCAAAAATGGCAATGAAAAATGCCAGCATGGCGATGAAAAATGCAATTGTGCCAAATACTTGATACCACTGATATATGTAGATAGATTAGAGGAAAATCACATCTCTATAAAAGAAAAGGTCTGAATCTGAGTTTTGTTTTCACTCCAGTGTTACTGTTATATTTCATTATTCCCCTGTTTGGGTTTTTAATACCTGATTAATATTCCATTTACTAGAATTTAATTTTGGACATTTAAAAAAATACAAATCTGTCCTTACCTGCCATTGGAGGGGAGACTGGTCCTGCAGTACCACACTAGATGTCATTACCTGATGACCTAAATTGATCTTAGCTGTAAGTTTAGATTCCTCTAAGGTGAATAATTTGTCCTGCAGTACCACACTAGATGTCATTACCTGATGACCTAAATTGATCTTAGCTGTAAGTTTAGATTCCTCTAAGGTGATTAATTGGTCCTGCAGTACCACACTAGATGTCATTACCTGATGACCTAAATTGATCTTAGCTGTAAGTTTAGATTCCTCTAAGGTGAATAATTTGTCCTGCAGTACCACACTAGATGTCATTACCTGATGACCTAGATTGATCTTAGCTGTAAGTTTAGATTCCTCTAAGGTGATTAATTGGTCCTGCAGTACCACACTAGATGTCTTACCTGATGACCTAAATTGATCTAAGCTGTAAGTTTGGATTCCTCTAAGGTGATTAATTGCTCCTGCAGTACCACACTAGATGTCTTACCTGATGACCTAAATTGATCTTAGCTGTAAGTTTAGATTCCTCTAAGGTGATTAATTGGTCCTGCAGTACCACACTAGATGTTGTACCTGATGGCCTAGATTGATCCTAGCTGTAAACTGATATTTCTCTAGGGTGATTTATGATTTGCCTTTGTTTGGAGGAGCCAGTGGTCCTGCAGTACCACACTAGATGTCGTACCTGATGACCTGGTTTGATCTTAGCTGTAAGTTTAGATTCCTCTAAGGCCATAGTGAGGGAAGTTGATGTTGCCTTAATATGAAATACAACTGGAGCAGGTCATTAAATATCTATCTGTGTAGTTGTTATTTATTTATTAGTTATATAATTATGTCAGCATGGAATCTGAAATACATCTGGAGCAGGTTACTAATTATCTGTGTGCATAATTGTTATTTATTATTTATATGATTAGGTTCGTAACAGATGAAGAAAGTCCAGGATGTCAGATTGTCTTTCAGAACAATAGATTATCTAGGTAAGATGATATTATCATACACTAATATCAGGCCACTCTTGATGGCTTTACACCTGGCTACTCTTTTATCAGGCCACTCTTGATAGTTTTACACCTGGCTACACTTGTATCAGGCCACTCTTGATGGCTTTACACCTGGCTACTCTTTTATCAGGCCACTCTTGATAGTTTTACACCTGGCTACACTTGTATCAGGCCACTCTTGATGGCTTTACACCTGGCTACACTTGTATCAGGCCACTCTTGATAGTTTTACACCTGGCTACACTTGTATCAGGCCACTCTTGATAGTTTTACACCTGGCTACACTTGTATCAGGTCAGTCTTGATGGCTTTACTCCTGGCTATTTAACTTTCTTCACTTAATCATTTGACAGTACATTATTTAATTATCTGTGATGATAACACATATTTTAGCTTAATTTTCACATCTGTTTTATGTAACAGTAATTGGGACCCGATGCATTTATATATAAAATAAGGATTACAGACACCATTTGAACTTGACCTGATACACACTTTTAGAATGTTGAAAAATTCAAGAATTCTCAGTGACATTGCCAGTACTTTGTTGTTCATTAATTGTGATGTTATTTACATCAGGTAGAAGGTGACAAGCTTGAACTTTATTCTGCATTTATATTAGGGACAATAGAATATGCATAGAATCAACAGTGTGCTGACGTATCACGGCATAGTATTTTATCTAGATTTCATTATTGATTTTAAACTGATTGTGATCTTATGAGTAAATGAAAGTAATCATACAGTGACCTTGGATGTAATTTATTTGGCTTATTGGTAAGTATATCTCAATTTGCAAAGGCATAGGTAATATTGAAAAAAAAGAACATAAATTTATATTCAGAAGTCTTGAAAACTGAATATCGGAGACACTACAGCGACAGTTGGTTTTCTCAGATTTTATTGTATTTTGTTGACCTTAGTTACTGCATTTAATTGAATTAGTATAACACTGTATATTGGTATCATCGGGAAAATGTGTACATGTGTTAAATCATGACATCAATAATTATTCATTGCAATTTAGTCTTATGATTTGTAACGTTAGCATGGATTACACATAGTTTAGAATTTAACATAGTTTATTTCACTTGATTAAGGTCCAGTGTCAGAAAATTTGTATATAAAGTGTTTATATCATACAAAGACTTCCTTGTTGATTTGTAAAGTAGAAATAAAAAATAATTGAGTCATAGAAGTGCTAACATTCATCAGGAAATGAAATCTTCATAATAGGTACAGAAATCACAAAGTACCAAAATCACCAATTTTCAAAGGTGCTTGCATGTATTTCATCAGGTGCCAAATTTAATAGTTCCTTATTCACTTTATTTGTATTTTTATCGGTTTTCAGAAAATATCATCACCAAATTGAACAATTTATCTACACATTGCTAAAGCAAGATGAACAAGATTCCGAGAGAATTCCTGAACTTGATCTTAAGGTTTGTTTTATGATTTATTGGTTCATTTTGAAGTATATTTCGTTGCACACTAAGACAATAGATTAGAAGGGTTCAGTAATATAACATCAGTATTGTATTTTCTTAAAAAGAGTAGGGCTTTTCAGGAATTAAATTGGTCAAAAATATATAGATACGCAACAATGTTTCTGACTTGTTTTTGTATTCACTGGAAAAAAATATATTTAATACAAATCAGTGAAAATTTAATTAATTTAGTAGTTTTATTTGAAGATTTTTTGGGAATTTTGCCTTCTGGTATATAATGTAAGTGTGTACCAATGCCAGAGTTGTGCTAATTTACAGTTTCATTTATATATGAAAATTATTTTTATACACCTATCAAAATTTTGAAGTTTGTGCTTGCAAAACTGGACTGTGTGGTTTAATATTTTGGATACAAAAACAGAATTTTATGGTATTTTGTGTTTGTGTGTCATTGACAGAATTAAAAAAGGCAAGTTATGTAAACTAGGCTGTTCAAAATAACATAAGGTGATCAAAACAGAAAAACAAATAAGTAGACAAGTTCTAGAGATAAGAAGGTTTTTCACAATCTGCTAGAATGTGATATCATGAAGGGTACTGGTTGAAATCCTTTTTAGTGGATAGAAGTGTGAAGTTACCAGGTCAAAGTTTAACTATTGTTACTTTTGTGGCTGGTTGTTTCTGTCAAACACAGTATTTGTTTATTTGTCTTTCTTTTGGCATTTTTTGGCCAAGTGTTTCCATCAAAGACGGCATTTGTTTACATGTATCTGTTTTATGTTGGCATCTAGTGCCAATTGTTTCCGTCGAGGAGAGCATTTGTTTATTTGTCTTTATGTTGGCAATTGTTGGCCAGTTGTTTCTGTAGAGGACAGCATTTGTTCATTTGTCTTTCTGTTGGCATTTTGTTGCTGAATTTTTCAGTTGAGAACAGTATTTGTTTTTTTAAGTGTCTTTCTCTTTCAGTCCTCTGTTCCTACATGTGTGGATATCAATACTAAGCTGTCATCGAGATATCGGACGTCTGATATGTGGAATGCTCACGCTGTAAGTGGAATGTTTGGTATACATCTCAATTTCTCAGAAAGTGAAATACATAAATCTGATTAAGCTGGACTGATCTCCGAGGCATGTCATTCTCTTAGCAACAGTTTAAAATACAGTCGAACTTCGATAACTCGAACGTTGAAAACTTGATAACCCCCTGGAAAGTCGAAGTCATCCTACGGTCCCAAGAACATTTCAAATATTTTAAGGTTATTTGCCTTCTCAAACTCAAACTTGTGAAACTCGAATACCCCCGAAAACTCAAAGTAATTTTCAAGTCCCAAAGACAAAATTGTACCTAATTTTACCTTCAAAAACTCGAAGCATTTTACCATCGGAAACTGAAAGCAAATAATACGATAGAACGCATTTGGCTTGTTACACAGCGATTAATATTACATGGTTGTGTGCGTCCAAGCTTGACGGATTAACAGACTTGGGTATGGGATCGTATATTACACGTTTCATCCACATTAGTAATCAAACATTCAGGGTATCATCGGTATTATCTATAGATGATTTATTTCAATTTTAACTGCTGTAATTATGAAAGAAAATGGTGAAAATTGTCTTGAATTATACAAGCTGTAAATTTTAAACAGTAACTTCATCTAAGGTAATGAGCCAAGCCCCCGACATCATTGAACAGTGTCAAAGCCGATAGAATAGCTTTATAAAGGCAGATCTCCATGTTACACATTTTTTTATTAGTTTTATTAAATACGTAGATATTTGGTATCCGTTCTAATTTCCCGGAATTTCTGCAACTTCCAAAACTCGAACCTACTGAAACTCGTAGTTATTTCATAGGTCCGTATCACTTCGAGGTATGGAATTTCGACTATACATTATTTCATGGAAATATATATAATTAAGCTGATGTATAGCAACAAATAATGAAATACATATCGTGGTACAGATAAATAATGTATCAAGTAAAGTACAGATTGTATTGTGGTATAGCTTAACCTTTTATACTGCTGAAGGACATTCACCAACAGCCCTAGACATACTTAATTTTACTTGATTAGATCATAAGACTGAATTTATCTGGACAAATTTTACTGGTAATCCTGATGTATAAGCCCTTTTAAGGACACAAAAGGACTGTGTCTCTGTCGTAGAAATCGTTGACATTGACCATATTCTTTTAAGGGTTAAATACAGAGATTCTAAGAGAAATAATACATTACATGTTTATTCCTTTTATACCACCTGCCTATTGATACCTTACTATCTGTATTGGTGACCATGTTTTTAATTGTTTAGAATATTTCTGCCTATTAGTGCTCTGTGGGGTATCAGTGTTTTATATACACATCTTTTTTTTCTTTAAAACTCAACTCCTTTTCATTATTTATATGATATAATTATTAAATGAAAATTTGTTATTATGATTGTTGTCTCTTTCCCTTACATATTTTCATTATACCTGCTAATGGTTTCTTTTCCCTTTTTTTGGCAGATTATTGGATGTTCACAGTTTCACAGAGAATTCATAGTGGATCCTTTAGGTTGGCCTTTAATTAATAACAACCCCAATCTCACAGACGGATGGTTTGCCCCTAAGTATCCTTCCAATAGGCTATTTTCAAGTAACCGGAAAGGACCGTTAAAAACCTAGATTTAACATGTCTGACTACGGACAACTGATTGTGACGTCATACTTGGTAGAAGCACTGACGTCATGTATCCAAAGATAAGATTATTACGTTATAAATAAAATATTGCCAAAGTATGCAATGTCCGTAGTTTGGATGTAACTCGGAAATCATCTATTAAATAGAGAGCCTTCGCTTCCTTTTCTAAAAAGACATCTTAAAACTTCTGTGACAAAATTGACCAAAGAAGGTCACTGCTTGGTGATAATCAGACACTGCTGATGGTACATGTTGATGGTACATGTTGGTCGTATGTGTTGGTGGTATATGTTGATGGTACATGTTGATAGTACATGTTGGTGGTACATGTCGATAGTACATATTGATGGTGTAGGTGATAGTACATGTTGGTGGTACATGTTGATGGTACATGTTGATAGTACATGTTGGTGGTACATGTCGATAGTACATATTGATGGTGTAGGTGATAGTACATGTTGGTGGTACATGTTGATGGTACATGTTGATGGTACATGTTGGTGTTACATATGTTGATGGTACATGTTAGTGGTACATGCTGATGGTACATGTTGGTAGTACATGTTGGTAGTACATGTTAGTGGTACATGCTGATGGTACATGTTAGTGGTACATGCTGATGGTACATGTTAGTGGTACATGCTGATGGTACATGTTGATGGTACATGTTGGTAGTACATGTTGGTGTTACATATGTTGATGGTACATGTTAGTGATACATGCTGATGGTACATGTTGGTGGTACATGTGTATGGTATATGTTGATGACACATTTTGATCAAGATCCTTAACAGCTTTGTGAACTCTGCAGAGGAGATAGGGTCCTGGACCTTGTCACATCTGACTCTTAGTCAAGGTCCTGAACATAGCTATCTCTGACTATTAGTCAGGGTCCTAAACTTTGTCACCTCTGACTCTTAGTCAAGATCCTGAACCCTATTCACCTCTGACTCTTAGTCAGGGTCCTGAACCTTGTCATCTCCAACTTGTAGTCAAGATCCTGGACCATGTTACCTCTGATTAATAGTCAAGGTCCTGAACCTTGTCACCTCTGACTCGAAGGCAAGGTCCTGTGACCAAAACAAGACTATGGGATAACCATAGTTTTATTTGGTCAATAACTGATGATATATGTATTATAAAACAGTTTTGGAATGTGACCTAATTACGATCCAGTATTTATATCCTAAATGAACAGATATGAGCAGATTTTCTTTGATCCGCTGCCATATGAGGATGGAGATGAATGTGCTAGACCTCAAAGGTGAGACGACAACCAAATTTTCTATTTATATGACTAAACCTCAAAGGTGAGATGACATTCGCATTCTCTATTTACGTTACTATACCTGAGAGGTGAAACGACAACTTTTAATGTTGTGTTGCTTGTAAAGCTAAGGGACATACAGTGACCATGTTGTCTGGCATCTCTGGCCATCAGCTGTGGGAGTTACACTTCAGAAAAATAGAAAACAGGTGACATATGGGTTTCTATGAAACTCTTCATCTTCAAATTCCACCTGATGTGACAAATTAAAGATGTGAATTCAACAGAAGACTGTTTCCAAAAGATATTGATAAACCACTTCTTTATCAAAAAAAGCCGGAGGTTAAATAAAAACTCTACTGGCAATTTTTTTTCAAGGTTTTGTTTTATTTTTAAATAATGTGTTACAATTAAATGACTAAATCTCCTATTATCGTGCCTGTATGGTAATAAATCTCCTATTATCATGTCTGTATGGTAATAAATCTCCTATTATCGTGTCTGTACGGTAATAAATCTATTATCGTGTCTGTATGGTAATAAATCTCCTATTATCGTGTCTGTATGGTAATAAATCTCCTATTAACGTGTCTGTATGGTAATAAATCTCCTATTATTGTGTCTGTACAGTAATAAATCTCCTATTATCATGCCTGTATAATAATAAATCTCCTATTATCGTGTCTGTACAGTAATAAATCTCCTATTATCGTGCCTGTATGGTAATAAATCTCCTATAATCGTGTCTGTACGGTAATAAATCTCCTATTATCGTGCCTGTATGGTAATAAATCTCCTATTATTGTGTCTGTACGGTAATAAATCTCCTATTATCGTGTCTGTACGGTAATAAATCTCCTATTATCGTGTCTGTACGGTAATAAATCTCCTATTATCGTGCCTGTATGGTAATAAATCTCCTATTATCGTGTCTGTACGGTAATAAATCTCCTATTATCGTGTCTGTACGGTAATAAATCTCCTATTATCGTGTCTGTATGGTAATAAATCTCCTATTATCATGCCTGTATGGTAATAAATCTCCTATTATTGTGCCTGTATGGTAATAAATCTCCTATTATCGTGTCTGTATGGTAATAAATCTATTATCGTGTCTGTACGGTAATAAATCTCCTATTATTGTGCCTGTATGGTAATAAATCTCCTATTATCGTGTCTGTATGGTATACACTCACTAGGTGTACAATATGTAAAGGTAATTATTGTATCATACAAGTATAATGTAGATTGTAGTAATAAAAAGAATAAGTTATAGTGAAATTTCTACAGGCAATCAAAATATATTATATATATCTGAGTACTTTTACTGATGGTATTTTGATCTAGACCAAAGGCGACTTGCTTTAATTGTGGAGGAGAGCACATGATAGCAGATTGTGATAGACCAAAAGACTTCCGACAGATATCCATCAATAAAAAGAAATTTTTGGAAACTCAAGGACTACAGAAACAAAGGTAACAAATAAAGTAAAACTCGGTAGAGAAACAAAGGTAACAAATAAAGTAAAACTCCGTACAGAAACAAAGGTAACAAATAAAGTGAAACTCCGTACAGAAACAAAGGTAACAAATAAAGTAAAACTCGGTACAGAAACAAAGGTAACAAATAAAGTAAAACTCGGTACAGAAACAAAGGTAACAAATAAAGTAAAACTCCGTACAGAAACAAAGGTAACAAATAAAGTAAAACTCCGTACAGAAACAAAGGTAACAAATAAAGTAAAACTTGGTACAGAAACAAAGGTAACAAATAAAGTAAAACTTGGTACAGAAACAAGGGTAACAAATAAAGTAAAACTTGATACAGAAATAAAGGTAACAAATAAAGTAAAACTTGGGGACTATAGAAGCAAAGGTAACAAATAAAGTAAAACTCATTGACTACAGAAACAAAGGTAAAAACAAAGTACAACTTATGGACTACAGAAACAAAAGTTAAAGGGAAATTGAAAGTCAGCTTTGTCCACAGGTAAAAAAGAATGATGTGTCACGTGAAAGATACTAGGTGTGAAAATAACCTGCAACTTGACTTGTCATGAGGGAATACATAAAGTACCAGGTCCGCTTGTTTGGAAGGCCAGTAGGTTTGCCATGTCACCAGGGTTACAGTAAGTACCAGGTCAGCTTGTCTGGGAGTGTAGCAGGTTTGCCATGTCATCAGGGGTTACAGTAAGTACCAGGTCAGCTTGTCTGGGAGTGTAGCAGGTTTGCCATGTCATCAGGGGTTACAGTAAGTACCAGGTCAGCTTGTCTGGGGGTGTAGCAGGTTTGCCATGTCACCAGGGTTACAGTAAGTACCAGGTCAGCTTGTCTGGAAGTGTAGCAGGTTTGCCATGTCATCAGGGGTTACAGTAAGTACCAGGTCAGCTTGTCTGGGGGTGTAGCAGGTTTGCCATGTCACTAGGGTTACAGTAAGTACCAGGTCAGCTTGTCTGGAAGTGTAGCAGGTTTGCCATGTCATCAGGGGTTACAGAACCAGGTCAGCTTGTCTGGGAGTGTAGCAGGTTTGCCATGTCTTAGGGGTTACAGTAAGTACCAGGTCAGCTTGTCTGGGAGTGTAGCAGGTTTGCCATATCATCAGATGTTGCAGTAAGTACCAGGTCAGCTTGTCTGGGAGTGTAGCAGGTTTGCCATGTCATCAGGGGTTACAGTAAGTACCAGGTCAGCTTGTCTGGGAGTGTAGCAGGTTTGCCATGTCATCAGGGGTTACAGTAAGTACTAGGTCAGCTTGGCAGATCATTTAAGGAAGAGGGTCTGAATAACCAAAGTCATATCTCAGATCATTGAAGGAAGAGGGCCTGAATAACCAAAGTCACATTTCAGATCATTGAAGGAAGAGGACCTGAATAACCAAAGTCATATCTCAGGTCATTGAAGGAAGAGGGCCTGAATAACCACATATCTCAGGTCATTGAAGGAAGAGGGCCTGAATAACCAAAGTCATATCTCAGGTCATTGAAGGAAGAGGGCCTGAATAACCAAAGTACCCTCAGTAAGAGAGCAGGACCTCAAAATTAAAGATATTTTTATGAAAAGCAAATATTCATTTACATTTTCCATCATCAGATAATGACCATGTGAATGAAAACTGGATACTATTATACTTAACCAGAATAGGGTAATCTTGCCTTACTAATAATGTATCAAGACATGTAAGTTGATTGAAAATTGGTGTGCAAGTTGGAGTGGTAATTTAAAGGTAATATGTTAGAACAAATCTGCACCCATATTCATGTATTATGCAGCATGTTTATATTGTAGTCTAATTTTATTTGATGTTTACAGCTCACAGCGCTACCATGCAGATGATGAGGTGGATCCAAGATTTTCTTGTTTTAAGCCAGGTGTCATCAGGTAGGATACTTTACATGTGTCATTCAAAAAGATCATCTTGAATCAACATAGCTCAGTTGTTAGCGTTCATATTTGAGAAGTCTGGTTTCAAGCACCACTACTTCCCTTGTCTCTTAGGTGAGACAATACAAACTGAGGTCATATGTCACCACAAGCACCTTTGCTTCCCTCATCTCTCGGGTAAGACAATACAAACCGAGGTCATTTATCACCACAGGCACCACTGCTTCTTTCGTTTCTCTGGTAAAACAATACAAACCGAGGTCATGTGTCACCACAAGCACCACTGCTTAACTCGTCTCTCAAGTAAGACAATACAAACCAAGGTGATGTGTCACTACAAGCGCCACTGTTTCTCTCGTCTCTTGGGTGACACATGACCTTGGTTTGTATTGTCTTACCCAAGAGACAATACAAACCGAGGTCATGTGTCACCACAAGCACCACTGTTTCTCTCGTCTCTTGGGCAAGACAATACAAACCGAGGTCATGTGTCGCCACAAGCAAACTACTTCTCAGTTGTTAGTCTTCATGTCTAAGGAGTCTGGTTTCAAGCACCACTGCTTCCCTCGTCTCTCAGATGAGACATTACAAACCGAGGTCATGTATCACTACAAGCACCAGTGCTTCAAACTACAAACTGAGGTGATGTGTCACCACAAGCACCACTGCTTCCCTCATCTCTCGGGTAAGACAATACAAACCGAGGTCATGTATCACCACAAGCACCACTGCTTCTTACGTTTCTCTGGTAAAACAATACAAACTGAGGTCATGTGTCACCACAAGCACAACTGCTTCTCTCATCTCTTGGGTAACACAATACAAACCGAGTTCATGTGTCACCACAAGCACCACTGCTTCATTCATCTCTTGGGTAACACAATACAAACCGAGGTCATGTGTCGCCGCAAGCACCACTGCTTCTCTCATCTCTTGGGTAACATAATACAAACCGAGTTCATATGTCACCACAAGCACCACTGCTTCTCTCGTCTCTTGGGTAAGACAATACAAACTGAGGTCATGTGTCCCCACAATCACCACTGGTTCTCTTGTTTTGGGTAAGACAATACAAACAGAGGTCATGTGTCACCACAAGCACCACTACTTCTCTCGTCTCATGGGTGAGACAATACAAACCAAGGTCATGTATCACCACAAGCACCACTGCTTCTCTTGTCTCTCAAGTGAGACAGAACAAACAGAAGTCATGTGTCACCGTAAGCATTGGCTTACAGAAGGTCTTTTACTTCTTGTTGTTGGTCAGATGTTTGTAAATACAGTCTTGAGTTGAAGTTATTGTAATGTGGGGTAGGCAATCAACAGTTTACATGTGAATTTATGTATTTCTATGATTTTTATACATACACCATACAATATGGTATGAAATTTAAAATTCATGTTTATGAAAAATTAATGAAATTGACAATTTTCTTGCATAAATGATATAACAATGTGATTTATTGTGCAGTGAAGCATTACAGAAAGCTCTAGGTATATCCTCTCATAAACTTCCACTGTACATTTACAAGATGAGGATTCTGGGATATCCTCCAGGATGGATGGAGGAGGCTAAAGTCAGTACGTCAGGAATCGCCATGTTTGATAAGCATGGAAAGGGTAAGGTATATTTATTGTATGGAACTGCAAGATACTCTGTCTAACTTTGATTTGAAGGAAGAAGTTTTGAAATCTATTTAACTTCCTGTGAAACTGATTTACCATTGGTGTATTTTTGTGATGATTTTGTATTTCCTTTTGTAAATTTCCCTTTTTTGGATGGTGATGTCCCTAGACTCCCATTATATGGCATCTATACATCTCAGTTGGTTTGATTTGCTTTCTTTAAAACCTTTTAACTCAGGGTTGCAGATATCACAAACTTAGCAAAACATTTTGCAAATTCTTTAGTTCATATTCAGAACTTTTATCTAAATTCAGACATATCATTTTTCAACAATATGTATCCTATGGAATTTCCTATCCCAATTTCTACAGTGATCTTGTATACAAACTTATGAGGGTCAAAGGTTCCAACAACTTTGTTTCGTTGAGTTCTAAAATAAATAAATGTCTTTGTCATAGACAATTTGACTTGGAAATCATCAAAAAACTACAAGTCTTGTATTTGGCCCCTCACAGCCTTATACAGACTTTTACTTGAACATTGCACACTTACTAATAGGATGGTGGGGACTAAATGATGGGGCCTTATTGAAACCTCCTTCAAAGGAGACATGGTCTTTAACCTCGTCCTTGTCTTTACTTTTAGTCAGGGTTTCTAACAGTCAAGGGTCTGAGCTCGCTTCAAGGCCGGCAGAGCACTGTTTCCTCATTTTGATGTCACTTTAAATATTTTTGATACCATGATGTTTTTCTGCATTACCATACGTGTTAATATATTTTCATGACCTCACAACTTGAGACACTTGTTGACCCTTCATCTCTGTATAGAGGAATATTTATATTTTTAAATATGTGTACTTTGATTATTCTGCTGTTGTGGTGAGTGGGAAAGGTAGACCTGTAAACTGTTGTGGTGAGTGGGAAGGTGGCCTGTACACTGATTAACCACACCATTTGATTGACTATTGTTATATTAAATGACTGTCCTGAGTCCGTATGATAACTGCACTATACTCGAATATTTTTGTGATGTCCTTATGTGTTTTCTCATAACATTACACTATATACTGTATATTTCCGTGGTGTTTTCTGTCATACGTGTGAGTCAGTAACTTTTCTTTCTTCCTGCAAAACAGTGCAACTTTGTCTCTTTGTCTGTCCATTTGTTCATCTGTCTGTCTGTGTCTGCCCTACCTGTCTTCTTTGTCAAAGTGTCTGTCCATCTGTTTGTCCATCTGTCTGTTGAATTGTCTGTACACCTGTCTGTCCATTTTTCTGTTGTCTGTCTGTCCATCTGCCTGATAAAAATCACATTTTTTGAGAAATGGTAAGCAGGTGACACTTGTATTCCTTTAAACACTTACAATTGCACTTGTACTTGACACAACTAACTTTATGGAAAGTACATTCTGGCTTGTTCAAGTAGATAAGCTATCCATGTTAGAGATGCTGAAAGGAGTATAGTTAAGTTTTTTACAATAATAAACCTTTGAGTGTTTGTATTTTGTGTAGTAATGCAAAATTGTTTATTTGATTATATTGTCTTTCAACAGAGGTAAACTTGGATGGGGATAACATGGAAGAAGGTGAAATAGACACTGCACAGACCATGCCAAATGGAGGTATGTTACTTAGTTAAGATAGACACTGCACAGACCATGCCAATTGGAGGTGTGTTACTTAGTTCAGATAGACACTGCACAGACCATGCCAATTGGAGGTGTGTTACTTAGTTTAGATAGACACTGCACAGACCATGCCAATTGGAGGTATGTTACTTAGTTTAGATAGACACTGCACAGACCATGCCAATTGGAGGTGTGTTACTTAGTTTAGATAGACACTGTACAGACCATGCCAATTGGAGGTGTGTTACTTAGTTTAGATAGACACTGCACAGACCATGCCAATTGGAGGTGTGTTACTTAGTTTAGATAGACATCCCCTCTCAAAAGGTCATGACGTGGAGCCCATTATTGTAATCCTCCATGTATAACGCACACTTTTTATCAAACTTTGTGATGATAGGTATGCATTATTTATAGGATAACAAACTTTTATCTCTCGGTAAAAATGTCTGCGATAGAACATGCCTGTCAGGTGTAGGCGTATGTTATCATAGGAATTAAGATAAAACAGTATCTATCTAAATGTGATTGTGAACCTTCAGCATGTGCTTTGTTAACAAGAAAGTTAATTGACCATGGAATGGATACTGGTTGTATTGTCTAACATCTGTGTAAAAGCAAACAAATTCAGTAATATACATAGCAAGTGTATCTTTCATGTGTAATTGTAAGCATAGAATCGAAAATTAGACATAATAGAGTGTAGAAAAGACTGTATTTTATAGTGAATGTCATTTGTTTAACCATGCTTGGTCAATTATTGGTTGTTAAGTGTACAAATTACATGTGTGTACAACAGATCAATATAATATCTATTTTGCAATCCTTCACATGTATTTTCATAAATTGCTATCACTGCTAATTTCCAGAATTAAAACATTCATAATGTGGCACCAGGCATTTGGTTTATTTGTTCTATCTTGCCAGCCAGTTTTAGTGATGTGGTCATGCCTGACAAACAAAATTTTAATTTCATTTGGCCTAAGTGATGACCACCTTTATTTTTTTTTTAACTTTTGAAAATTGTAAAAATAAAAAGTAAGGTTAACGCACAGTGGAATCCAAAATTAGGTTGATTTTTCTCAAATTTTGATTTAGCTTGTGGATTTTCCTTTTAGCAGATGGATTTTAAACTGACAAACTAAAATCAATCTGTGGCAATAGAACTTTATTTGATCCCCAATGAATTAAATCCTAGAAATTGTACTTTATATGAATAATATGCATGCATGATTCTGAAGAGCAACAATCCTTCACCTGAGTGATGCAAGTTCTGAGAGATGTGGGGCGGGAAGGCTAATTAGGCTTTCACTTGAGTGGGGTAGGTGGGAGGGGTTTAATTTGGCAACAGCCCTTCACCTAAGTGATGCAGGTTCTGTGGGGTAGGGGGTAGGGCGTTAATTAGGCCACAGTCCTTCACCTGAGTGAAAAAGTTTCTATGGGGTAGTGGGAAAGAGTTAATTAGGCAAATGTCCCTCACTTGAGTGATGCAGGTTCTGTGGGGTAGGGGGCAGGGCACTAATATGTTACATAATGAAAATTTTAAGTCTTCTTTACTTCTGTGCATTGTTGTAATAAATGTGGAAACCTTTTACTAAAATTCTGAAATGACCAAAGCAGTAATTCAACTGTTGTGTCATTGTTCTATCGTTGAGATGAGACAGTGAAAACCTATGTCGTAAGTGACTGTAGACGTTAGTATGTATAAGATTCCTAACAACCTCAGGTGGGTTTGTTGCATAGGTCAGAAGTTCTCTCCAGTGTATCAGGCAGATGTGGCCTCCATGTAAATATAATAATCTTGGTGTGACGTCAGACAAAAAGGTTGACCACTAGGTGTTTAAGTTTAAAATCCTAAATGTTGTCTGCAAGAAAATATGTATTGATTGAAAAGAAAGAAATTCATAAGTTTATGTGGTACACATTTAATATGTGTCCATTGATTGATTGTTGCTTGTTCCTTAATATGTATCAGTTTTGTTTGGCACCTTGATGAAGATATTAATCTGGCCTATTGAATTATTGTTTGACATGTATGCTGCATTTATTGTTCAGAAAAGTTGCTGCAGGTATGGAAGGTGTAAGTGTTAGTGTAGGGGGAGTAGAAGATGTAAGTGTTAGTGAAGGGAGAGTAAAAGATGTAAGTGTTAGTGTAGGGGGAGTGGTAGATGTAAATGTTAGTGCAGGGGGAGTGCTAAGGATCTTCACTGGTCAATTATCTGATACATTGTACTCTATTATAAATATATACATATATATTGCATTGTTTAGAAATTTGACATATCATAATTTCTGAATGTGTTGCAGGAGAGATTGATCCAGAGAAAATCATAGAGTATGCAGGATTCAGCAGTGATACACCTAAGGGTACCAAAGATGTAAGTGTAAGGTTAGGGTACCAAAGATGTAAGTGTAAGGTTAGGGTACCAAAGATGTAAGTGTAAGGTTAGGGTACCAAAGATGGAAGTGTAAGGTTAGGGATATGGGGATGGGGTGTAAGATGGGATATGGGGATGGGGGTAAGGTGGTATGTTGGGATTGGGTGTAAGGTTAGGGATATGGGGATGGGGTGTAAGGTGGGATATGGGGATGGGGGTAAGGTGGGATATGGGGATGGGGTGTAAGGTTAGGGATATGGGGATGGGGTGTAAGGTTAGGGATATGGGGATGGGGTGTAAGGTGGGATATGGGGGAGGGGGTGGTTAAGCATCTTCAAGAGTCAATATTGTTGATAGTTTTTAGCTCACCTGAGCTTTCCAGCTCAAGTGAATGAGCTTCAGTCCATCGGTCTCCCTGTGTAAATTTTTAACATTTCTGACTTCTATAGAACCACAACCAAACTTTGCACAAAGCATTTTTGGATAAAGGGAATTCAAGTTTGTTCAAATGAAAGACGATACCCCTTCAAAGGGGAGGTAATAAAAAAAACCCAGTGAAAATAGATTTGGTGACTTCAGTATTTTCCCAAGAGGTGCTGGTACTTATGCAGTATCATCATTTTGGTAAAGAATTCAATTTGTTCAAACGATGACCCATAGGGCCAGGATGGGGTCACATTAGGGGTCTTAATTTGAGCGATTACGGATTTTGATTAAAAGTAAAAAAAAAATTTTCCCCTCCTGAAGAATGGTTTTATGGTGTGTAATGTACTACTTATGTATATAAGTATCTTATTTAAATGAAATAATTATATCAATTTCCTTAAATCAAAACTTCATTGAGGTCTCAGGAAAATCATTTATTGGTGACAGTATAACGGACTAGTAAATGATAATGAATAAAAGAAAGATAACTCTTTTGGAGCAGAGAAAGTTATATTTCTTGTATTATTGGATCACAATCATGTAACAGTAAAATTTGGCATTTGGTGATGTGTAGACACAAGTTTGTTCAAAAGCTTGTTCAGGAGAAGGTCATGTGGCAACGCTTAGACCCATTTTAATGGCTCACAATTTTTACATAAGTTTTTGTATGAAATGTCTTTGAAAACATTTTTTTTAGGTACCATAAGCCTTAATGATTAGTGATTGATTGTTTTGCATCACTCCATGATTATTTCATGTATATGGTGATGGCATCTGCCTGATGCATTTTATAGAAGTTTATTGCCTTTGCAACAGATCTTTTTCGTGCCATGCCTACGACTACACGGGACTCTGTCTCCTTTGAAAGACAGGACATCGGTGCACCTGTGGTGGGATTTGAACTCAGGCCTCCTGGTCACAAGGCAAGCACCTCATTAAGCCACAAGGACTTCACATCTAGTATAAAGTATATGTGTGACCATGTTATACATGTATCACTTTTATTCAAGACAAATCTTCTGGTTATGTTTTCCCCAGGGGCTGTTTTTACATAGTTTCCTTATAGGAAAAATCTTCGGGAAGGACTACAAGGAATTCATATTTCATGAACAGTATAGACATGACTTGTAGTATCAAGTTTGTTCAAACAGAAGGCATTGTCGAAAAATGTCTTGTCCCATCCATGATCTGCATTTTTGAAAGTGTTTTTGCTATCTGTTTATATTGTATCCCAGGAATTGAAATTGGGATATACATGTGTTGTCAGGGTTGACGAAACTAGGAAAATGTAACTAACTTGGTGGGCTGGTACATTTTACTGACTTGGTGGGCTGGTACATTTTGAGATCAAGTAGCCCACAAGAATTTTCACTAGCCCACAATATAATGTCAAAAAATAAGTTGACGGGGTAAGTTTACAATTAGTCAAATTTATAAAGTAATCAATATGACATGAACATTACTTAACTTGAACATTAGAAATGGCACAGGGAAAATCACTGAATGTATAATGAACAATATTGCCTGGGACGTGCGGATGACCATCTTTTGTCATGCCTCTGTTATACAAATGGTTATTAATAAGCAAATGATTATTTGTACAAGTAATGTAGAATTTATGCTGTGAAAAATTTTAATATTTAAACATATTGCTTCCTCTGAAGCTGTTTTTAGCTCAGGTGAGTGTTGTGGCCCTGGAGCCTTGTATTTTATTTGTAATGATGAAGTTTTATGGCAATGGTATTGCAATGTTTATGCCCCGGATTGATGTCTGTTTGTCTGTTCATTTGTTTGTTTGTTGTTTGTCTGTCTGTTGTCAATTTTAACCTTGGCGATAACTTTTGAAGTGTGAGGGATTGAGACTTCATATTTCACATGCGTACTCAACTAATGAAACCCCTTCAAATGACACCAAGGTCAATGACCTTTTGACCTTGACAATGACCTTCTTGCTTAAAATAACTTTTTGGACTTTGGTGCCGCCGGGTGCATTAGTGTTTCACAAACACAGCTCCTTCATGTTGAACCAAGTTCATTATGTTTCATGTGATAATCTATGGTTGTGAATTCAGACCTAGTCGTACATGAGGTCTGCGGAATTTACATGTAACAACTTGGGTATTAAGTAGAAGCCAGTGTCTGTAATAGGACTTATGTGTCAGAGATGTGACTGCTAGCATAAGCTTAATCATAAACCATTGTTAGAACCATACTTATATGTGAGTGCATTGTTTGTGCAGAATATTTACTTTTGAAGCATTAATGTTTATTGAAAAAATGTTTTATGGTAAATGCTTGTTCTGGATTCATAAAATTCAGAAACTGAGTAAAATTCATTATTTATTGATTTAAAAGGGTTTTTATAATACATGTATGAACATATTTAATGACAATAGCGTCTGTTCTTGGATAAAATTCATTTGAAAAAGTATTCAATGTAATCAATTTATTATGAAGTTGTAATGGATTTGGTTTTTTTTAGGGGATGGGGGTGTTGGTTTTTTTTTCATATATTGAATTAATTGCAAATTCGTATCAATACCTGACAAGCAAAGCAACTGATGCTTTATCAATACAAAATTCCATCTGATATTATATATAAAATTGAAACCTTTCATTTTGAAATTATTTTTGCTCTTCATTTTTGTTTCTGGTTTATATCATAGGCATGTCCTTAAAAGCATTTTTGAATTCATCTCACAGTTCTTAAATTTATTATCTCTGGAGATACGACAACAGTAGTTTTTCAATTTGAATCCCAAATTTTCTTTTGACAAAATTTTATACATTTTATTACAAGAGGTAAGTTAACAACACATTAACTCCGTCTGAATACCACATTAATTCACAATATCTTTGTCATATATCGGTTATGAAATATGATGGATATTACATAACTTTAGCCACCAATACTAATAAAATTCACTGGAAGAAGGTCAGGAGACCAAAATACTGAGTTAATTGTTCTTTGTTTTATGCCACTTCCCTTCGGAGGACTATTAAGATGTTTAACAACACATTGAATTTTGATAAGTACATTGTGCTTATTGCAGGAACATGAAAAGCTGGGTTTTCCGCCTTTACAGCAGCATCAGCTTAAATCAACACTGAAGGCACAGTTAGAGGCAATGGTATGTAAATGGCTTATACTAAATGCCAGGATGATGTGATATTTACACTATTATTCTTTACTCACATCTATCCACCGTACTATTAGTGCTATTAGAATGCTGGGGGATTTTTTTTTTCATTTTCTTAAAATCCCAATTGAATTATTATAAAATTCATAAAAGTTACTGCTCCTTCTGCTTCAGTATTTCCCTGATAGATATCTAAAAATACCCATTTGCCCGATTTTACGGGAAAACCTGATTAAAATAAACGCCTCCTGTGCAACTTGTTGAACAACTTTTAATGTGATTTTACTGTGATGTCACAAAGCAAACATTAATGTCATATTTAAAACCCAAGAAAAAATATCATTGGTACAACTTCTGACGTCGCATATTACGGAGATAAACGTCTGCAAAAATCCACCAAGCTGTTTATGGATTATCGTATGGTGTTATGGTAGTCATGCAGCAGTGTAATTTTTTGTCAGCAACTTGTGTATATAGATACGCACAGTGTGTAGAAAAATTGTGAACATTCTTATAGCACTTTAATAGTGGTCATTTCTGCAGTAGGGAAATTTGTATTTTGTCTTTCTTAAATTTATTGTTGAAAATATGAAACTACTCATGAATTTTATTTGCTACATGTGTTGCAAATAATTTGCTTTTATTCAGTCTGAGCTAAAGAAAAGAAAAAGCAATGCAGAAGAAGAGGTTAAAGCCAAAAAGCAGAAGACAGAAAATACAGATATGGATATCTCCATGGAGGAAGGTATAAAGAAATTAATTATTGATAATTCAGTGTTACTAAGGGATTGATTATTGAAAATTCAGTGTTACTTAGTGATTGATTGTTGTTAAATTAGTGTTACTAAGGGATTGATTGTTAATTCAGTGTTACTAAGGGATTGAAAATTCAGTGTTACTAAGGGATTGATAATTCAGTGTTACTAAGGGATTGATTATTGATAATTCAGTGTTACTAAGGGATTGATTATTGATAATTCAGTGTTACTAAGGGATTGATTATTGATAATTCAGTGTTACTAAGGGATTGATTATTGATAATGCAGTGTTACTAAAGGATTGATTATTGTGTTACTAAGGGATTGATTATTGATAATTCAGTGTTATTAAGGGATTAATTATTAATAATTCAGTGTTACTTAGGGATTGATCATTAATAATTCAGTGTTACCAAGGGATTAATTATTGATAATTCAGTGTTACGAAGGGATTGATTATTGATAATTCAGTGTTACGAAGGTATTGATTATTGATAATGCAGTGTTACGAAGGGATTGATGATTGATAATTCAGTGTTACTAAGGGATGGATTATTGATAATTCAGTGTTACTAAGGGATTGATTATTGATAATTCAGTGTTACGAAGGGATTGATTATTGATAATTCAGTGTTACAAAGGGATTGATTATTGATAATTCAGTGTTACTAAAGGATTGATTATTGATAATTCAGTGTTACTAAGGGATTGATTATTGATAATGCAGTGTTACAAAGGGATTGATTATTGATAATGCAGTGTTACAAAGGTATTGATTATTGATAATGCAGTGTTACTAAAGGATTGATTATTGATAATTCATTGTTACTAAGGGATTGATCATTAATTATTCATTGTTACTAAGGGATTGATTATTGTGTTACTAAGGGATTGATCATTAATAATTCATTGTTACTAAGGGATTGATTATTGATAATTCAGTGTTACTAAGGGATTGATTGTTGATAATTCAGTGTTACTAAGAGATTGATCATTAATAATTCAGTGTTACTAAGGGATTGATTATTGATAATTCAGTGTTACTAAGGGATTGATTATTGATAATTCAGTGTTACTAAGAGATTGATCATTAATAATTCAGTGTTACAAAGGGATTGATTATTGATAATTCATTGTTACTAAGGGATTGATCATTAATTATTCATTGTTACTAAGGGATTGATTATTGTGTTACTAAGGGATTGATCATTAATAATTCATTGTTACTAAGGGATTGATTATTGATAATTCAGTGTTACTAAGGGATTGATTATTGATAATGCAGTGTTACAAAGGGATTGATTATTGATAATGCAGTGTTACAAAGGGATTGATTATTGATAATTCATTGTTACTAAGGGATTGATCATTAATTATTCATTGTTACTAAGGGATTGATTATTGTGTTACTAAGGGATTGATCATTAATAATTCATTGTTACTAAGGGATTGATTATTGATAATTCAGTGTTACTAAGGGATTGATTGTTGATAATTCAGTGTTACTAAGAGATTGATCATTAATAATTCAGTGTTACTAAGGGATTGATTATTGATAATTCAGTGTTACTAAGGGATTGATTATTGATAATTCAGTGTTACGAAGGGATTGATTATTGATAATTCAGTGTTACGAAGGTATTGATTATTGATAATGCAGTATTACTAAAGGATTGGTTATTGATAATGCAGTGTTACTAAGGGATTGATCATTAATAATTCATTGTTACTTAGGGATTGATTATTGTGTTACTAAGGGATTGATCATTAATTATTCATTGTTACTAAGGGATTGATTATTGATAATTCAGTGTTACTAAGAGATTGATCATTAATAATTCAGTGTTACGAAGGGATTGATTATTGATAATGCAGTGTTACTAAGGGATTGATCATTAATTATTCATTGTTACTTAGGGATTGATCATTAATTATTCATTGTTACTAAGGGATTGATTATTGATAATTCAGTGTTACTAAGGGATTGATTGTTGATAATTCAGTGCTACTAAGAGATTGATCATTAATAATTCAGTGTTACTAAGGGATTGATTATTGATAATTCAGTGTTACTAAGGGATTGATTATTGATAATTCAGTGTTACGAAGGGATTGATTATTGATAATTCAGTGTTACGAAGGGATTGATTATTGATAATGCAGTGTTACTAAAGGATTGGTTATTGATAATGCAGTGTTACTAAGGGATTGATCATTAATTATTCATTGTTACTTAGGGATTGATCATTGATAATTCAGTGTTACTAAGGGATTGATTGTTGATAATTCAGTGTTACTAAGGGATTGATTATTAATTATTCATTGTTACTAAGGGATTGATTATTGATAATTCAGTGTTACTAAGGGATTGATTGTTGATAATTCAGTGTTACTAAGAGATTGATCATTAATAATTCAGTGTTACTAAGGGATTGATTATTGATAATTCAGTGTTACTAAGGGATTGATTATTGATAATTCAGTGTTACGAAGGGATTGATTATTGATAATTCAGTGTTACGAAGGTATTGATTATTGATAATGCAGTATTACTAAAGGATTGGTTATTGATAATGCAGTGTTACTTAGGGATTGATCATTAATTATTCATTGTTACTAAGGGATTGATTATTGTGTTACTAAGGGATTGATCATTAATAATTCATTGTTACTAAGGGATTGATTATTGATAATTCAGTGTTACTAAGGGATTGATTGTTGATAATTCAGTGTTACTAAGAGATTGATTATTGATAATTCAGTGTTACTAAGGGATTGATTATTGATAATTCAGTGTTACTAAGGGATTGATTATTGATAATTCAGTGTTACTAAAGGATTGATCATTAATAATTCATTGTTACTAAGAGATTGATTATTGATAATGCAGTGTTACCAAGAGATTGATTATTGATAATGCAGTGTTACTAAGGGATTGATTTAGAGTTTACCAATGAGGACAATCTTATTGAAACACGACTTGTACTTCGTTCCTCTCCATGTACAAGATCTTACAACTGCCGATTCGAGGTCATCTCAGGATGACCTTTCAGTACAGCCAATTAGAATCGCAGTTAGAGATCTTTCGGTACTGTTTGTATGTAATATAACACCGAAAGATCTCTAACTCCAATACGCAACTTCCGAGATACAGGAATTCGACCGTTATCGGACTAAAAATTACCAGTCCGTCATGTGATTAACGACAAATGTAGGGCATGTTTGTTTACATCGCAATTGAGAAATGCAATCAGAATTGGAGTTAGATATCTTTCGGTGTTATATTACATACAAACAATCCCGAAAGATCTCTAACTCAAATTCTGATTGGCTGTACTGAAAGGTCATCCTGAGATGACCTCGAATCGGCAGTTGTAAGATCTTGTACATGGAGAGTAGCGTAGAGGAACGAAGTACAAGTCACGTTTCAATAAGATTACCAATGAGGATGAAAATCCACAGGACAATGTGTCCTGTGGATTGATGAAATTTCCCCAAATCCACCGGACAAAGCCAAAATCTACCGGACATATTTAAAACAACAAATTCAATATACAACTGGTTTAATCATTATTATTTATAAGTCTACATATTCTTTCTTCATCTCTAAAACAACAGTTTTTATCAAGGCACTGTTCAAAGGTTGGCTCTGCTCATTTTCCTCATCCGTTTTACCTGCTTACCAGACGATGAGGCTTTAACTGACCATTTAATCGGCCAAGACATCTTGCGATTTTAATTAAGATAAGAAAGACAGAAGAACGAATTCGTATAACGGGAATGCGTACATGAAATATAAAATAGAAGTCTGGTCCGGATTCAATTGCTACAATCCAATAAATACCGTGTATATCGAAGATGAAAGAAATCAGCTAAGAACGATTTAATACGAGTTTTAGTTTAATAAAAGAAAAATATCAATTAGAATTTCATTATTCCCAGTGTTAAAAATCCACAGGACACTTTGTCCGGCTCAGGTCTGAAAACTACCGGACATTTGAGAAAACTACCGAAGATCGCCGGCAATCAGTACTTTTCGTAAACTCTGTTGATTATTGATAATTCAGTGTTACGAAGGGATTGATTATTGATAATTCATTGTTACTAAGGGATTGATTATTGATAATTCAGTGTTACTAAGGGATTGATTATTCAGTGTTACTAATTCAGTGTTACTAATTCAGTGGTATTAATTTAGTGTTATTAATCCAGTGTTGCAAATTCAGTGGTATTAAACAATTAATCAGTGTTACTAATTCAGTGTTACTAATTCAGTGGTATTAATTTAGTGTTACTAATCCAGTGTTGCTAATTCAGTTGTATTAAACTATTAATTTAGTGTTACTAATTCAGTGTTACTAATTCATTGGTACTAATTCAGTGGTACTAAGGGATTGGTACTAAGGGATTAGCAGGGTTGTTTTTTAAATAAGATAGGTAGACAATATGAAGGTATTGACATGTACTGATATTTTGTCATCAGATCTTGTGACACTCTAATTTTCATCAATAACATCTTAACTCAGTAGTTTCTACTTAAGTTTTCTATTTATTTCAGATGACCTAAATGTCAGTGTAACTGGCAAGAGGTTTCGACCTCCACTTCCTGTGAACACGCCTCCATCAAAGCCGCCTCTTCCAGACGGTACTCCACCTCCAACCCCTGAAGGTCTCAAACTGAATGTGGCACTCACTCATCAAATGTCTGCTTCTAATACTTCCAGTCAGAGTAGTTCTCCAACTTTGGAGGAACTTGAATCTCAGTACAAACTGCTACAGAAGGGGTTGGAGGAAACCGAGGACAGTGGTGATGTAGAACTTCAGGTACTAGACAGTGTAGAGGGAAGTGATGAAGAAAGTAGTCAAGAGACTCAGGAACTTCTAGATCTGAAACAGACCCTTAATCGTTGTGGCTCTACATCCTCCATTAAAACGTTTGGAGAGTTGGGATCCGGAAGCCCTGCTGGTAGTGTGCCAGGAACGCCAGTTATTAATGGTTCAAGTGCTGCAGTAAACTTTAATCTCTCATCACACAAAAGTGTTTCAATCAGTAAAGACTTTGGTACACCTATTCTCAACAAAGCAGACTCGGTGAAATCTCTACCCGATTCTTCAAAATTCAGTCAAGGAATTGAAGATCATATACCCTTTGAAAATCTAGCAGATGCAACCGGAAATTTCAACAAAAT
Source organism: Pteria penguin (assembly GCA_035048485.1). Classification (NCBI taxonomy): domain Eukaryota; kingdom Metazoa; phylum Mollusca; class Bivalvia; order Pterioida; family Pteriidae; genus Pteria; species Pteria penguin. The sequence goes on along the minus strand of CM068590.1, from coordinate 42,389,258 downwards.
GAGAGGGCTTTTGTCCAAAATAAGAGAGAAGGTGTCATTCAGAAAGAAGAAATCTTGATTCATATTCTCAGAGATTTTTGTTCTTTCACAATTTCATCGATCTGAGAGAACTCCCTATTTAATATGGATTAAAAAGTGTAAAAACTAAAATATATTCAATGAAGACATTAATTAAGTGTTGTATGTGGAAAAGATATTTTAGTATAATAATTAAATCGCAGACAAGTCCTTTTAAAGTGTTTTAAATTGATACATGTGTTTATATATTCACTGTACTAAGAGCAGTACAGTGTTTGTGAAATTCAAAAGGTAGAGAAAACTGAATTATCAGAAAATGGTATTTCTCTACGTCTTGAACAATAATTTCTACCATGAATAAATAGATTGGAACATCAATCTGTATCTCATACTTAACAGGTGACAAACATTAGTGATCAGGAAATTTAAAGCATTACATTTTAAGGTCACCTGAATCATGTAATGTTTTAACCATATTGTGATAGTCATTGTGAATTGGTTGTTGACCATTGAACATTTTCAACTTGAAAACTACCAGGCAAATAGTCCTTGGACTTCACAGCTATATTAGGATGAGAGGAACACATGCTGTGAATTACCTGATCGCCAGCACTTGGGGACTCAGGGAAAGGCCTTAACTGCTCTAGATCATCCAGTCTTCTAAAGTCTTCTCTGCTCCTCCAATTCTGTGAGAAAAACTGCATTGTAATAAAGGGCAAGAAACCCTATACGTAAGTTGCTGAATTCATAACTCTTGGAGCAGGAGTTGTCTCTAGGTTGGGACCAAATGAAGATAGTGAAAATGTATTAAGTCTTAGAACTTCTTCTCTACTTCTATGCATTATTTAGAAAAAGTGAATAAACAGTTACAAAGAAACCCTTAACAAGAATTTGGAAATTCATTATTCAGGGGCTAGAATACACTCTTTATGGTGGTCCAAAATGACCATATACTGCTAGTAAAATGCATTTAATCTGAGAAAATCTCTATTGCCATTACGAATGAATGCATGGTTAGAAAAGCATGACATCCTTTATCAAAGCTCGTGAAATTCAGGGGAGCAGGAGTCATGCCTCTTGGGTATATCCAAATATTAAGTTAGACCCTTGTATGGCAGTGGCTATGTAGACAAGTGACCGACAACACCCAGGGGCCTCTTGTTTTTAGCTCACCTGAGCTGTTCACGTTTTACAGTTTTGACTTGTTCTTGTAAACTCCTGCATGGATTTGAATGAAATCTTGCAGTAGGATCCTTAAGGACTGGAAATGCATTTTTTCAAATGGTGGTAATTGCCTGTTAATAGCCGGGTTAAATTCTGCCCCTCGGCATTCCCTTGAAACTTGATACGGCATGTCATTGATGCTACATACCAAATAGAAGTAATTGTGACTTGAAGTTCTTGAGAAAACATTTCTGAAGATATTCCCTATATAAGCCTATGTTAATAATGCCAGTCACTAGCGCGGGGCAAAGTGCTAGTCACTGAAAATGGGAAAAATATTTCTACACGGTCTGCCCTTGAACAGATACATAGATCTTGTTACTTCAAAGTATAAGGATGCTTTATACCAAATATGACGTCATTGTTGCTTGTGGTTCCGAAGAGTTTAAAATATTAAACCAATTTTTCCATTTTTTGCCTCTCCCCAGAGAACGACAATTTTAAATCTTTAAAAGTGTCTTTAAAACTTTCTTCTCAAGAACCACCGGCTTCAGTGACTTTTTAATTGGTATACAGCTTCCTCATGACATGTAGTATCAAGTTTGCTCAAGGAAAGGTCATACGACAATATTGGCTCGACCAAAGAAGACTGCACACTCTTCACAAATTTTCGACAACCTTGCCTTTATCAAAAATAAACAGTTTAAAAGACTAGGCGGATCTAGATTTTTTGAAAAGTGAGGGTTGCAGTCTCCCATGACTAATGCTTTGCACTATTCGGTCTGGAAAGGAAGAGGGTTGCAACCCTAAAATGGCCGGTGGGGCCTCTAATCCGCCAATGAAAAGTATAAGCAGACATCCAATTTTAAAAGTACCCAGTTTGAAATCATGTATAAAGTTTGTTGGTTGAGGGAATGCCTCTGATGTTTGTTTTACGAACTCCTCTGGTCCTGTGACTGCTTTAAATTTGGGACTTACGCTTACGGGTTCCCTTGGTCGAATGAACGTATCAGATTTTGGTGGTCAAGCGGTTTTTAGTGGTCAAGCGAGGGTCTCAGATTTAGAGTGTTCATTCTACGAGCTTTACTGGCCAAGTGAATGCCTCAGTTTTGTGCTTTTGTGTTTTACAAGCTTTACTGGTCAAGCCAGTGCCTCAGATTTTGGCTTTTTGGTCTTCACAAGCTATATAGGTTTAGTCCATGGAGTGATCAGGAGAATAAAGATAAAGTTTAATCGGGTCTTATTACACGAGAACTTGTATTATGGTATAACACACCTTATGACCTAGACATTTTGAAGTATTAAAGTATTCCTTTTAATTTCCTTTTAATCTTATAATGCCTTGCTATGTACATGACCGGGTCAGTCGATGTATTCCTTGTTCTAAGTAGACTTTATTTAAAACCGAAAGATTATTACAACTTTACAAATTATATGAAAAGGAATATTGTTTTTCCAATGGTCGAGGGCTAGAATCTGACCGCTTCGTCAGTGAGGTCGGCCAACGGTCGAGGGCCAGAATCTGACCGCTTAGTCAGGTCGGCTCATGGTCTAGGTTAGAATCTGACCGCTCAGTGAGGTCGGTTCATGGTCGAGGTTAGAATCTGACCTCTTGGTCAGTGAGATCGGCCAATGGTTGAGGGATCTAATCTGACCGCTAAGTCAGAGAGCGGCTCAAGGTCGAGGTTAGAATCTGACCGCAAAGTCAGTGAGGTTGGTTAATGATCAAGAGTTAGAATCTGACCGCTAAGTCAGTGGTCGGCTCATGGTCGAGGTGAAAATCTAACTGCTTGGTCAATGAGGTCGGGTTATGGTCAAGCATCAGGATCTGACCGTTTAGTCAGTGAGGTCGGCTAATGGTCGAGGTTTAGAATTTGACCGCTTAGTCACTGAAGTCAGCTCATGGTCGATGGTAGAATTTGACCGCTTATTCAGTGAGGTCGGCTCATGGTCGATCGTTAGTATCTGACCGCTTAGTCAGTGAGGTCGGCTCATGGTGGAGAGTCAGGATCTGACCGCTTAGTCAGTGAGGTCGGCTAATAGTCAAGGGCTAGAATCTGACCGCTTAGTCAGTGAGGTCGGCTCATGGTCGCGTTTAGAATCTGACCGCTTAGTCAGTAAGGTCGGTTCATGGTCGAGGATTATAATCTGAGCGCTTTGTCAGTGAGGAAGGCCAATGGTCGAGGGTTAGAATCTGACCGCTTTGTCAGTGAGGAAGGCCAATGGTCGAGGGTTAGAATCTGACCTCTTTGTCAGTGAGGAAGGCCAATGGTCGAGGATTATAGTCTGACCGCTTTGTCAGTGAGGAAGGCCAATGATCGAGGATTAGAATCTGACCGCTTTGTCAGTGAGGAAGGCCAATGGTCGAGGATTAGAATCTGAGCGCTTTGTCAGTGAGGAAGGCCAATGGTTGAGGGTTAGAATCTGACCGTTTAGTCAGTGAGATCTGCTCATGATCGAGGGTGCAGGAGTAGGCATAGGATGTAAACTCTTAGCATTCTGAAGTGACTAGAGAGGCCAAATGAGTATGTTTCACCACAGAATAAACGACCTCTTAGCATTCTGAAATGACCAGGCGGGCCAAATGAGTAGGTATCACCATGGTACAGACGAGCTACTAGCATTCTGAAGTGACCGGGCATGCCATATGAGTAGGTTTCACCATAGTATAGACGAGCTCTTAGCATTCTGAAGTGACCGGGCGGGCCAAATGAATATGTTTCAACATAGTACAGACGAGCTCTTAGCATTCTGAAGTGACCGGGCATGCCAAATGAATATGTTTCAACATAGTACAGACGAGCTCTTAGCATTCTGAAGTGACCGGGCATGCCAAATGAATATGTTTCAACATAGTACAGACGAGCTCTTAGCATTCTGAAGTGACTGGGTGGGTCAAATGAGTAGGTTTCACCATAGTATAGACGAGCTCTTAGCATTCTAAAGTGACCGGACGGGCCAAATGAGTAGGTTTTACCATAGTATAGACGAGCTCTTAGTATTCTGAAGTGACCGGGCGGGCCAAATGAGTAGGTTTCTCCACAGTATAGACGAGCTCTTGGCATTCTGAAGTGACCGGGCAGGCCAGATTAAGTAGGTATTACCACAGCATGTACGAAAACATCCTGAACACAGTTAAGGACTACATACAAAAGAATCTGTTTTGACTTTCTTTTTCTATATAATTATAAACCTTTGACTCCCTGGTATGTAGAATCTAAGGGTTAAGTTTCTGAAATAGATTTGTTTGTTTCCATGGAGCTAATTGTAATTCACTTGTAGGTCCTGCACTTCCTTTTACTGTACCTCCCTCCACTGTACCTCCTTCTATTGTACCTCCCTCTACTGTACCTCCTTCTATTGTACCTCCCTCTACTGTACCTCCCTATACTTTACCTCCATATACTGTACCTCCCTTCGCTGCACATCTCTATACTGTACCTCCCTCTACTGTATCTCCCTCTACTGTACCTCCTCTAATGTACCTCCCTATAATGTACTCCTTCGACTGTACCTCCTTTTACTGTATCTCGATATACAGTACATGCCTATATTGTATCTCCCTCTTCTGTACCTCCCTCTACTGTACCTCCGTAAAGTGTACTCCCTATACTGTACCTCCCTCTACTGTACCTCCTTCTACTGTACCTCCCTATACTGTACCTCCGTAAACTGTACTCCCTATACTGTACCTCCCTCTACTGTACTTGCCTCTACTGTACCTCCTATACTAAACCTCCCTCTACTGTACCTCTCTACTGTACCTTGACCTCGCTTCTTGTCACGAAAACTTGAAAATATTTCTTCTTAAGTTAATGAGTTATACATACTACCGATGAGAAGAAATTTTCAGTTTTCCTATGCCCGTTGACATACCGAATATGAATATGAATGAATAAATGAAAATATGATTATACATATAGATGAGGTAAGACGTACACAAAACATTATTGCATTACCTTTAAGGGTTTAATGCACAATTCAAAAAAGCACGTTAAATCTAGGCAGAGGATCCCTCACTGATTTTTGCAAGTAAATTATGCAAGAATTATAGATCTATATTCGTTGAAGATATTGGTAAACGGTAAAGATCTGAGGATTTATTGAGTAAAATTTGTACTGATGGTAGCATGATCAAACAGGGAGTACAAGTTTCTGAGGTTTAACGACTTCCATGAGATATCATACAATAAAAATTAGGAGCAAAATTTCACTGTCGCTGGGGTACTATAAACAGGTGCGACTCGGTCACTTTAAATACGTGTGACTCAGGTCACTTTAAACAGTTGTGACTTAGGTCACTATAAACAGGTGTGACTTAGTTCACTATATACAGGTGTGACTTAGGTCACTATAAACAGTTGAGACTCGTGTCACTATAAACAGGTGAGACTCGTGTCACTATAAACAGGTGTGACTTAGGTCACTATATACAGGTGTGACTTAGGTCACTATATACAGGTGTGACTTAGGTCACTATAAACAGGTGAGACTCGTGTCACTATAAACAGGTATACTGTAGCTTTTATATGACGAAACAGATCTCAATGATGTTTCAACGAATGAATTTTTTCATGTAGGTTGGCTGTGCCTCTTTTTATTTCTGCCAAGTCAGGTACACTGTCTTTACGCGATGTGACGTTTTTGCCCCTTGAATTAGGATTAGCTTGTTGTGCCGTTGTACTGTCTTTTAAGACGTCTTTGCGAATTACTTTAGGACTAGATTTACTCTGTTGTGCCGTTGTATTGTCTTTTAAGACGTCTTTGTTATTTATTTTAGGACTAGCTTTATTCTGTTGTGCCGTTGCATTGTCTTTTAAAACGTCTTTGCGAATTACTTTAGGACTAGCTTTATTCTGTTGTGCCGTTGCATTGTCTTTTAAGACGTCTTTGCTATTTATTTTAGGACTAGCTTTATTCTGTTGTGACGTTGCATTGTCTTTTAAGACGTCATTGCGAATTATTTTAGGACTAGCTTTATTCTGTTGTGCCGTTCCATTGTCTTTCAGTACGTCTTTGCGAATTATTTTAGGACTAGATTGAGGAGAATTTGCACTTCCCTGAGTAATCGTAAAATCACGAGGTTTCATGCGGTCATTATTTGCAATTTCGTTAGTACCACGGATACTGTATGTTTTCTGAGAGCGCACGCTTCCCGCAGGCGTCAGATTGCGTGCTTTAATATTGGTCGCATTCGTTACTAAGCTGTCACTGGAGACGCGGTTGTTTTCATTTTTCTTGGAACTTGTATTTCCCGTAGAATAGGTAAGTTCCCGGTGTTTGATTGCGGGACTGTTCGTCGCAACTACGTCGTGGAGAATTTTGATATTAGCCAGTACGTGATCACGACTCACTTGGAATTTTTTATGAAGATGTTTGCATTCTTCACAGTAGAATTCTCTGCATTGCTGACACACGGTGTTGGCGTCCAAAGTCTTTCCTTCAAACTTGCAAGGATCACATAATATTCTTCGTGATGAAGATTTACCTGTAAATGGATCAGAATAATGAAGGCCCGCTATATTTAACCAGATAAGCTGCCCAAACAACATTATAACATCTAAATTAAATCACTGTATTAAGTAATTGTAGTATAATTTTTATCCTGATACTTGATTTATTATGTTTACTGACGTCTGTATTCTGCACTACACCAAGACTATTCCTCCTATATAGACCGGGGGGGGGGTGTAATTGTATTGTATTGTATTCATTGGAAACCACTGAATGCTATATTAGAGACATAGACTACTGGTAAAGTAGTGTATATTTCTGGCTATACTGACACACCCACCCGCTATCCTCGATCACACCTAGACAGTGATACATAAGAGGCTACAATTCCCGCTTCTGACGTAACGTGGTCAATACTGACACACCTACGGGTCCACTATCCTCGATCACACCTAGACAGTGATATATAAGAGGCTACAATTCCCGCTTCTGACGTCACGTGGTCAATACTGACACACCCACCCGCTATCCTCGATCACACCTAGACAGTGATATATAAGAGGCTACTATTCCTGCTTCTGACGTCACGTGGTCAATACTGACACACCCACCCGCTATCCTCGATCACACCTAGACAGTGATATATAAGAGGCTACAGTTCCTGCTTCTGACGTCACGTGGTCAATACTGACACACCCACTCGCTATCCTCGATCACACCTAGACAGTGATATATAAGAGGCTACAGTTCCTGCTTCTGACGTCACGTGGTCAATACTGACACACCCACTCGCTATCCTCGATCACACCTAGACAGTGATATATAAGAGGCTACAATTCCTGCTTCTGACATCACGTGCTCAATACAAGGTTTACTCTCAATTAGTTCAGGAAATTAATATTTAAATCACTTTTTGAATTTGGTTAATTGCAGACCCCACCGTTCATAACCGATTATAATTGGCAAGTATAATAAATCTAACAAAACATAATTATGTTGAATATCTGAGACATATGGCACGAAGTTAAATCTCGCAGATCATTATAGTCATTATAACTGTGTACAGGGTACAGACGTGTACCGGTACCTGATACAGGATACAGACGTCTGCCGTTACCTGACACAGGATACAGACGTCTGTCGTTACCTGGTACAGGGTACAAATGTGTACTGTTACCTGATACAGAGTACAGACGTGTGCTGTTACCTGATACAGAGTTCAGACGTGTACTGGTGTACCTGATACAGGGTACAAACCTGTACAGGGTACAGATGTGTACTGTTACCTGATACAGGGTACAGACGTGTACAGGTACCTGGTACGGGATAGAGACGTCTACCGGTACCTGATACAAGGTACAGACGTGGACCGTCACTGGTACAGGATAGTCCCCGAGGGCATCATAAGTCCAGTTTTCAGTGCTTTTGTACTGACTTGACTAACACTAAGGAGTATCTCCCTCAAGCATAGCTCTGTCCTTAGATAGATTCTTTGATTCACTTTTTTTCGGTCATTTTGGTTTCAACACTGCTCTTCAAATATTTATGTAATATGAAAATTCCAAACATTCGGCCACGAGCATCACTGAAGAGACGTTGTCGAAATGCGCATCTGGTGCACAAAATTAAAAGGTATATATGTTCTATATTTATTTATAGAGACGTCTACCGGTACCTGATACAGGGTACAGACATATACTTGTACCTGATACAGGATACAGACGTGTACTGGTACCTGGTACAGGGTACAGATGGTACAGGTAACTGATTCAGGGTACAGACGTCTACTGGTACCTGATAAGGGTACAGACGTGTACTGTTACCTGACACAGAGTACAGACGTGTACTGTTACTTGATACAGGGTACAGACGTGTACATGTAACTGATACAGAGTACAGACGTGTACTGGTACTTGGTACAGGGTACAGACGTGTACAGGTAACTGATTCAGGGTACAGACGTGTACCGATACCTGGTACAGGGTAGAATACCTGATACAGGGTACAGACGTGTACTGGTTACTGATACAGGGTACAGACGTGTACCATTACCTAATACAGTTTACAGATTTGTACTGATATGTGGTACAGGGTACAGACGTGTACTGTTACCTGATACAGAGTACAGACGTGTATTGTTACTTGATACAGGGTATCTTTAGCTGATTCAGGGTACAGACGTGTACCGGTACCTGGTACAGGGTACAGACATGTAATTGTACCTGATACAGGGTACAGACATGTACTTGTACCTGACATAGGGTACAGACGTGTACTGGTACTTGGTACAGGGTACAGACGTGTACAGGTAGCTGATTCAGGGTACAGACGTGTACCGGTACCTGGTACAGGGTACAGACGTGTACAGGTAACTGATTCAAGGTACAGGCGTATACCGGTACCTGGTGCAGGGTATAGACGTGTACCGGTACCTGGTACAGGGTAGAATACCTGATACAGGGTACAGACGTGTACTGGTTCCTGATACAGGGTACAGACGTGTACCATTACCTAATACAGTTTACAGATGTGTACTGATAAGTGGTACAGGGTACAGACGTGTACTGTTACCTGATACAGAGTACAGACGTGTATTGTTACTTGATACAGGGTACAGACGTGTACTGTTACCTGATACAGAGTACAGACGTGTATTGGTACTTGGTACAGGGTACGGACGTGTACCGGTACCTGACATAGGATACAGACGTGTACTGGTACTTGGTACAGGGTACAGACGTGTACCGGTACCTGGACAGGGTACAGACATGTACTGGTACTTGGTACAGGGTACAGACGTGTACCGGTACCTCGTACAGGGTAGAGACGTGTACAGGTAGATGATTCAGGGTACAGGCATGCACTTGTACTTGATGCAGGGAACAGACGTGTACTGGTACCTGGTACAGGATAGAGACGTCTACCGGTACCTGATACAGGGTACAGACGTGTACTGGTTCCTGATACAGGGTACAGACGTGTATCATTACCTAATACAGTTTATAGATGTGTACTGATATCTGGTACAGGGTACAGACGTGTACAGGTATCTGGTACAGGATAGAGACGTCCACCGGTACCTGATACAGAGTACAGACGTGTACTGTTACTTGATACAGGGTACAGACGTGTACTGTTACCTGATACAGAGTACAGACGTGTACTGGTAGCTGATTCAGGGTACAGACGTGTACCGGTACCTGGTACAGGGTACAGACATGTACTTGTACCTAATACAGGGTACAGACATGTACTTGTACCTGATACAGGGTACAGACGTGTACTGGTACTTGGTACAGGGTACAGACGTGTACCGGTACCTGGTACAGGGTACAGACATGTATAGGTAGATGATTCAGGGCACAGGCATGCACTTGTACCTGATACAGGGTACAGACGTGTACTGGTACAGGATACAGACGTGTACCGGTACATGATACAGGGTACAGACGTGTACTTGTCTACATCTCTTACAATTATACTAGACAGCTAAGAATTAATCAATAATATCTCAATAGGTAATTTCATAATAGTTTTAATATATCACAATAGGTAATATGACTATAGGTAATATATCACATTAGGTAATATATCACAATAGGTAATATGACTATAGGTAATATATCACAATAGTTAATATATCACAATAGTTAATATATCACAATAGGTAATATGACTATAGGTAATATATCACAATAGGTAATATATCACAATAGGTAATATGACTATAGGTAATATATCACAATAGGTAATATATCACAATAGGTAATATGACTATAGGTAATATATCATAATAGGTAATATATCACAATAGGTAATATGACTATAGGTAATATATCACAATAGGTAATATATCACAATAGGTAATATGACTATAGGTAATATATCACAATAGATAATATGACTATAGGTAATATCACAAAAGATAATATGACTATAGGTAATATCACAATAGATAATATATCAGATTAAGTAATATCACTATAGGTAATATGGCTATAGGTAATATGATTATAGGTAATATGGCTATAGGTAATATGGCTATAGGTAATATGATTATAGAGTTATCACAATCGGTTATATCACAGTAAGTAATATCACTGTTGTTAATCTCACCATAGGCAATATGTCTATGGGTAATATTACAATAGGTAATATGGCTATAGGTAATAATAGGTAATATCACAATAGGTAATATTACTATAGATGAACAAAAGTGGCGAAAAAATACAAATATGTCTAATCTAACCTTTATTCCCTGCCGCCATTGTCTGTCTCACAGTTTACTGTATGACACGGTAGTTCCAAACATATCACTCTGTAAAATGATTAAACATTCCTATAAACTCTTCTACATACAAACTTAAAACAAACTTAAAATTTCTTTTCAAAAGTAAATGACCTATTTATTGATATTCGGTATGTTGTTTTCTTTTTGTGTGCGCAAAAGCCTTTAAAGTTTGTCGACACTGTGACCAGTTTGTTCCGACGGTCATGACGTTTATTAGTTTCGCTGATAATGTTTATAGAATTTGTTGGATTCGCTCTTACTTCATGCCAAGAGATTATTGCACTCATAGTAAGGCGATGGCATCTGTCTGATACAGTGGTAAAATATCCAAACCTATGCATCGAATCCATCCACAGTAAAGGGAGATCTTTTACGTGCTGTTGTAACACGGGATCTCGGCGTAGGCTGGCTCGTCAGAAATACAAGACACTGATGAGCCTGAGGCGTAGGCTGTCACGTCAGAAATACGGGACACAGAGCCTGAGGCGTAGGCTGTCTCGTCAGGAAGACAGGGCACTGATGAGCCTGAGGCGTAGGCTGTCTTGTCACGAAGACAGGACACTGATGAGCCTGAGGCGTAGGCCGTCTCGTCGGGAAGAAAGGACACTGAGAGCCTGAAGCGTAGGCTGTCTCGTCAGGAAGACGGGACACTGATGAGCCTGAAGCGTAGGCTGTCTCGTCAGAAAGACGGGACACTGATGAACCTGAGGCGTAGGCTGTGTCGTCAGGAAGACGGGACGCTGATGAGTCTGAGGCGTAGGCTGACCCGTCAGAAAGACAGGACGCTGATGACCCTGAGGCGTAGGCTGTCTCATCTGTCTTGGATGAGGTCATGTCGCAAATTACCACAGACACATTCTCATATCTGTCTATAATGATGTGTCTTGGATGAGGTCATGTCGCACCTTACCATAGACACTCTCATATCTGTCTATAATGATGTGTCTTGGATGAGGTCATGTCGCACCTTACCATAGACACATTCTCATATCTACCTAAGGTAATGTTCATTGATACAATTTGAGTATGCGTAGGACTATGTTTATGAGATGTGAAGGTTATATCTCACCTGAGTGTCACGGTATTCCTATTGTTGCCTAGTATGACGTTTCTGAGATTTGAATTCCCCACTCGATCACAGTAACGTCCTATATCTGCTCTTAATGAGACTGTATCTCACTTCTACTCTCCATGGACATTTACAGTTTTTTTCGCTGGATAGTCGTACCGATAATAAGGTGTTACATTTAACTGTAATTACTCCTTTCAATGTTGACTTCCTACGACAGTTCATAACGTTTGGAAATCGGGCACTTCTGTATAAAGTATGTCGACCAATGAACCCTACTAATCTTTTTAATCACTTTCAAACACTATTATAAGTCATGGGAGTCATAACAAAGCGCAGCTTAGAGGAATGAATCCCAACTTCTCGTGATGTGGACTGTCAACGCCGAAGTTTTCCTTGAGACCCCAGCTGGCCCAGTGGGTCAAAAGCCAAACACTTCTTGTGATTAGCCCAGAAACGACAGCGCCAGATGCTCTTGTATTCTTTATATTTTCAAGGATTAAAATGATGTGATTCTGAGTATAATACATTGACATTTGACGTATTCAATACACATCTATAAACACATCATACATACACACATGCATCCCCCCACACACACTTACACATACCAACTCAAATAACAAGGAAATGCATGAACCCTAGAAAAAAAAATCTAGCCCGAGTCCAGGTCCACGTTGAGTTTCGCTAGCATCTACTTGACGTTTTGCTAGAATTTTTGCCAGGTTTCTAACGGAAAGGCAGTGGTTTCTTCTCAGATACCTTGTAACGGGCTATAGGTAATTTCTTCCACCAATAAAAACTGGACGACACCATTTGACGCTGATCCACCGTCCAAGATTTCAATAAAACATCACAAACTATACATAAAGATCTTGTCATCAAGTTTGATCTTCATATCAGTCACAAAACTTATGGGCTTATTTAAGCAATAGCTTTAAACAGTCAATATTCACCACACTTTTACTTCATATCTGTGAAGCAGTTCTTTAAATTGTAGTACATTTTCTTCGGGACATAAAGACTCCATGTTACATCTCTGTAATGGACCAGATTTTTTCTTAATCTTCTCCACTGGTCCCTTTGGTTTAAGATAACATTTCCCCCGTATGAAGTTTTCAGCAAAAAGTTGCGAAATAACTACTACGCCATCATGACTTAGATAGGATCGTTTATATTTTACTCTCGAATCAGCTAATAAAGTTACAGTATTCTTGTGTCTTATCGCCCACGTTATAAATTTCTCCTACATTGTACTTAGAGCTCCCAACCTTCCCAATGGTGCATTCCTACTACATACACACCACTAGCGGAAACTTTCGTCATGTCTTGTAGTTGAAACATAATTAAAAGATTGATTTAGGGAGTATAGGACCGGATTATAATGATTTACTTCTCAGAGGGGGGAGGGAGGAGAGATGTTCAGTAGATTCCATAGTAAAATAAGAATGATATATCATATCAATACATAGGCTTTTACAAATATTTCCCTCTGATGGCAGTAAAAAGCGGATAACTGTGAATGTTTACCTTGATTTTAAGTACGGAAAACTTTATTAGCCTTATCAAGTAACATACACCTTAATCAGATATATATTATTTGAAATGATCCTGCCCTAATAGTTACAATACCCATAAAAATATTCCATACAGACAAAATTACAATATTGATCTACAGTCGGACATTGTGTCCGAGTCAATATCGATCATGAAAAATGACTGTCGGACTCATTGTCAGCCTAGCCATTTTAATGAAAATGTTTATTCTTATGTCATTGCAGAAAAGATATTTAAATTTCATCGTGTTTTCTATTGTTTATATTTGTCGTTTTAAAATCAAAAAGAAAATATGCATGATAAACTTCACATTACACAATCACAAGATAATTTTAAACAACTAAGATGAAGGGGAAAAATAGCGTAAATATTCAACCAGGGTTACTTTGTTTTTACTTTCCCTCGGCTGAACTCGTCAAACCGACATGGAAGAAAAATAGCATCAAGCGGGATAACTTCAACAGCTTAAGCATAAAAGCTAACGATAATTATTTCAAAATGAATAAAATGGTGAGTATAATTAGAACTACAATAGTTGTAAATTAGTATCCGACTCACGATCGCGTCCGACTCGCGATCGTGTCCGACTCACGATCGCGCCCGACTCGCGGTCGCGCCCGACTCACGATCGTATCTGACTCACGATCAGTTTACCCTGTATGTTGATAATTTGCTACGGTTTTAGGGAAAAACTTTAGTTGAATGAATTTGATCGCAAAATTGATATTTATATTAAAAAGTACTGATTGAAAAATTCTGATCGATTCTTGCAGAAATAAGTTCTGAGGGTCACCTACATTTAGGTATTATGAGGGTCACCTACATTTAGATGTTTTGAGGGACACCTACATTAAGGTGTTCTGAGGTCACCTACATTCAGGTGTTTTATGGGTCACCTACATTTAGGTGTTTTGAGGGTTACCTACAATTGTTTTGAGGGTCACCTACATTTAAGTGTTCTGAGGTCACCTACATTTAGGTGATCTGAGGGTCACCCACATTAAGCTGTTCTGAGGTCACCTACATCTAGGCGATCTGGGGGTCACCTAAATTAAGGTGTTCTGAGGGTCACCTACACTAAGGTGTTCTGAAGGTCATAAACATTGAGGTGTTCTGAGGGTCACATACATCGAGGTGTTTTGAGGGTCACCTACATTTAGGTGTTGTATGTTTCGTTATATTTGTTCAATTGAGGCACGATAGATTCAGGGTGGGGCAAAGTACAAAGTAAACCAAGGAGGGTATCCTTCTTTGTGAAGAAATACGTAGGGTAAGTTATGATAAACTGATGAAGTGTTGTATTATAGTTGTTATAAAGAGATGCGACATTGTTTCATGGTAGATTCTAAAGAGAATTTTTAAAATTCTCTTCAATTAAAAACCCTCTTGAGTTTCTCATGTCTTGCAGGCGGACTCCAATCGTAACAAATCGACCATTTCCGTACGCAAATAAGATTTTTGTTTAACAAAAATGGCGAGGGTGTTTCGATTGATCTGAATCACGTGAAACAACTTTGATGTTCAAAGAGGTAGACCTCATGGCGAAAATATAAAGTGACTGCGGTTATATGTGTAGACTGTTAAATGTTTCATATGTAAAATCTTATCATCAGAGCTATAGAATTCTTTTATCAAACTATGGTCCTTCACCTTACACCAAGGACGACGATATGTCATGTAAGATGGTAAACTATGGTCCTTCACCTTAGACCAAGGACGACGACATGTCATGTAAGGTGGTAAATTATGGTCCTTCACCTTAGACCAAGGACGACGACATGTCATGTAAGACGGTAAACTATGGTATTTCACCTTAGACCAAGGACGACAAAATGTCATGTAAGACGGTAAACTGTGGTCCTTCACCTTACACCAAGGACGACGACATGTCATGTAAGACGGTAAACTATGGTCCTTCACCTTACACCAAGGACGACGACATGTCATGTAAGACGGTAAACTATGGTCCTTCACCTTAGACCAAGGAAGAAGACATATCATGTAAGATGGTAAACTATGGTCCTTCACCTTACACCAAGGACGATGACATGTCATGTAAGGCGGTAATCTATGGTCCTTCACCTTAGACCAAGGACGATGACATATCATGTAAGACGGTAATCTATGGTCCTTCACCTTAGACCAAGGACGATGACATGTCAGGTAAGACGGTAAACTATGGTCCTTCACCTTAGACCAAGGACGACATGTCATGTAAGACGGTAAACTATGGTCCTTCACCTTAGACCAAGGACGACGACATGTCATGTAAGACGGTAATCTATGGTGTTTCATCTTAGACGAAGGACGACGACATGTCATGTAAGTCGGTTATCTATGGTCCATCACCTTACACCAAGGACGACGACATGTCATGTAAGACGGTAAACTAAGGTCCTTCACCTTAGACAAAGGACGATGACATGTCATGTAAGACGGTAAACTATGGTGTTTCATCTTAGACCAAGGACGACGACATGTTATGTAAGACGGTAATCTATGGTCCTTCACCTTAGACCAAGGACGACATGTCATGTAAGACGGTAAACTATGGTCCTTCACCTTACACCAAGGACGACGACATGTCATGTAAGACGGTAAACTATGGTGTTTCATCTTAGACCAAGGACGACGACATGTTATGTAAGACGGTAATCTATGGTCCTTCACCTTAGACCAAGGACGACGACATGTCATGTAAGACGGTAAACTATGGTCCTTCACCTTAGACCAAGGACGACATGTCATGTAAGACGGTAAACTATGGTCCTTCACCTTAGACCAAGGACGACGACATGTCATGTAAGACGGTAAACTATGGTCCTTCACCTTAGACCAAGGACGACGACATGTCATGTAAGGTGGTAAATCTTTTGTCCTTCACCTTAGACCAAAAACGATGACATTTCATGTAAGACGGTAATCTATGGTCCTTCACCTTACACCAAGGACGACGATATGTCATGTAAGACGGTAAACGATGGTCCTTCACCTTAAACCAAGGACGACGATATGTCATGTAAGACGGTAAACTATGGTCCTTCACCTTAGATCAAGGACAACGACATGTCATGTAAGACGGTTAACTATGGTCCTTCACCTTAGACCAAGGACGACGACATATCATGTAAGTCGGTAAACTATGGTCCTTCACCTTAGACCAAGAACGACGACATGTCATGTGAGACGGTAAACTATGGTCCTTCACATTAGACCAAGAACGACGACATGTCATGTGAGACGGTAAACTATGGTCCTTCACCTTACACCAAGGACGACGACATATCATGTGAGACAGTGAACTATGGTCCTTCACCTTAGATGAAGGAAGATGACGTTATGTAAGACAGTAAATTATGGTCCTTGACCTTAAACCAGGGACGACGACATGTCATGTGAGACGGTAAACTATGGTCCTTCACCTTAGACCAAGAACGACGACATGCCATGTAAGACGGTAAACTATGGTCCGTCACCTTACACCAAGGATGACGACATGTCATGTAAGACGGTAAACTATGGTCCTTCACCTTAGACCAAGGACGAAGACATGTCATGTAAGATGGTAAACTATGGTCCTTCACCTTAGACCAAGGATGACGACATGTCATGTAAGACGGTAAACTATGGTCCTTCACCTTAGACCAAGGACGACGACATGTCATGTAAGACGGTAAACTATGGTCCTTCACCTTAGACCAAGGACGAAGACATGTCATGTAAGACGGTAAACTATGGTCCTTCACCTTAGACCAAGGACGACGACATGTCATGTAAGACGGTAAACTATGGTCCCTCACCTTAGATCAAGGACGACGACATGTTATGTAAGTCGGTAATCTATGGTCCTTCACCTTAGACCTTTTTTTTTATAAAAAAAATATAAAGAAATATCAGTAATAATGTATTTTAATTGATGTTAGTTACAATGTTTTCAATAGCATTCCATTTATTTGTGAAGTCCTTCAATTTCATATTGAGAACGTATGACATTTTTTTCTGCTTTATAATATGTTAATTAAAACTGAGATGAAGATTTTGTCTAGACTTAGTAAATCTACAGTATTTTACTAATAACAATACAGTATTAATTGCTTTATTGTTTTTACCAGGAATTCTAAATAGAATATGATTGATAGTAAAATTCAAGTTTATATTACATGTATACTGTGGTTCAAGCCACTGTTTAGTTGTATCCAAAGTTGCTGTGTATAGTAGCAGTGAAAAAACAAATGTTCTATTGTTTCTGTACTGGACAAACACAAACTACAGATACTATTTGATTTGATCTTACAATCATTAAGGATCTTATTTGTACCAAGAGTTTTGTAAAATATTCTATATTGAAACCATTTTAATTTGGATCTTTGGTACATTGGTGTAAAAAATTTTAGTATATTTTAAAATCAAATGTATTGTCTAGATCCAGTACAGATTAATATACATTTCTAGAGTTATATGGATAGATTACCATCATCAAACATCTGGATATGATATAGTGATCAAATCTGTGGCCAAACAAATCAAGAAGTAATAGTAGTTTTGTGTATTTTAAAAGAACTTGAGAACAAAGGAATTTAAATTAGTGATCACCATTTGCGGGAAAATACCTACAGTACACACGAAAATAACCCGCAGGCATTATGTCTTCAAACAAAGAAAATCATTCTGTAGTAGACAAAGAAAGTAACATAGGTAACGAAAGCGAAGGAAGAGGACAAGAAGAAGTTTGTTCAACTTAATTTTAATTCAGTGTCGAACTCAGTGAAAGAGTCTATTTTCTCAAACAAACCTGCAAACAAAAACAACGTATAAGTAGTTAAGATTCAACACAAGGAAAATCAGTGTCTGAGGAAATAAAAACAATACAGGAAGATCTAAGTGAAATTAAATGCAGTATATTTAAATAATCGGACATACAACAAATTGTAAATAGCGCCGTGACGGAAATCATTACAAAAATGAAAAATGAAATAAAAAAAGAAATAGAAGAAGTCAAACAAGATGGTTACGCATGCGTAACATCTAACATCGTTTCTCCAAAGCTACAAGAATTTTTCTCAAAATCTTGGTTTTTAGGAAAATTTTATCACTGTATTTTGCAATTAACGGTTTGTATTCCTGTCACCTCGGGAGTCCCTCAGGGCTCAGTGCTCGGACCAATCCTCTTCCTGGCGTATATAAATGACCTGCCCGATCATGGACAAAACTACAGGGTAATCTGTTCCACTGAATGGTGGTAAGTGGGAAAAACGAATATTTATAGAAATTTTTTGTAGTCTGTATCTGCTGAAAGGGGGCACCAGTTGAGTGGGAGGGATGGCTACCAGTCCATGTACAATTTTGTACATAAGTACGAGTCTGGAGTCGGCCCTTCTTTGCTCTAGGCTACGCCAACCAAGGTCAATTCAACATGGCAGTCACACTGGAAGTGGTTTTAAAGTCTGCATGTACTCATCTTGCAGCTCTGCGCTGGACCCACTCAATCTGTCTTATATGGCAGCCTGCAAAGGGGTCCCAGACGCTGGTAGCATATTCCAGCTGTGGTCGAACCACAGCCATATATGCTGCTGTTCTCAGCTGCTTATCCGTAGTTGGAATGTTCCTTCTAAGGAATCCAAGGGAACTGTTTGCCTTGGCAGTGACCCGACTAATGTGGCCGCTCCAGTTCAGGGTATCCGCTATATCAACACCCAAATACCTAGCCGCTGATGTGGTCTCAAGGACTTGGCCGTGCAGGACATAATCTGTATGTATGGGGTATCTGGATGTTGTTACATGGGCAACCTGACACTTAACGGGATTAAATTCCATGTCCCACAGCTCAAGCTGTTTGAGGTCTTCCTGGAGAGTTGATTGCCTACCTGGTTGGTCTAAAGTCACATAGACGACGGTGTCATCCGCAAACCTGACCTGGGATTGTCTCACTTTCAACTGTTGAGGAATTCAAAATGGAAGTGAGTAAACTGTACCATCTCAGACCTTAGATTATATATATTTTAAAATTTTATCTTCAATTGATAAAACTGTTCTTCCTGAACTTTTATCTTACTAAGTTATTTATTAAACACTATCTACTTTATTTCCATGCTTTTGAAATTCTCACTACTATTTCACCTTCTTTATGCTTTTAATATGCAGCGCACCTTGTTCAGAATACTCCAAGTGGAGGGCGAACAGTACTGATAGATAGATAGATAGATAGATAGACCTAAAAAGAGCTCAAATCAGAAATAATCGAACAAGTAAACGAAGGAATTAAAGAACTAAGAAAAAATCAGGTAGAAGAAACAATGAAATTAACAGACACAATGGACGGCTTTAATCTTGATATGGACAAAGGAAATCAGACAACTAAACAAAAAGGTAACAGAATGTGAGAGGATGATGCAGTCACCATGGCCAACCATAATCCACAGTACTCGCAGGAAAACAATATTAAAAGCCTAAGCTGGCGAGAATCCCCTCGGGAAAATCTGCGAGCCGAATTTTGTCGCATACTGAAAGAGAAAACTGATGTAAATATTCATCTAGCCGAGGTCCTAGCAATTCACCGTATTCCGGGCAACAAAAGTGGACCGAGGCCTGTCATAGTGAAATTAATAAACTCAGAAAAGAAAACAGAAATTATAAGGAAAAGGCAAGTCATCAAAGACACTTTTCTCATGTTTGATCACATTACACAGATGAATGCAGACTTGATTAAATCTTTAAAGCAGTGTGATTCTATCCGTTCAGCGTGGTACTTCAATGGTAGAGTGTTCGCATTCCTCTAAAGGGCGAGCGTCATAAGGTTGATCTGTTTGATGATCTCAGCCACAAATTTAAACTTAAACTCCGAAGCGTATATGCCTCGATACCACGGTTGAATTGAAAACTCCACCGGACAGAAAATTCACGGACTGATTGTCAGTCCCTACCTGTATGTTCAGGGACAGTCTCTCGGACTTCTGTACGTGTTGCACTTTGTAGTGTTTTGTGTATGAATGTTTGGATATATGGAAATTATGTGGGCAACATCTTAAAGTGGTAAGCCATAACATCTCATTATTTGTTCTCATTACAGCATGCACTACGCTGTATACTCTGGTATATATATGTCGTATACATATCTAAGTATATTTGCGTAAACTTTAACCTTTCATGAGTATCAATTTTCTTACTCTTAATTGTAAAGGTCTTAATGGCATGGAAAAGAGGCGGGATGTCTTAAATTATTTAAAACAAAAGAAATGCTCTATATACTTCTTACAAGATACTCATTTTACCTCAGATGACCTTCACCTTGTTCGATCCATATGGGGCTATGAAGTTTACTTGAGTCCGGGAAAATCTGACTCAAGGGATGTGGCCATACTGCTGAATAATAACTGAATTTAATCTGTAATATAGACACTGACAATTATGGAAATCTCATTTCCATAGAAACTTTCAAAAATGAATATTACACCCTCCTTGTTAATGTTTACGGTCCAATAAATATTACACCCTCCTTGTTAATGTTTACGGTCCAATAAATATTACACCCTCCTTGTTAGTGTTTACGGTCCAATAAATATTACACCCTCCTTGTTAATGTTTACGGTCCAATAAATATTACACCCTCCTTGTTAATGTTTACGGTCCAATAAATATTACACCCTCCTTGTTAATGTTTACGGTCCAATAAATATTCTTCTCTGTGATAACGACGGGAACTCAAACATAAAGAGTTAGGAGATAAAACCCTGCCACAGTAGCGTACCGCCTCATCTGAGGAGATAAAACCCTGCCACAGTAGCGTATCGCCTCATCTGAGGAGATAAAACCCTGCCACAGTAGCGTACCGCCTCATCTGAGGAGATAAAACCCTGCCACAGTAGTGACCGCCTCATCTGAGGAGATAAAACCCTGCCACAGTAGCGTACCGCCTCATCTGAGGAGATAAAACCCTGCCACAGTAGTGACCGCCTCATCTGAGGAGATAAAACCCTGCCACAGTAGTGACCGCCTCATCTGAAGAGGTAAAACCCTGCCACAGTAGTGACCGCCTCATCTGAAGAGGTAAAACCCTGCCACAGTAGTGACCGCCTCATCTGAAGAGGTAAAAAGGCTCCACAGTAGTGCACCGCCACATCTGAAGAGGTAAAAAGGCTCCACAGTAGTGCACCGCCTCATCTGAAGAGGTAAAAAGGCTCCAAAGTAGTGTACCGCCACATCTGAAGAGGTAAAAAGGCTCCACAGTAGTGTACCGCCACATCTGAAGAGGTAAAAAGGCTCCACAGTAGTGCACCGCCTCATCTGAGAGGTTTAAAGGGTTCCACAGTAGTGTACCGCCACATCTGAAGAGGTAAAAAGGCTCCACAGTAGTGTACCGCCACATCTGAAGAGGTAAAAAGGCTCCACAGTAGTGCACCGCCTCATCTGAGAGGTTTAAAGGGTTCCACAGTAGTGTACCGCCACATCTGTGGAGGTAAAAGCTCTCCATAGTAGCGTACCGCCATATCTGAGAGGTTAAAGGGTTCTACAGTAGTGTACCGTCACATCTGAGGAGGTAAAAGGGTTCCAGATTAGTGTACCGCCACATCTGAGGAGGTAAAAGGGCTCCACAGTAGTGTACCGCCACATTTGAGGAGGTAAAAGGGCTCCACATTGGTGTACCTAGCCGCAAGTAGTGACCCTAAATGAATGATGGGCCACACTTCCTTAAGTTGCGTATACTTGCATTTCTGATAAACGGAATGGCCGGCACGATTCTACGCATTTCGGCATCAAGTGGAGCAAATATCTAACATATATAAACATAAAGAAAACGATCGGCAATGATAACTTACCCCCGATCTGTCGTCTGAAGGCTCTACACACATTTTTACCCAACCTGTTTCAAATTTGCCGGTTTCTGTGTCAGGACTTCGGTCTCGCGAGATCTCGTTAAAAGAAACCTCACAAAAAGAGGCGAAGCTGAGGAAAAACACGTGGTTATTGTTATAAGTTTACGCAACGTAAGGAATTGTGGCCCTATCATTCATTTAGGGCCACTATCTGCGGCTATGGTGTACCAACATATCTGAGAGGTAAAAGGATTCCAGAGTAGTGTACCGCCATATTTAAGGAGGTAAAATGGTTCCACAGTGGTGCACCGTCACATCTGTGAGATAAAAGGGTTCCAGAGCTGTGGGTCGCCATATTTGAGGAAATAAAATGGTTCCATAGTAGTGCCCCGCCACATCTGAGGAGATAAAAGGGTTCTACATTAGTGTACCCCCTCATTTGAAGACATAAAACGGTTCCACAGTAGTGTATCGCCTCATCTGAGGAGGTAAAAAATATTTAAAAAATATCGCTATTTAAAAGCCGGACTCACCTTTTTTTTTCTAAATACACATCATCCTATGACTTTCCTATGTTCGAATTTCATATACATGTAACAAAAAAGAGAAATAGGTGTGGCCGGACCAGGGGATCGAACCCAGAACCTTTGGCTATGAAGACGGACACTCTCACCATTGAGCTATCCGGTTCGATACCTATCTTTCACACCCCTCTCTTTCCGGGGATTTCCAACCCTAGAAACAGAAACTCACAACAACCCAAAGTTCGTAATCATCACAGTGCACAAACAAGCATGCAACTCATTAGGGGCTGGCCACGGCACCCAATGTGGCAGGCAGGAGAAAACTTGTAACCGGATCCGTGAATCGAACCTAGAACCTTCGCAGACGCTCTTACCATTGACCTATCCGGGTCGATACCCATCCGTCACATATAGATGTTTATTCAACATTAACATTTTCTAATTTCACAGACAACCTTAGTGAACAAGACCATATAAATCTCCGTATTGAAGTGACCCATGTAAAGGAATGGAAAGGAAATATTACAACGTTCAATATTCAAGAGTTTCGGATCAACTTTTGCGGTGAGTGGGAAGGTGGGCGCCCGTAAACCGGTTAACCACACCAATTGAGTGACGTTTGTCATTTTAATTGACCGTCCTAAATCGGTATCGTAATCGCAGCAAGGTTTGGTCCGTTTACAATTATGATAAGGTCATTTACTGCAATCTAGGTAAGTTGTAATGATAACACTATTTTAAAAACATAAAATATATAAGAAAATTAACAAACAAAATAAAGTGTTTTTGTACACTGTTGTGTGTTGTCGTTTTCTCATGTATTAAAACTCACTAAATTCTGAAGGCAATAGAACGTCACGTGATACCTTGGGTGCTTTGGAGGATGGTGTATATTTCTCTAACACAACCGACTGTTGTCGTAGGGTGCGTAAGGTTATATGATAAGATTTAACAGCAATGCAATGTACATCAGGGGAAACTGTCTCGCCTTATTTTCGCCGCTATACTCATACGTGTCAGCAATTCTTCCCTTTCCGCGGAATGCCCGAATGTAATATTGTAGCGCACTTTCATATTGATCCAACATCCGGTAACAGTTTCCCGCCATGAGTGACGTCATATACGTGTCGATATCATCAACAAAAGTTGAGCTCAATAAATCATGAAAGTTAGCTTTTGCCTTTCCCGTGTAGCCTAGTTCTGTACAACAGAGAAACGACAGGTAAGAGGCATAGGGTAACGGATTGATGGACAGAATATATGAGGAATCGTCCACCATCATCAACTCAAACAACGGATCGAACGGCACAACAGGCACTGACCTGAAAGCTTCAAAGCCGTAAGACAACGCCTCACTGGATTTCTCGTCTCTAGATAGATTTCTCCCACACATTCGCCGAATGTAAGATTCATTTATTATACACTGTCCATCAGCCTTTATAGGTATATATATCACGTGACACCCGTTCTTTGATTTAAAGGTATTGATGAAACTAAGAGCTTTTGATGGGTTACCGAGCAGGTAGTATACAGTAGCGAGAGTTAAGTTTCCTTTACTGATGTCCCCTGGTAGGCTTTGATGTATGTTAAGAATGCATTTGTATATCTGTCTCTTTATCTTTTTGTTGGCTGTATTTCCAGTACGAAAAAGTATCTGATGGAACAAAGCGATCCCCACATTACAAGATAATAAATGATGCTGCGTTTAAGCGACATCAACCGTGATAGGATCGTATTTCTCGTTGTTGTACAAGTCTCTAGCGATTTGTAGTCTCTCTTCAAATATTTGTAGATGTGGTAAATTTGGTTGTATAGACCTCATCGTACAAAAGAATTGTAAATCTCTGCCGCATTCCAGTTGAGATGGCGCATTACTTTTAACTCCTAGAGTACGGTGTGTAACAAGGAGGCATGCATCTGAAATGGGAGTTGTGAATGATCCGGTCTCTTCAACATTTTGTCGGACATAAGCCAAAGCATTAGACTCTAGAATAAACCTCCATCCTCTCCTATACAGGTCCGTGAGGACGGCTAACAAGTGGGTTCTCACAATGCCGTAGACCTTGCCGTGGTATATGTTCTGGGACGGCAGGAAATAATTGGGACATATTCCATCGATAATACAAGAAAGAAGCCTTCGTAGACAACGTTCCAGTAATGGTATTAGATGTCTAGGTGTCCAGATGTCTTCCGGTGTCTCTTCCACTATCCATAATATAATTGTTTTCATGTAATAAGAGCACATACAGCCTTCTGGAATTCGTGGCTTCAACACGTCATTTAGAATAATCTTCAGCAGCCCATACATTCTGAACTGAACAGCAATAAAAGAGTGAATAAGTTCGGTTTCTGCGTATGAGAACGAATATCTCCATTCCAGCGGATCATGACTCCAGGATCCATCCACATTCTCTTGTCGTAATCCTATCGGAACAAGATGGATTCCCTCGTTAAATATATGCTGAATCATATCGGGTGACGGCCAGCCATACTTCCGGTCACGTGTGATGTATTCATATGCATCATCAGGCCATAATCCACACCTAAGGCAATGTACAAAATCAGTTTCCGATCCCAGAGAAGATAAATTTCTTATACTAGGTCCATTAAGAGAATCCTGTGGGGAATGTATTCCAATGTAAAACTTTTTGAAATTGTCACTCGAGAGAACGCGACTATTGTTGAAAGTTACTAAATTTGTTCTAATATCAGGAGTTGTGAAGCTTTCCCATCTGCATTCAAGAAGAGCAAATCCCGGTTGTTGTGCATTTCGGTGCAATAAGAGAACATTTGGCACATCACGATATGATGGATGGATGGATGAATCATCCTGGACAATCATATGATGATTCATCAATGACATGATATCTACATCGCTTTCTGGTAACTGAACTCCTTCAGCGTAACTGCCACTTCTCATACAACCCATCTTATCATCTTGATTTGAGTGAATCTTATCAAGTAATTTTTTAATTTTCCGATCCACTTTGACGTCCTCTGAGTCCCTAAATATATTTATTAGTTGTGCATCTAGAATCTCCGAGTAATTAAACTCGTTTTTCCAAGCTGCCCGTCTGAAATAGATACGATACAAATAAAATAAAAAGACACAATATGATGCTTTTTAAGTCTGATATCAATTTGTCATATAGTCTTTCACACTTTCCTTTTTCTCTGTCGATTTTTTCACGGAACTATGTCTCTTGTTTCCTAAATTTGCCTGAGTGAAAAGTTGTTGCAGGACTTTTGCAACGGGTGTTGCATACAACCAGGGGACGCTTACTCCTCCCGGGCACCTAGTCTCACCTCGATTTTATTGGGGTTAGCATTTGTCCGAATATGACACTATACACGATACTGTATTTTCGTATTTTACATTTTTATACCATGGACTATGAGATACGCTTTTTACTTAGTGGATGAGTGGATTCTTCCATACATACTGTGTTTATTTCAACTTCTCATACAGGGAATTAATTTTCAAATTGAGCAGAAATAAAATACAATAGAAATAACTTATACTTACGATTCAGATATAATCTGTTTCAAAGATTCAGATTCCATTTTCATGGGTCACTTATGTCTCTGTAATGAAATGAATTACAATGATAAGTGTTAACATTTTAACAATTTCTCTTTTTGTCTTTGATTCACCAGTGGTATTGCACAATGTAACGAGTGCGCGTAGATTCAGGTTTTCTGTTCGGTATTTTATAATTTTCTGTCGCACTGAAGTTTGAAGAAAAAGACAAAAGTATAAACTGAAGTTCTGTGCCATGGCACGTTAAAAATCCCTCACTGCTTTGGATTTGTTTTAATGGAACAAATTATGAAGGCAGACAGGTGCCGCCACCATATGAATGGAATAGTATGATGTGGCACAATAAAACAATAATACACAAAGTAAAATCATTCTTTTTATAACTCAGATTATAATTTTGTACATGAAAATTTGAAAACGAAAGGATTTACATATGTATTACCAGGAAACCAGTAATATAAGGAATTGTGAGCGGAGAGACAATGACACAAATACTCGATTTCTTCTTCGGAAAACAGGAAGGAAATCATTTGGGGAGGTAAAAGGGCTCCACATTGGTGTACCATCACATCTGAGAGGTAAAATGATTCTAGAGTAGTGTACCGCCATATTGAAGGAGGTAAAATGGTTCCATAGTAGTGTACCGCCAAATCTAAGGTGATGAAATGGTTCCACAGTAGTGTACCGTCACATCTGAGGAGGTAAAAGGGTTTCAGATTAGTGTACCGCCACATCTGAGGAGGTAAAAGGGTTCCACATTAGTGTACCGCCACATTTGGGGAGGTAAAAGGGTTCCACATTGGTGCACCGTCACATCTGTGAGATAAAAGGGTTCTACAGTAGTGTAATACCACATCTGAGAGACAAAGGGTTCCAGAGCAGTGTATCCCCTCATTTGAAGAGATAAAACGGTTCCACAGTTGTGTATCGCCTCATCTGAGGAGGTAAAAAATATTTTAAAAATATCGCTATTTAAAAGCCAGACTTACCTCGGACTTTGCTGTGTTAGAATTTCATATATATGTAACAAGCAAGAGAAAAAGATGTGGCCGGACCAGGGGATCGAACCCAGAACCTTTGGCTATGAAGACGGACACTCTCAGCATTGAGCTATATCCGTCTTTCACACTCTTCCCTTGCCGGAGGTTTCCAACCTTAGAAACAGAAACTCACAACAACCCAAAGTTCGTAATCATCACAGTGCACAAACAAGCATGCAACTCATTAGGGGCTGTTATAAATGTTCATTCACTCACTCCTCCCGGGCACCTGGTCTCACCCCTGAATTTAAGGGGTCCGTAAATGTCCACTGTGGTACATTGTTGTTAGTGCCATAGTCATGTGACATGCTACTTTCGTATTTAACTTCAATATTAACATTTTCTAATTTCGCAGACAGCCTTAGTGAACAAGAGCATATAAATCTCCGTATTGAAGTGGCCTATGTAAAGGAATGGAAAGGAAATATTACAACGTTCAATATTCAAGAGTATCGGATCAACTGACAATCAAAGCAAGTCACCTAAAAATAAACACTCCAAACTAAATGAAATAATTAAAAGGTATTCAGAGCTAGATATTTGTCGTCGGTAAATAACAGAATTTAGGCGCTTTGTATATAGCTTTTCTGTTTGTGTGCTTGTCCCTCTATGAATTTTATAATTTTTATATTGTGAATGAGTAGATCTCCTAGGAAGTTTGATTCTTTATGTTATGTCTTAGTGTTGTCACTTTCCTGGTCTTTTATATTAGACCCTTACATTGAATGTGATTGAATGTGACTGGCATTGACCCTCGATTGATCCGACGCTTTATGATAAGTGAACTGACGAATGGTGCAGGGTAATATATTTTACCATAGTTCTTGTATTGGGTCCCTCTACAGCCCAATGCAGACGTTTGCTTGAGCGTTGCACACTGACTAACAGGGCGTTGGGGACTTTATGATGGGCCTTGTCGAAACTTTTTCAGAGGAGACAAGGTCCTGATCCTCGTTCCCGCTGACTGTTAGTCGCAGCTCCTGTTGATCAAGGAATTGAGTTCGCTTACAGACGGGCATAGCACGGTTTACTTATGTC
The DNA here is from genome assembly GCA_035048485.1 of Pteria penguin. Classification (NCBI taxonomy): domain Eukaryota; kingdom Metazoa; phylum Mollusca; class Bivalvia; order Pterioida; family Pteriidae; genus Pteria; species Pteria penguin. The sequence goes on along the minus strand of CM068590.1, from coordinate 42,360,752 downwards.
GCCTTACATATTTTTGATTGCAACATATTAATGTAAAGACGTTTCATTTGTAAAATTTTATGACCTCTCTTCTTCAGAGACTTGTTGGTCCTTGTTCTCTATATGTAGGATTATTTATAAATTTGTAAATGTGTGTCCATTGCTTGTGCTGCTTTTGCGGTGAGTGGGAAGGTGGGCAACCGTAAACCGGTTCACCACACCAATTGAGTGACGTTTGTTATTTCAATTGACCTAAGTCGGTATCGTAGTCGCGGTACAGTATATTCTATTATTTCCATGTTTTGTGTGCATGTCCTTGGTGAGTTGTGTCAAACAGCTTTGTCAGATGTCTTCTGTTTTCTCTATGATTATCATGTTTTGTGTGCATGTCCTTGGTGAGTTGTGTCAAACAGCTTTGTCAGATGTCTTCTGTTTTCTCTATGATTATCATGTTTTGTGTGCATGTCCTTGGTGAGTTGTGTCAAACAGCTTTGTCAGATGTCTTCTGTTTTCTTTTTTCTAACGGATTGCTGAGGAACAGGTGCACTAGTATGTTATCCAAGAAGCAATGCCATATCCATTATGTCACATATTAACATTATTGATTTTTCATTCTATATAGGACGTTAAGGTTTGGTCCGTTACAATTATGATAAGGTCATTTACTGGAATTTAGGTAAGTTGTCATGATATCACTATTTTAACAACATAAAATAAAACATAAAATATATAAGAAAAGTAACAAACAAAGGGTTGTTGTACACTGTTGTGTGTTGTCGTTTTCTCGTGTATCAAAGCTCACTAAATTCTGAAGGCAAAAGAACGTCACGTGATACCCTGGGTGCTTTGAAGGATGGTGTATATCTCTCTAACACAACCGACTGTTGTCGTAAGGTGTATATGGTTATATGATAAGATTTAATAGCAATGCGATGTACACCAGGGGAGACTGTCTGGCCTTATTTTCGCCGCTATACTCATACGTGTCAGCAATTCTTTCCTTTTCTCGGAATGCACGAATGTAATATTGTAGCGCACTTTCATATTGATCCAACATCCGGTAACAGTTTCCCGCCATGAGTGACGTCATATACGTGTCGACATTATCAACAAAACTTGAGATCAATAAATCATGAAAGTTAGCTTGTGCTTTTCCTGGGTAGCCTAGTTCTGTATAACAGAGAAACGCCAGGTAAGAGGCATAGGGTAACGGATTGATGGACAGAATGTATGAGGAATCGTCCACCATCATCAACTCAAACAACAGATCGAACGGCACAACAGGCACTGACCTGAAAGCTTCAAAGCCGTAAGACAACGCTTCACTGGATTTCTCGTCTCTTGATAGATTTCTCCCACACATTCGCCGAATGTAAGATTCATTTATTATACACTGTCCATCAGCCTTTTTAGGTATATATATCACGTGACACCCGTTCTTTGATTTAAAGACATTGATGAAACTAAGAGCTTTCGATGGGTTACCGAGTAGGTAGTATACAGTAGCGAGAGTTAAGTTTCCTTTACTAATGTCCCCAGACAGGCTTTGAAGTATGTTAAGAATGCATTTATATATCGATCTCTTTATCATTTTGTTGGCTGTATTTCCAGTACGAAGAAGTATCTGATTAAACAAAGCCATCCCCACATTACAAGATAATAAATGATACTGCGTTTTAGCGACAGCAACCGTGATAGGATCGTATTTCTCGTTGTTGTACAAGTCTCTAGCGATTTGTAGTCTGTTTTCAAATGTTTGTAGATTTGGTAGTTTTGGTTGTATAGACCTCATCGTACAAAAGAATTGTAAATCTCTACTGCATTCCAGTTGAGATGGCGCATTACTTTTAACTCCTAGAGTACGGTGTGTAACAAGGAGGCATGCATCTGAAATGGGAGTTGTGAATGATCCGGTCTCTTCAACATTTTGTCGGACATAAGCCAAAGCATTAGACTCTAGAATAAACCTCCATCCTCTCCTATACAGGTCCGTGAGGACGGCTAACAAGTGGGTTCTCACAATACCGTAGACCTTGCCGTGGTATATGTTCTGAGACGGCAGGAAATAATTGGGACATATTCCATCGATAATACAAGAAAGAAGCCTTCGTAGACAAAGTTCCAGTAATGGTATTAGATGTCTAGGTGTCCAGATGTCTTCCGGTGTCTCTTCCACTGTCCATAATATAATTGTTTTCATGTAATAAGAGCACATACAGCCTTCTGGAATTCGTGGCTTCAACACGTCATTTAGAATAATCTTTAGCAGCCCATACATTCTGAACTGAACAGCATTAAATGAGTGAATAAGTTCGGTTTCTGCGTATGAGAACGAATATCTCCATTCTAGTGGATCATGACTCCAGGATCCATCCACATTCTCTTGTCGTGATCCTATCGGAACAAGATGGATTCCCTCGTTAAATATATGCTGAATCATATCGGGCGACGGCCAGCCATGCTTCCGGTCACGTGTGATGTATTCATATGCATCTTCAGGCCATAATCCACACCTAAGGCAATGCACAAAATCAGTTTCCGATCCAAGAGTAGATAAATTTCTTATACTAGGTCCATTAAGAGAATCCTGTGGGGAATGCATTCCAATGTAAAACTTTTTGAAATTGTCACTCGAGAGAACGCGACTATTGTTGAAAGTTACTAAATTTGTTCTGATATCAGGAGTTGTGAAGCTTTCCCATCTGCATTCAAGAAGAGCAAATCCCGGTTGTTGTGCATTTCGGTGCAATAAGAGAACATTTGGCACATCACGATATGATGGATGGATGGATGAATCATCCTGGACAATCATATGATGATTCATCCATGACATGATATCTACATCGCTTTCTGGTAACTGAACTCCTTCAGCGCAACTGCCACTTCTCATACAACCCATCTCATTATCTTGATTTGAGTGAATCTTATCAAGTAATTTTTCAATTTTCCGATCCACTTTGACGTCCTCCGAGTCCTTAAATATATTTATTAGTTGTGCATCTAGAATCTCCGAGTAATTACACTCGTTATTCCAAGCTGCCCGTCTGAAATAGATACGATACAAATAAAATAAAAAGACACAATATGATGCTTTTTAAGTCTGATATCAATTTGTCATATTGTCTTTCAGACTTTCCTTTTTCTCGCTCGATTTTTTCACGGAACTATGTCTCTTGTTTCCTAAATTTGCCTGAGTGAAAAGTTGTTGCAGGACTTTTGCAACGGGTCAGCTCGATTTTATTGGGGTTAGCATTTGTCTGAATATGACACTATACACGATATTGTATTTTCGTATTTTACATTTTTATACCTTGGACTATGAGATACGCTTTTTACTTAGTGGATGAGTGGATTCTTCCATACATACTGTGTTTATTTCAACTTCTCTTACAGGGAATTAATTTTCAAATTGAGCAGAAATAAAATACAATAGAAATAACTTATACTTACGATTCAGATATAATCTGTTTCAAAGATTCAGATTCCATTTTCATGGGTCACTTATGTCTCTGTAATGGAATGAATTACAATGATAAGTGTTAACATTTTAACAATTTCTCTTTTTATCTTTGATTTACCAGTGGTATTGCACAATGTAACGAGTGCGCGTAGATTCAGGTTTTCTGTTCGGTATTTTATAATTTTCTGTCGCACTGACGTTTGAAGAAAAAGACAAAAGTATAAACTGAAGTTCTGTGCCATGGCACGTTAAAATCCCTCACTGCTTTGAATTTGTTTTAATGGAACAAATCATGAAGGCAGACAGGTGCCGCCACCATATGGATGGAATAGTATGATATGGCACAATAAAATATAATACCCAAAGTAAAATCGTTCTTTTTATAACTGAGATTATAATTTTGTACATGAACATTTGAAAACGAAAGGATTTACATATGTATTACCAGGAAACCAGTAATACAAGGAATTGTGAGCGGAGAGACAATGACACAAATACTAGATTTCGTCTCCGGAAAACAGGAAGGAAATCAGAATAAATACATATAAGGTTAGAAAAACTTGCAATCGATTTCATTGTATTCAAAATGCAGACCTAAGACGGAAATAAATCTAAAGTCATTTGTTAAGATTAATATGAATATGAAAGAAAACAGAAAGACATCTGGCTTAACCGTATGATAAAAGTCATCACAGACAAATAAGCAAAGTAATAATGTTGTCGCACATGTGATAAAGGGTTAAAATAAATGGAAGCTGAATCAGAACAGGAAACGAATATTTATATACTGACAAACATGTATATGAAAGAAAAACAATAATATCCAAGATTATATTATTGCAACTATAATCCAGATGAATACAAAATCTACTATGATAAATGTTAATCAAAGTGAAGACCACTTTTTACTGAGTTTAGATAATCATAGCTTTTTACTTATAGTTCAAACAGTTAATAAATCTCTCTGCTACTTACATTACAAAGAGTTGGTTAATCTCTCTGCTACTTATAATACAAAGAGTTGGTTAGTCTCTCTGCTGCTTATAAGACAAAGAGTTGGTCAAACTCTCTGTTACTCATAATACAATGTGTTGCTTAATCTCTCTGCTACTTATAATACAAAGAGTTGGTTAATCTCTCTGCTACTTATAATACAAAGAGTTGGTTAATCTCTCTGCTACTTATAATACCATGTGTTGGTTAATATCTCTGCTACTTATAATACAAAGAGGTGGTTAACCTCTCTGCTACTTATAATACAAAGAGTTTGTTAATCTCTCTGCTACTTATAATACCATGAGTTGGTTAGTCTCTCTGCTGCTTATAAGACAAAGAGTTGGTTAAACTCTCTGTTACTCATAATACAATGTGTTGCTTAATCTCTCTGCTACTTATAATACAAAGAGTTGGTTAACCTCTCTGCTACTTATAATACAAAGAGTTTGTTAATCTCTCTGCTACTTATAATACCATGTGTTGGTTAATATCTCTGCTGCTTATAATACCATGAGTTGGTTAGTCTCTCTGCTGCTTATAAAACAAAGAGTTGGTTAATCTCTCTGCTACGTATAATACCATGAGTTGGTTAGTGTCTCTGCTGCTTATAAGACAAAGAGTTGGTTAAACTCTCTGTTACTCATAATACAATGTGTTGCTTAATCTCTCTGTTACTTATAATACAAAGAGTTGGTTAACCTCTCTGCTACTTATAATACAAAGAGTTGGTTAATCTCTCTGCTACTTATAATACCATGTGTTGGTTAATATCTCTGCTACTTATAATACAAAGAGTTGGTTAAACTCTCTGTTACTCATAATACAATGTGTTGCTTAATCTCTCTGCTACGTATAATACAAAGAGTTGGTTAATCTCTCTGCTACTTATAATACCATGAGTTGGTTAGTCTCTCTGCTGCTTATAAGACAAAGAGTTGGTTAAGCTCTCTGTTACTCATAATAGAATGTGTTGCTTAATCTCTCTGCTCCGTATAATACAAAGAGTTGGTTAATCTCTCTGCTACTTATAATACCATGTGTTGGTTAATCTCTCTGCTGCTTATAATACAAAGAGTTGGTTAAACTCTCTGTTACTTATAATACCATGTGTTGCTTAATCTCTCTGCTACTTATAATACCATGTGTTGGTTAATATCTCTGCTACTTATAATACAAGGAGTTGGTTAATCTCTCTGTTACTTATAATACCATGTGTTGGTTAATATCTCTGCTACTTATAATACAAGGAGTTGGTTAATCTCTCTGTTACTTATAATACCATGTGTTGTTCAATCTCTCTGCTACTTATAATACAAAGAGTTGGTTAATCTCTCTGCTACTTATAATACCATGAGTTGGTTAGTCTCTCTGCTGCTTATAAGACAAGGAGTTGGTTAAGCTCTCTGTTACTCATAATAGAATGTGTTGCTTAATCTCTCTGCTCCGTATAATACAAAGAGTTGGTTAATCTCTCTGCTACTTATAATACCATGTGTTGGTTAATCTCTCTGCTGCTTATAATACAAAGAGTTGGTTAAACTCTCTGTTACTTATAATACCATGTGTTGCTTAATCTCTCTGCTACTTATAATACAAAGAGTTGGTTAATCTCTCTGCTACTTATAATACAAAGAGTTGGTTAATCTCTCTGCTACTTATAATACCATGTGTTGGTTAATATCTCTGCTACTTATAATACAAAGAGGTGGTTAACCTCTCTGCTACTTATAATACAAAGAGTTTGTTAATCTCTCTGCTACTTATAATACCATGAGTTGGTTAGTCTCTCTGCTGCTTATAAGACAAAGAGTTGGTTAAACTCTCTGTTACTCATAATACAATGTGTTGCTTAATCTCTCTGCTACTTATAATACAAAGAGTTGGTTAACCTCTCTGCTACTTATAATACAAAGAGTTTGTTAATCTCTCTGCTACTTATAATACCATGTGTTGGTTAATATCTCTGCTGCTTATAATACCATGAGTTGGTTAGTCTCTCTGCTGCTTATAAAAGAAAGAGTTGGTTAATCTCTCTGCTACGTATAATACCATGAGTTGGTTAGTGTCTCTGCTGCTTATAAGACAAAGAGTTGGTTAAACTCTCTGTTACTCATAATACAATGTGTTGCTTAATCTCTCTGTTACTTATAATACAAAGAGTTGGTTAACCTCTCTGCTACTTATAATACAAAGAGTTGGTTAATCTCTCTGCTACTTATAATACCATGTGTTGGTTAATATCTCTGCTACTTATAATACAAAGAGTTGGTTAAACTCTCTGTTACTCATAATACAATGTGTTGCTTAATCTCTCTGCTACGTATAATACAAAGAGTTGGTTAATCTCTCTGCTGCTTATAATACCATGAGTTGGTTAGTCTCTCTGCTGCTTATAAGACAAAGAGTTGGTTAAGCTCTCTGTTACTCATAATAGAATGTGTTGCTTAATCTCTCTGCTCCGTATAATACAAAGAGTTGGTTAATCTCTCTGCTACTTATAATACCATGTTTTGGTTAATCTCTCTGCTGCTTATAATACAAAGAGTTGGTTAAACTCTCTGTTACTTATAATACCATGTGTTGCTTAATCTCTCTGCTACTTATAATACCATGTGTTGGTTAATATCTCTGCTACTTATAATACAAGGAGTTGGTTAATCTCTCTGTTACTTATAATACCATGTGTTGGTTAATATCTCTGCTACTTATAATACAAGGAGTTGGTTAATCTCTCTGTTACTTATAATACCATGTGTTGTTCAATCTCTCTGCTACTTATTATACAAAGCATTGGTAGATGTCTCGCTACTTATAATACAAAGAGTTGGTTAATCTCTCTGCTACATATTATACTAAGCGTTGGTTTATCTCTCTGCTACTTATAATACAAACAGTTGGTTAATGCCTCTGCTACTATTAAAGGTTACTCGGATACTTTCAATCACGATTAAATTTCCAACCCTCAAACGTGCATATATCTTGGAGTCCACGACTTGATAACCGCATATAGCCACCTCAAGTATTTCATTGTTTCCTTTAGAAGTTTTTTTCTATTGTAACATGTTCTCTACATACGACAAAATGAACAGCATATATTCAGGTACGCTAAATTTATTATTATATATCTAGAATGTTTTATCAAACGACTAGTTCATAACGTAAGTCCCTATTTAAATGGAACTAGAAACCTTGCAGCTCTTTATTCGTTTAAAACACAATTTTAGCCCTCGGGTCTGTGCATACCTTATAGAAATAGGAAATACTCTCCAGTTCCTTTTCAGAAAAGCAAGCATGTTATTCCAGGACTGAGGTGTCTGCCCCCCCCCCCCCCCAATCTGTTTGAGAAATTATACTTACTTTTAGCAACCCGATCCCGTGCAGGTTATACAGAACAACGAAGTAGACCCCAGTTCCGATTAAAGTAAATGCCGCGCATGCGTTAAGTAGGAATGTCACGAAGGTTTTGAAGAGGAAGTTTTCTTAATTATCAGTGTAGAAAGCGAATTTTATTAGGAAAATGTTTACCTACTATGATTTTAAAGTGTTAATGCAGTCCAAATGAGTCCGCAAAGGGTAAAAATTCTCGTAAAAGGACAAATTAATTATTAATGGTGAAAAAGAAACAAATGATTGATAAGTTCTCAGTCGGAAGTAAATTAACAGAGAAAACCAAGTGTCATGAAAGGAAATGATCACTCTAGATACAAAATGGAAAGCCCTGGTGTGGCAATTGTAAATTAATCATCAAGTACCGGCACCCATGATGAACAGTGTTCCAGTAGTTCCTATGGGCAAACAATATTAAAGTGATCACGTAATACCGTCACTGATTAGATCTAATCTGCTATATCCAAATCTAATAGTTAAGATACGGTTTACGGGCTCCCACCTTCCCCCTCACCACAAAAGCAGCACAATCAAAGGACACGGATTTAAAATTCATAAATAATCCTCCATATAGAGAACAAGGATCGTCAGGTTTCTCAAGAAGAGAGGTCATAAAAATTTACTACACACGAAGCGTTTATAGAATAATATGTTGCTAAACCATGCTCTGCCCGTCTGTAAGCGAGCTCAGATCCTTGATCAATAGGAGTCCCGACTAACAGTCAGAGGGGACGAGGATCAAGACCTTGTCTCCGATAGAAAAAATTGGACAAGGCCCGTCATAGAGTCCCTACCGCCCTGTTAGTCAGTGTGCAACGCTCAAGCAAAAGTATGCATTGGGTTAACGTTGTAGAGGGACCCAATACAAGAACTATGGTCTTAGCGATGATCTCGTGGTCATACTGTCGATGTCGAAGGCGAACATTTGGCCCTCCTTAGTTTGTACACTAGATAATAATAAATCAGTCTTGAGTGCCTTTAACATATGTACTAAAGATAATGAGTTCGAGTTTGCCTACTTATACTGGATTACAAAATTACATAAAGTTCCGTAGAAGGACAGGTTCATTGTAGGATCCAGTAAATGTTCCACCAAACTTTTATCAGCCCTCCTTAAAAATACTATCTGCATTAAGGAGAAACTTCAGACGTACTCCAATGTAATTTATTCTAGAATTGGCGTTAATCGATTTTGGATATTAAAACACTTCAAGGAATTAATGGAAATCTTGAAATACCACTATACCTCATGATAAATTAAAACACTGACTCTTTAAAATTATTCATAACTGTTTTTTTTTCACAAGAAAGATTCACGAAGTTACAAATATATAGTGTTAGGAAATTCAAGTACTCTGAAGATGGCATAAAACATGCTGGACTTTCTGATTGACAATATATTTGTTGTGTTCGGGGATCGGAATCCCTGTGGGCACTTACTATGCTCCTTTGTTAGCAGATTTGTTCCTTTATTCATATGAAACTAATAAGAATCGATTGGGATTTCCTTTAATTTTACAGTCAAATATGTTTGATGATGCACTATTTATAAATAAAACATTGATATATACGTACATACAATACACCCCAATGAACTGGAAATTAAAGACACAACAGTATTCAATTCATGTGTATCATTATTTAGATGTTCTACATGATACTGACCGAGATGGTAAACTTACTACTTCAATTTATGACAAGCGTGATGATTTTAATTTCCCCATTGTTAACTTTTCATATACAAGTATTAACATTCCTTAATCACCCGCGTATGGTGTTATATGTCTCAAATGATTCGGAATGCTCGAGCTTCTTCTGAGTATCGTTTCTTTATTTATCGAGGCAAACTACCGGGAGAAAAGCTACTATCACAAGAATATAAATCTTCATGCAGTAAATCAACATTCCGGAAATTTTACGGTCGTTAAAGACCTTATTTGTTCATGCTAACTCCTCAATGGCATCTGATCCCACCTGTATTTTAACAGGGGTCAGTGGATGCTTATATATATTCGGGGACAAGGAAATGACTTTAACACGAGTGCTCAATTTATAACTGTTTTATTATACAGATGCAAACCACACATACACCAATAACATGTTTGTATTGAATCTAGTAGTAATGGAAATCATTCTTAGATGATAGAGAAAAGGTTCCAGAATATCCATTTTCTTTTAAATACGACTGCAAAATGCTCACTGCTATTTTACGACAATTTCCGTAATTATACTTTCCATATAATCGAGAATTGATGAGAGCTCTGTATCATCCAATTCTATAAATATTTTCCGCATCTTTTACGATTCTTATAATTATCGACGTAAATTATAAGGAGTAGATAACTTACGTAAAGGGTTATCAAAAATATACATAATAATTTCTTGGAAAAATTTGGAAAGTACGCAATTTTCGAAAGTCATTGATATTAAGTATTCAGTTTGTATTTAAAGACATTGATAAAAAGTGTTTATAACTTTGGCGTACGTTGTATGAATAAATGCTTTTTGTATTTAAATATGTAAATTTGTTTATGATTGTTACTAGGAAAATTGAGGTATATAAACAACTTACCAATTTTATTGAATTGTGTAAGGAAATGCACGAGACGCTTCTTATTACTGTTGTCTAGCGTTACGGTCGAAGGCGTTTCTTTGACAGCCGGTGTAACATTGAAAAGTGACCTTGTTGAAAACTGACCCGCGGGCCCCCATGGGATCATATTTCAACGATATTTAATTTTATGTATAGTATTAAAATACAAGTTTCCATAGCAGTGGAGTGGACATATGGAATGTCTCTCACCATCCCATCTCATTCCCCCTTCCACGTAACGTTTTGCCTCTCCCTCCCATATTGGAACGAATCGGGCTTCGCAACTGACACACATTGTGCATACAGAAAAAAGTTGATATATACTGGGGGAAAGATTTGTGGTTTGGTGAAGCTTTTAAACTCGAACTGCATTTCTTAAATACTAGTATACTATTTTTCTCGGGAGAAAATCTATTTACTAGACAGATTTTCCCGGGAGTGGGGGTTATTTTGGGGAAAACTCTTTACTATCTCACCTTTCTGTTTGTCTTTAACACATTATGCATATGGTCACTGGATCAAGTTAAAAGCGAGGATCGTAATTATGGGGGTCTAGACCTATGGTCAGCCCGTCTAATATTTTACCGAATATATATATATTTTTTCATACACGGATGATTTGTTTTACATGTTTCTCATATTTAGAGACTAGAAACCCTCACGACAAACGTATAGCAATTGGCATTTTATTGGCGAAATCATGAATTAAAACAGAAAGAACAGCATTAACTCCGATTAATAAGAATCCGCAGAAAATAAGTACAATCCAGTAAATATAAATTTTGTAATAACTACATAATAAGTTCGATTTACGTCGAGTTTGAACATACTTTCATATGTGATTTAAGGTGCTTTATTCAAACTTCACTGGGATTTCTAAAATGACAGATCATACTTAGATTCAAACATTGACAATTTATTCCCACCGAAAAGAAAAATCAGAATTGGTGTCACTTGACACCGGTTACCGGACTTTTTGGGTAATATGCGCTGTTTCCAAATTATCTTTTTTGAAAAATTATCATTATGCATATGGACAGGTATATGTCATGTTTCAGAAAATTTGAAGCGAATGCAAAGTGTTAATGAAAAACAAGTTCATGAATATTACGTTAGACAGTGGAAAATGGAATATATACTCTAGATTGATTGATTCTTGTTCAACGTCACTGGTGACGTCATCTGCCTGATGCACAACTTCACTAGCCAAGGCTGCTGGAAGAAAAGAGAATCGGATTAGAGCCTCGGCTAGAGAAGATGCCTGCTGCATTGTGTAGAAAATTGCAACGGACTTGCAAGGGATCTTTTACCCGCCACGCCTACCTTGACACGGGGAATCGGTTTTCACAGTTTCATGCGAAAGACAGAAAACCGGTATGACCAGTGCGGGAATCGAACCCGGGACCTCTCCATCATAAGAAGAGATCCTTAACCACGGGCAACCTGGACAACACGGGCGCTGTACTCTAGATATTGACCAAAAACAAAAACCGAAAAAAATATTGACCTTCGCATCTCTTCGGTTAATATTTGATTTTTCTTGTGAATTTTACACAGTTATTGACTGGGATTGAGGGCAACCGTTATCAGTTTGACTCGAACAAACAACAGTTGTCAGAGGCCGATTTTTCTAACAATTCCTTAGACAGCTTGATATAAACAGTAATTGGACTTTTTTCTATATAGAATTTATTAAAAACTTTTTATAGGAATATAACATCACAACATATTTACCATGTATGATAAGTTCATAATTGTATCAAGTGTCATAAATGACGAAACAAAATATAAGGGACGAATCTACTACGGTATAATTAATTTACATGCATTGATTGTTCCAGATATTTCCTGTACAAGACATTTTATAGTCTATTGAAGTGATCCTTTCTTAACGTAAAGTATTACCCTACTGAATGTGTGCCTAACAAAGTACGTATATCGTAAAAAGGAGATTTTCTCGACTTGGAGTCTTTGAAATTTGACCCTACCTCCAATGACCAGTTTTCAAATTCATTTTACTTATTATCGAATAATCAATAGCTACTCGTTGTTATAAACCGGAGTTCGATTTTTTTTTTCACAAGGAGTCATTAATTAATGTTGAAATATTAACACCCTCTTCTCAGCTTCTGTCCTTGCATTGTCTCCGCAAAACATCTCTCTTTATTTAACACAAGAAACCGTCAAGGACGGTATGATCTGATTGCAAATGCTAAACGCAAAATGTTCACGCCAGTCGGACGGACGGAAGGACGGACGGACGGATTTTGCCAATTTATAGACCGGAATTGCTTTGCATTAGCATTAAAAATACATGTATGCAAGTGGTCACCCTAAAGGCAAAAAAGTGTGTGTTCACTCAAGCGTAAAGTCAAGGTCACTAAATTTTTGTATTGGTTGGATAGAACATTCAAGTATCTACAAACCTACCAACTTTGACATAAGTACCCTTTAGGGTATGAAAGAAACCAAGCTAAATGCTAAACGCAAAATGTTGACGCCGTGCGGAAGGACGGACAGACGGATTTCGCCAATTTGCAATCCGGTCAAAAACAGACAGTGTAATTAGCTTAATATTTGTATTGTAATTAGGAGATTTTCTCGACCTGGGGTCAGTTTTTAATGTTGAAATTAGACCCTTCCTCTAAAGACCAGTTTTCAAGTTCGTTTTACTTATTGTCGAATAATCATATAGTCATAATATATTGTAAACCGTAGTTCAAAGCTTTTATGTATCAAGTCATTAATTAATATTGAAAAATGAAACCCCCCCCCAATATTTCCTTGCAATGTCTCCGCTAACTATCACACTTTATTCAACAACAACGACAGCAACAAAAAAAAAAAAACCAAAACAAAACAAAACAAAACAAAAACAAAAAAAAAAAAACAAAAAAAAAAAACAAAAACAAAAAAAAAAAAAAAACAAACAAACAAAAAAACCAAAAAACAAAAACAAAAACAAAAAAAAAAAACCCAAAACAAAACAAACAAAAAAAAAAAACAAAAAACAAAAAAACCAACCCAGTGTACTTAGCTAAATACGTGTATAGTAAGTAATACATGCATGGAGATTTTTTTGACATGGGGTCGTTTTTCAATGTTCAAATTTGACCTTACTTCTGATACCCAGTTTTAATTTTATTTTACTTACTATCGAACAATCGAATAGTCACGCTTTATCATAAACCGTTCAAGCTTTTTTTCATATGGAGTCTTTAATTAATGTTGAAATATGACTACTTCCTCTTTCCCTGGCTATGCCAATGTTGCAATGACCCTACCTCTAATGACTAAATTTGAAGTTCATTTTACTTACTATTAAGTAATCGAATAGTAATGCTATATCATGAACCGGAGTTCAAGCTTTTTTAATATGGAGTCTTTAATTAGTGTTCAGATATGACACCCCTACCCCCTTTCCCTCGTTATGACAATGCATTGTCTCCTCAAACTATCAATATCACAAGAGCAACGCCTAACGTGGCATAATAAGCCCGTCACTTAATTCGGACAGGATCATTTGGCATTTGGCATGATTTTCATGACAAACATCTGACGTTTACTGAAGTTAATTGCGTTTCATAGCATTTTATCATACGAATAAGTCCAAGGGTAATAACTCCTGCAGAAATGGTCCTATCCAACCCATCTTGGAACTTGACCTGCAAAAATAAACCTGAAATTGTTTAGAACTATCCCCCCCCCCTCTAACACCCCCTCCTAAAATTATAAATTTCTCAAAAATAAAGAAAAAGATATCAATACCTGTAAAATATGTGGAAGTTGGTACATTTTACTTGTTTCATGGTAAATTTCATAATGTTTTTACAAAAATTAGATTTTTAATGAATTTTCAAAACAAAAATCCAAGGGCCATAAATCCGTCAAAAGTAGGTCAATCGTAACAAAACTCTAACTGGTACTGACGCCGCTTGGAATAAAGCTATATCCCAAATTTCAACTCAATATCTTGAAAGACGGCAAAAAGAAGTCCGGAAAACATGACCTAGGACATATGGTCATCCCCCCCCCCCTAAAATTATAAATTTCTCAAAAATGAAGAAAAAGATATTGAAACCCGTAACATATGTGATAGTTGGTACATTTTACTTGTTTCATAATAAATTTCATAATGTTTTGACAAAAAATAGATTTTTAATGAATTTCTGAAAAAATCTTGAAATTTATAAGTCCAAGCGCCATAAATCCGTCAAAAGTAGGTAAATCGTAACAAAACTCGAACTGGTACTGACGCTGCTTGATATAAAGCTATATGTCAAATTTCAACTCAATATCTTGAAAGACGGCAAAAAGAAGTCCGGAAAACATGACCTAGGACATATAGTCATCCCCCCCCCCTAAAATTATAAATTTCTCAAAACTGAAGAAAAAGATATTAAAACCGGTAACGTATGTGATAGTTGGTACATTTTACTTGTTTCATAATAAATTTCATAATGTTTTGACAAAAAATAGATTTTTAATGAATTTCTGAAAAAATCTTGAAATTTATAAGTCCAAGCGCCATAAATCCGTCAAAAGTAGGTAAATCGTAACAAAACTCGAACTGGTACTGACGCTGCTTGATATAAAGCTATATATCAAATTTCAACTCAATATCTTGAAAGACGGCAAAAAGAAGTCCGGAAAACATGACCTAGGACATATAGTCATCCCCCCCCCTAAAATTATAAATTTCTCAAAAATGAAGAAAAAGATATTAAAACCCGTAACGTATGTGATAGTTGGTACATTTTACTTGTTTCATAATAAATTTCATAATGTTTTGACAAAAAATAGATTTTTAATGAATTTCTGAAAAAATCTTGAAATTTATAAGTCCAAGCGCCATAAATCCGTCAAAAGTAGGTAAATCGTAACAAAACTCGAACTGGTACTGACGCTGCTTGATATAAAGCTATATATCAAATTTCAACTCAATATCTTGAAAGACGGCAAGAAGAAGTCCGGAAAACATGACCTAGGACATATAGTCATCCCCCCCCCCCTAAAATTATAAATTTCTCAAAACTGAAGTAAAAGATATTAAAACCGGTAACGTATGTGATAGTTGGTACATTTTACTTGTTTCATAATAAATTTCATAATGTTTTGACAAAAAATAGATTTTTAATGAATTTCTGAAAAAATCTTGAAATTTATAAGTCCAAGCGCCATAAATCCGTCAAAAGTAGGTAAATCGTAACAAAACTCGAACTGGTACTGACGCTGCTTGATATAAAGCTATATATCAAATTTCAACTCAATATCTTGAAAGACGGCAAAAAGAAAACCGGAAAACATAACCTAGGACATATAGTCATCCCCCCCCCTAAAATTATAAATTTCTCAAAAATGAAGAAAAAGATATTAAAACCCGTAACGTATGTGATAGTTGGTACATTTTACTTGTTTCATAATAAATTTCATAATGTTTTGACAAAAAATAGATTTTTAATGAATTTCTGAAAAAAATCTTGAAATTTATAAGTCCATGGGCCATAAATCCGTCAAAAGTAGGTAAATCGTAACAAAACTCGAACTGGTACTAACGCTGCTTGATATAAAATATATACTAAATTTCAACTCAATATCTTGAAAGACGGCAAAAAGAAAGTCCGGAAAACATGATCTAGGACATATGGTCAAACCCCCCTCCCTAAAATTATCAATTTCTCAAAACTGAAGGAAAAGATATTAAAAAGCGTAACATATGTGATAGTTGGTACACCTAACTTGTTTCATGAGAAATTTCATAATGTTTTGATAAAAAAAAAAAAAAAAAAAAACTTTTAATGAAATTTTAAATAAAATTTGAAATTTATAAGTCCAACGGCCATAAATCTGTCAAAAGTAGGTCAATCGTAACAAAACTCGAAATGGTACTGACGCCGCTTGAAATAAAGCTATTTACCAAATTTCAACTCAATATCTTGAAAGACGGCAAAAAGAAAGTCCGGAAAACATGACCCCGGACGGACGGACGGACAGCGCCATAACATAGTACGTCCCGTCTTATGACGGGCGTATAAAAATGTATTTATCTAAATACGTGTGTTGTAGTATATATACGGAGATTTTCTCGATATGGGGTCGTTTTTTAATGTTGAAATTTGACCCTACCTCTAATAGCCAGTTTCAATGTCTATTTTACTATTGAATGATCGAATAGTCACACTTTATTATACACAGTTTTTTTTCATATGGAGGCATTAATAAATGTTGAAATACAACCACTTTGAAGCATTAGATTCTGTTACTGTCCTGGTTGCAAACAGGAAGTACACAGTATGGGTTGAATTTTATTAGTACAAGTGAGAATTATACGCAAGGGTCATTTTTAACGTTAAAACATGACCCACCATTGCGGGTCACTTTTCAACGAGGGTCACATTTTAACGCAAGGGTCACTTTCTCACGCGTGGGTGGGGTCATTAAATAACGGACCGAGTCAATTTTCAACGTTAAAAGTCGATCCTTAAACCGGGTCACTTTTAAATGTTACACCGGACTGTAGCTCAATGGACTATGAACCTGGAAAAATGAGCTATGGAACGAATACTTCACCTATCCGTCGATGGAGAAATACAGATCCAAGATATTGTTCCGAAATCCACAACTCGAAGTCGAAGAAACACGAAAATACATATGTAAATATACTATAAACAATCACGAACCTCTGTCAAAACAGAGGTGGGATAAGGTGCCATGGAGGAGTAATCATCCCCTGCCGACTGGTCACACCCGTCGTAATGCCGCAAGTGTAAGCAAAATAGTATTATTCGCTGTCACAGAATTAGGAAACGGCACAGCGTAGTCAAAATAGGTATATGTCATAAGCAGTAAGAATACTGCTGTATAGTATAGGTAATACAGATGGTTTAGTTACTGTGAAATAAGGAAGTCAACATGTCAGACAACGATACATAATATGAGCAAATAAGGTCTTTATAACGACCGTAAAATATGCGGAATGTTGACATAAGTCCTGATATTTCATATCTTGTTTCAGTAACCTTTCTCCTAGTAAATGGCTTCGGTAAATGAAAGAGCAATACTCAGATGGCGCTCGCGCATATCGAATCAATTTTGATACATATGGAAAGTTAACAAAGGGGCACAAACTAAAGTCGTCACGTTTGTCATAAATTGAAGTCGTAAGTTTACCATCTCGGTCGACATCAATAAGTAGATCTAAATATGAAGCACATAAATTGGATATTGTAGTGTCCTTAATTTCAAGTTCCCTTGGATATATTGTATGTACGTATGGATCAAAGTTTTTGTTATTTATAGATAGTACATTATCAATATATCTGAATGTAAAATTAAAGGACAAGGTCAATTGCTTCTTATTTTGACATAAGATTTTGTATGAAGTCAATTTCGTACGACGAAAGGAACAAATCGGTTAGCAAAGGAGCACAGTTAATCCCCATAGGGATTCCGATGGTTTGTTGGAAGACCTGGTCACCGAACACAACATATGTATTGTCAATCAGAAAGTCCAGCATGTTTTTATGTCATCTTCAGAGTACTTATATTTAGATTCAGAGTGGTTTTTCACAAAATATGTATCTGGATATCCTAAAACAATAAATTTATATCTGCGTGAACCTTTTTTGGTGAAAAAACAGTTATCAATAATTCTAAAGAGTCTGGGGTCTTATTCACAAAAAACACAGTAATCTAAGTATAAGAAATGAGACCTTAAAGAAAAAAGAGGAGTTACTGGCTCAGTTATGTGGCAGAAGTCACCAGGGAGATATACAATACCATTTGTCATTATTCTTAGAATTTGTCGAAAGTTTGTCTGTGAATAGCTTGTCAGAGAAACTGTTTATAGAACCTATTCATTAATTCTTAGAATTAAGACACATGCAACCATATAGGTCTCATTTCTTAGACATAAGTTTCTTTGTGAATAAAGCCTCTGTTTTACAATTTATCATGAGGTATGGTGGTATAAAGTGTAGAAAAATCATAAGTCTTTATGAATTTTATAGTTGTCAGATTTTGAGATTTTATGTTTTCCAATAATTCTTTGGAGTTTTTTAGTATCCAAAACTGATTAACACCACTTCGAGAGTAAATCACATCGGAGTACGTCTGAAGTTTCTCCTTAATTGCAGATAATATTTGGTAAGAAGGGCTAATAGAGGTTTGGTGGAGCATTTACTGGATCCTGCAATGAACCTATGTTTATATGGATCTTTGTGTAATTTAGGGATCCAATATAAATAGGGTAACTCGAACTCACTATCCTTAGTACATAAGTTAAAGGTACTCAACACTGACTTATGGTTATTAATAATTTCATCTAGTGAGAGTGTAGAGCGAGTGTAAGTTGGATTTCCAGTAGATTTGTTAATGCCAAGTTCCTCTAAACGACAGTTTATATAAAACGCCTTGCAAATAAAAACGATATTGTTCGAGACTTTATCAGCTGGTACTAACACATATTTGTCATGTATTCTTTCAAGTTCTTCTCTGATTCTTGGGTCGTCGAAGACAGACGGATGACTGGTAGTCATGTTCCTTTTGAAATCACTAATACGTGTGAGTATCAAACCTCTTACACTCTTAACCCATTCTGACAACGTATGTAGCTCAACTTCTTCACCTTTGGCCCATCTACTGGCATAGTCCTCTACCGAATCCATATATATCCAAGGTCCATAGTACTCCCAGGTGTTTCACTGATTCTATTTGTGCTTTATATGTTTATTTCTCTTTCAGTGATGTATCCTCTCAGGGGATCCGCCTGCGTTTACGTCGGGTAAATTCCTTCACTTTCCGCGGCCGTGTTGTCATGCATGCGATTAGCTAATGATTGGCTATTAAAGCTCTATTTTTGTGGAGCTCGGGTAGCTCAGTCGGTTAGAGGGTCGGATGCATGACGGCTAGGTGATTCGGTACCATAGGTCGTGGGTTCGAGTCCCAGACGGGGAACGAATATAAGTGAAATATAGGGTGCCTTGTTAACTGTAGTGTCTTTGTGCTTTATATATATATTGTGATGTTCTTTGGATTCGAGTGGCGGAAGTTGGATCGCTAACTGCACATTTTTACTTTTCTCAGTTTTGAAAAAAAAAATAATTTCGGTTCTAACAACATACGTTCCTGCAAAAAATGTTCAGAATTTGTAAATATAAGGCGAGGTTGCAGACAGGGAGATCTTGTTTCCCTCATCTTTTTATTTTGTGTGGAAATTATGGCGTCTATGTTATGCCATGAATTTTAACTACATGCACCGGATCACACTGAACATAATCTTCCGCACGCAAGTATATATATATACACAGAGAAATCACTGAAACCAGGTACCTGAACGAAAAAAAAGTAATAATAAATAAATAAATAAACGAAATGGTAAATGAATAAATAAAGTTCTG